>VWZD01013329.1:172896-305826 GCA_013396695.1 Sakesphorus luctuosus | reverse complement strand
GCCGCTCACGTGGGAGCCCCGCACACGCCTCCCGAGCCGCCCTTCCGCCCCAACCACAACCTGTCCTTTTCCTTTCCCCTTCCCCTTCCCTTCCCTCTTCCCTTCCCTCTTCCCTTCCCTCGTCTCTTTTCCTTTCCCCAACCACAATCTGTCCTTTTGCCTTCCCCTTCCCTTCCCTTTTCCATTGACAAACCTCCCCTCCCCTCCCCTTCGCTTCTCAAACCTTCCCTTCCCAAATCTTCCCTTTCCCTTCCTCTTCCCGTCCTTTTCCCTTTCCCTTCCCAAACCTTCCCTTCCCTTCCCTTTTCCATTGACAAACCTCCCCTCCCCTCCCCTTCGCTTCTCAAACCTTCCCAAACCTTCCCTTCCCTTCCCTTTTCCTTTACCGTTCCCGTTCCCCTTCCCTTCGCTTTCCCCTTCCCCTTCGCTTTCCCCTTGGCTCTCCCCTTCCCCTTCGCTCCCCCCTTCCCCTTCCTTTCCCAAACCTTCCCTTCCCTTCCCAAACCTTGCCTTGCCTTCTCTTTTCCCTTGGGAGCCTTCAGACAGCGCTGCAAGCCACCTGGTGTGGCTCTTGGGGCTATCCTATGCAGGGCCAGGAGTTGGGCTTGGATGATTCTCACGGTGCTACAAAATGTGGGATGTGTAAAACTTTTCAAGAGAGAGGATGTTCCTCTGGTGTTTGATCTCTGTATACTTTTCAAGGCTGATAACAAGAAAGGAGATTTAACCCGTGAAACAGAGAGCAGCTAACAGTCAAGCTCTAAGTGTGTTAGAAAGATGAATTAGTTGTCGGTAGAACTGCCTTAAGGTTTAGGACTTGACACACACTTTGGTAATCCCAGATGTAGGGGGAGGCTAACAGAGCTTGGGAAAGAAGGATGTACCACTGATAGCAGATAAAAAGAATGCAGAATTCACATGCCACAAGGACATCCGGCAGAACTCCCAAGGCAGGGAAGAAACTCACAAAGACAACTCAGCAAATGTGCTGAAATCACTCCGACTGAAAGGTAGTTTTGGCGTGGGAGAGATTGTGACCGACTCACGGACCACTGACCCCAGAAACCCACGGGCTGAAACACTGAGAAAGTCTGAGAATGCAGATTAATAAGCATGAGAACCAACAGAATCTTTAACCAATAGAAGATAGAATACTAACTAATAGGAGAACTATGTAACTTGGAGCCAATGGACATGGATGCCTGTGTTTACTAAAATGTATAAATAGTGGAGAGTTTTGATAGTTGGTGTGCTTGGTTTGTGGAATACCACCAAGCACCCCGACTTGCTCAGCTCTGAAATAAATACTCAATGTTTCTCTCAAGTGCGTAGTTAATGGCTTGTTGCACACCCAGTAACGAATCAAATTTTTCAGGAAAACAGTGGGTCCCTTCCAGCTCAGAATATCCTGTGATTCTGTGGGAAGTGCTGCCCATGGCTGTGTGGGGTGTCTGGCTGTCAGGGCAGCCATGGCCATGCCAAGTGGATGGGGTGGGTGTTGAAGGCCAGGGCCTCTTCTCTGCCAGCATCCCTTCAGCATCTGGCAGTGTGGGAGCCTCAAGCTTGGGATGCTGCTAGTGCAGGGAATGCCACCTGTGTTCGTTTCTGCTAACATACTATAACACAATAAAATCCAAAGGATAAGGATTTTTTTCCCCCCTCAGATTAACATACCTCTAGAAGGAGCGAGGATAAAGCATATTACTGGAACAAAGGTGCTGTCTAAATCTCATAATTCCATGTTGCTTTAGAATAAATGGTCTCAAATCATATATTTGATGGTTTAGTTGAGTTTCCCAAAGAGTGATAGGCAATGAATATGATACTGGTATAGTGCCTTTATCTCAGTGGACCTTTTGTTAAATGCAAAGGGTTATGAAGATGGAAAGCTTTCCCAAGCCCTACAATCAAAACATTCAATAAAAAGAGAAAATATCAAGGCTAAAAACAGCCTCCAAGCTTTCTCTTTTTCCACCCACCACAGTTAATTCAGCAATTTGCATACAGGATACAATGAAATAAGAGTACTGTTAAGATTCATTCTGTATTTTGAGGTAACTTTAATTTGTCCTTTGGACATTCGCAGAGGACAGTGGCAAATGTAGCCTTGAGGCTTTCATTTCTCATCTTCATGCATTTGATTTTGAACCTGCAAATGATACTAAAAAAAAATATAAGTAACCATTTTAGCTAAGTTTTATCTTAATCTTATTTTAACATGCTGAAAACCTTACTGAAATGCTGTTAAGTATTGACTGAAAGTGATGCATGATTATAAAAACTGGGAAACATTCATTGCTACTGATAAAAGTATTTCTAGTCAGACAATATTCACCCAATGGTATAATATTACGTTTTCTGTAAAGGTCTTAAAGTTTGCTTAACATACAATCTTTGACCTAACTTAGTCATGGTTTGGTTGTTTTGGGTTTTTTTTTTGGGGGGGGTAGGGCAGGGAGAGCAGCCAATTAGTTTTTATTTAGGAAAGTAAAAGAATACTGGCATGCTGTAGGAGGTTTCCCATATAGCACTGTAGGATCTGAAACATTCTGTGCCTTCTACAGTGGCCATGTACTTAATGTGCTGCTTTTTCATCCGAGTTAACTGTTCCTGATGTTGCTAATTAATTTACCTGTATGGTGGTCTTACTGAATTCGCACATGGTGAGGGCACAGAAAGGTATTAATTAAAAGTGTGTGTGAAAATAATTGAGACACCTTGACTAGCTTCAGCGAAACACTAAGCCAAGACTGTCTGCAATATTACAACTGTGCCTAAAAGTGTATCAAGCTGCAGTTCTTTTGTGCTGAGTATTGTACCCATATTAAACAAGTCATAATTTGAAAGAAAAGCCTGTATGAAAAACTGGAATAAAATGCAGAGTTTGAGGGTTTGTTTTGGTTTTTTTTTTTTTGATGGATTGCTCCGTGTTGTGCATTCACAGGCATAATAAAATAAGTGTTGACAATATTTGCCACTATAGTGACTTTTAGATTTGACATCTCTTATGCTGGATGCTAATTCTGAGAAGGTTGGTATTCGCTGAGAGTCCACACTGCCCACTGGAATATGACTGCAGTAATTTAGAAATTACATATAAAACAGTTACTAGGAAATACACCTTCAGTTTCACAGTGTATTACAAAAAGGATGAGCATTCCTACTCTGTGGACTGTAAATAAAGCTTAACTTGTATTTCCATTTTGACCTTTTTGAATGAATCTCTCAGATGAGTGTTTCCTCTTTGAAGATACCAGCAAAAGGCAAATAACTGTTTGTGTATGTATAGAGAGACTTACTTTTTTTGCACTAATACTTGTTTTTGGCATGGCAAAGTGTTTAAGAAACAGCTGGACTGCCTCTTCAACATTTACTCAGTGGCTTCTATGAGAGAGTAATTCAGCAAAGCACTTTTAGGAGTAGTGTCATACATACAGTCCCAGCCTGTTGTCTGCTTTCTGTTTGTATTTTGGATGGTGTACCAAGACGTCTCAGGAAAAAGCTGGCTGCAATATAACCTGACTAGGACAGAAATCTTGCTTGTAATGTAGAAGGAAATTTTGTTGGTAAAATCAGGAGGGCCACTTTTTCACTTGCTTCCTGCATTTTCCTGGAATTTTACATCCTAGAAAAAAGTTTGGCAGGCATTTTTTTCTCAGTTGTTTTTCATGGACGTTGCTATAGGTGTTAATACCTTGAAGTTGCTGCCACATGCAAAGAACTGCACACTTCTCAGTTTTCTTCAGGTTCAGGTCAATGCAATGGTTTTGATAAGTAACCTCCCTCATCCAGTACACCTTGAAAAGGTAGCTTGATGCTTTTGCTGAAATTTTTCTTGGTCTCAAAGGTAAGACCAACTTTCCTGCTTTTCAGAAAGTGTCAAAAGCTGTAAATTTTTCTTCTAATAGTAGAAGATTTTATACCCTTCCATATTTTGTCATGCCTGCTGAAATTGGAAGAGATAATACTATACTTCCAAGATAACCATACCAACATTTATCTCTTCATTACTTTTGTAGTTTAGAAAAGTAATTCTATGGATATGGAATTCTGAGATTTTTTTTTTCCTTTAAATTCCTATAATACTTTTCAAAATTACAAACAGTTACCATATGTGGCAGTTATTTATAATTCCAGTGAGAATTTCCCACTTAGACCTATCAAGCTGACATTATTCTTTCTCCACACTGATTATAACTCTGAGGAATCAACTAATCCAAAATTGATGGAGGCAGAAAGGGGTCAGATTGCAGTCCTTATCCTTGGAAATCCTGTTGGCTGCTTCTGACTGGGTGGTAGCACAGGAGACAAACCAATGTTCATTGGAACTCTTAAGGAGACCTGCTAAGTTTTGGCCTGAATTGTGGGGTCAGTGCTTTCCAAAGTTTTATTCCAGGAAGGAATTTTATTTACCATATTGCAGCAAAATTATCTCAAAGACACACATATTCCTTATTTTATCTGAAAAAAAAGGAGATACATCTCTGAAGATCTACCTCGTAGAAATATATGGATAAATTTTGTTCCATAAACTTGACTAAATAATTACAATTTTTTTTGAGAAATGAAAAAAAATCATATGAAAAAATCTAATAATCTAGATAAATTTCTCATTGCTGATTATGATTGCCTAATCAGATTTATGGATTCCATAAGCTCCATATGATGGCAGCAGGAAAGACACTTCAGAGCTCCCTTTGGCCTTGTTCGAGGCTGCCCAGCTTAAGGCTCTTTGTAACACTTGGGTTGAAGGTTGAGGTGGTGGTTTTGTAACATATACAGCTTAAAGCATATAGAGTATTTTTAGCCACCAGATTTTTTTTATCTTCCCTCTGCATGAAGAGCAGAAACGAAGTTGTTGACACAAAAAGATAAAAAGCTATTTTTAGTCTATACTGTAAGTTAATTATTGCTATAAATACAGTGATAGGCCAGCTACTTGGTAGATTTATGTCACTGTGGATGTGAATTTCCTAAGTCTAGTCTTTCTCCCCCAAGAAAAGGGTGAAATCAGGAAAGTACAAAGCTGCAGAGTCCTCAAGAGTTCCCCAGGTGCTTCTAAGTGAAGTTGAGAGATGTTACTAACAAGAAAACCTGTTCTGTAAGTGGAGACAATCTCTCTGTTGTTTCTATCTCCCTGCTTTTATTCTTCCTTAGAGCAAGTGATATCTCAAAATGCTGCAGCCAAAAGTCCCTACCAGCTTTCAACATTTCCTATGGGGGCAACCACTTTCTATCATCACCTAATTAGAAAAATGAGAGGTCACGTGGTTTGACAGCATTCTATTCAGAGACGGCAGAAAGGCAACTGTGGATAAATTTAAGTAAACTTCACCCATACAGTTACTGCACCAGTGGAGTTGTGTAATTCTGCTATTGCAAAAGCAGAGGTGACACCCTCTGTTCAGTTCATGCAAACTATTTTTTCACTAACTTCAGTGGAAAATTTCCATCTCTGAAGATAATGTGGACCTGCATTACAAAATGATGAAAACTCAGAAGTTCACCCTTCTGCAATGCCTACAGTCCTTGCAACTGCATCAAGCTCCAGTGGAGTGACAAGTCTGAAGAGTGTAATTGTCAGATTTTGGCCTAATTTACAGTAATCCTTGACTTTAGAGCAAGAATTAAAAAAACAAAGCACCAAGAAATCAAAACTCAACTACTGGCTTACCCATTTCATTGTAGAAAATGAAGAAAAAGAAAAGTTTACATTAAAGCAGTGAGAAATAAAAAAGTCTTCCATGCTCTATGAATTGCTCTATTTACTGAATTTTGAGAAGGCCGATAAAAGAGAGATTTTACCTACTGAAGACAAAGGTAGAAAGCAAAAAACATGTTTGAAATGCTACTGAGTTACTCTTTTGGAAGAAGGTTATACTTTTTTTTACTGAATTTCCTAGAGCCTATAATAAATTTAGTAATAAACAGGAATAGAGTTTGATCCACTATTTTAAAATTATTTGGTTGAATTTTTTTTCTTACACCACCTGTAACTGAAGAAAAAGAGAAAACTATAAATAACAAAAAGCATCTCAGATTCTGGTGGAAACCCTCTCATAGTACTTCCTCTTTTGTTGTACCACATTACACTGTTCTTTATACCTATTTTCACTTCTCTGTTTGACTGTGTCAGGCCTGGTATATGTACTGTTTTCTCAGGCAAAGATTCGGATGATATACCCTTGTTATTCTCTACTCCAGCATGGGCTTCCCACAGGATCACAGTCTCTTTTGGGCATCCACCTGCTCTGGTGTGGGATATTCCATGAGCTGCAGGTGGATGTCTGCTTTGCCATGGACCTCCATGGATGGCAGGAGAACCTCTGCTTCAGTGCCTGGAGCATCTTCTCTCCTTACTTCACTGATGTGGGCAACTGAAGAGTTGTTTCTGTCATGTGTTCTCACTCCTCCCTCTGGCTGCAGTTGATGCTGTGCACTTTTTACCTCCCTCCTTAAACACATTATTCCAGAGGTGCTACCACTATCATGGATGGGCTTGGCCAGTGCTGGGTCTGTCTTGGAGCCAGCTGGCACTGACTCTGTTGGATACAGAAGAAGCTTCTGGCAGCTTCTCACAGAAAGCCACACCTGTAGCCCCTTCCTGCTTCCAAAACCTTGCCACATAAACCAAATAATCCTCCCTAAAAATGCCTTCTAAGTGATAATGCATTTATCTTCATATCTTGTTGAGTGAACACAAGAAATACTACTATGCCCATTTCAGGAATTAGAAATTTCCACTCTAAGATTTGAATGAGGGGAGTCACCCAGGGCCACACTGCAGTTCAGCCTGTGGCAGAGATGGATCAAGAGTTCACAGCAGCCCTAGTTCTTTGTAATGTGGGAACTTGTCCTGCTGAAAATATCACCATTGCCTAGTGGACTGTTCCCCTTAACCCTGTTGCAGATGAATTGCTTGTAGAACAGTTTGTGCCTGTTTCTGAATGAGTGCTGGAACAGAACAAAGCACTGTAAGGTTGTAAAGGAAGTTTTGTGGAAGCCTGGAACAAAGGAATAAAAATGAATGTGGAACTCCTTTGGCAGTGTTATGTTTCAAACAGTGTCCTGCCATTGCAATAGATGGGTATATTTACCTAAGAGCAGTGAATAATTTATTGGACAGTGACATAAACCTGTAGAAGAGTGTTCTTTCTGTACATGGATTAACCTATATGGATTAAAAGTCCTCCAGCACCTGGTTCTAGGACAAAGATCAGTAAACAGGTGATCTTAATCCGATTTCTGTTGTAAGACGCTGTACACTGGGGGAAAAGAGCAGAGAATATGCCTGCACAAAGGCAAATCTCACCTCCTGAAACTAGTGGCTACTCAGATGGGGTGAAGGCAAGTGCGCTGGTGGGGCAGCAACTGGAACTAAGCTGGATGGCCATGTGTTGGCAGAGCTCCTGCCTATCCCCAGCCCAGAGGTGAACCCTGCACTGCTGCTGCCATCATTTTTCAGCTAAAGAAAGGATACCTTAAAAAGCATTGTGTCCATTGTCAGAGGGGAACCTTGGCAGGGAGCTCCTTAGGGTACAGGCTCCTGGTTTTGTTCAGTGTTTGTGTGATGTCCAGCACGATGAAACATGATGGAATTTCGAGGTTATACAGGATAATAAGGATCATAGAATCAATTGTGTTGGAAAAGACCTCCAAGATCATCAAGTCCAACCCTTGGTCCAACTCCAGTCCCTTTACCAGATCATGGCACTCAGTGCCACATCCAATCCCAGTTTAAAAACCACCAGGGATGGTGAAGAAGTATTGTGGCAGTTTGTTTTCTTATGGAATCAACTTTCCCCCTTCCAGACCTCTCTCGTGCTTGTCAGGAGATTGACTTGGGTGTTGTAACCACTGAGCAGCAGGAGGCAGGGCCCTCCAGCAATGCTCCCTCTCTCCTCTAGCTGAAGTCACCTGTGTCCAGGTGGTACCTCCTCACACAGTTCGGTCTTAGAATCACAGAATCATAGAATCAGTTGGGTCGGAAGAGACCTCTGAGACCAAGTCTAACCCTTGATCCAACCCCACTTTGATTACCAGATCGTGGCACTCAGTGCCACGGCCAAGCTCAGTTTAAAAACCTCCGAGGTAGGAGAATCTACCACCTCTCTGGGCAGGCCATTCCAATGCCTGAGCACTCTCTCTGCAAAGAACTTCTTCCTGATATCCAACCTAAACCTTCCCTGGCAGAGCTTGAGCCCATGCCCCCTTGTCCTATTGCTGAGTGCCTGGGAGAAGAGACCAACCCCCACCTGGCCAGAACTTCCCTTCAGGTAGTTCTAGACAGTGCTGAGGTCACCTCTGAGCCTCCTCTTCTCCAGCACAAACACCCTCAGCTCCCTCAGCCTCTCCCCACAGCACTTGTGCTCCACTCCCTTCCCCAGCCTCGTTGCTCTTCTCTGGCCCCACTCCAGCCCCTCAATCTCTTTCCTCAACTGAGGGGCCCAGAACTGAACACAACACTCAAGGTGTGGCCTCACCAACGCTTATATGTTTGTCTATAGTAAAGAATTCGTTGGAATGTAGTTTGTACTGTTCCTTCAGACTGGCACTGTATTCTCTTCTGCCTTACCAGCTGGCACTTTGTTACAGGGCATGTAACACAACATTCCATCCTTTATATAAATGAAGGAGAAAGGGGTTTGGGTGCTCCAGTGTCAGAAGTTTGGCTGGCAGAACCTGAAGACAGTCTGATCAAAGCTTTAGGTTTAGAGATGCCAGAAGTCGGCTTCTTGCTGTCCACATTCAGAAACTCTCAATCAAGTGACTTTATGAAGTGTTACAGAAGCAAATGACACCTATTGCACTAATTGCTTTTTAAAGGTTTCTCAGTACAAACATCTGTGTTTTCTGCACATTCACAGGTTTTTGATACCTTTTACACATACCACTTGGATAATGGAAAAACACCTACCAAAAAAGAGACTGCATTTTAAAACTTTTACCATTACATACCAGATAGCAAAAGCCCAGCATGCACTTTTATTTTCTTAATCCTACATTATATTGGTATATAAACAGATTATNTCAGCCTCTCCCCACAGCACTTGTGCTCCAGTCCCTTCCCCAGCCTTGTTGCTCTTCTCTGGACCCGCTCCAGCCCCTCAATCTCTTTCCTGTTTGGTGTAAGGGGTGTAAGGACCTAAGATGCTTCTAGCAAGGCTTGAAAATTTGCAATTCCTTTGGCTTCAGTGAGATATTTATTTTAATAAAAATTGGAATTTAGCATTTCAGAGTACACTAAATAAACTTAAGCATCTGTTATGGAGAACACAGATCATCACCAGTGCTTTAGAGAAAATAACAATGAATCTGTAGCAGAAATGGCATGTCTAGTCAAGAGAAGAGGACTTGAAGACACAATGTTTTTAAGGCTAAATTATTTAATGTTAAACAGATGTAGCCTAGTTGAGTATTTATGTATCCCCAGCTGCTGTGAATTCAGAGAATCACAGGATGGTTCGGGTGGGAAAGGACCTTAAAACCCATCTCAGTGTAACCCCCTGCCATGGGCAGGGATATTTCCACTGTCCCAGGTTGCTCCCAGCCCCATCCCACCTGGCCTTGGGCACTTCCAGGGGTGGAGCATTCTCAGCTTACATGGGCAACCTGTGCCAGTGCCTCACAGCAAAGATGTACATCCAAATACCTAATCTAACCCGAACCTCTTTAAGTTTAAAGCCATTTGACTTTGCCAAAAGTCCCTCTCCGGCTTTATTGCGGTCCGGGAGCGGCAGAAGCGACATCCCGTCCCGGCTCGGCCGCGATGCTTTTGGTCCCTCTGCGGCCGCCGTAGCGGCGGCGCCTGCGCCCCGCCCGCATCCCGCCCCTGTAGCCTCATCCCGCATCCTCCCGCCATGGAATACCGCGCCGCGGACATGGGCCACGTCGTGCCCGGCCAGTTTGACGACGCGGAGAGCTCGGATGGGTAGGAGCTGGCGAGAGGGGCCGGGAGGACAGCGCTGGGACTCGGCCGGCAGCGGGGAAGGGAGGGCGGGTGGCGCTGCCGCGGCTCCCGGAGGCTGCGTGCGCTCTGCGGGCTTCTCCTCTCCTTTGGCTTCCCTTTGGGACACGCTTGTTGTGGCAGAAAGCCATGACAGCACGGCTGATCTCATAGAATCTGTTAGGCTGGGGAGGAGTCGGAGATGTTGAGTCCGGCCTGTGACCCAACTCCTCACTGAGCGCCACGGCCTGTCGGGCCCGGGACACCTCCGGGCACGGAGACTCCACCGCCTCCCCGGGCAGGCCATTCCCATGTCCAGGCACGCTTTTTATGAAGAAATTCCTCCTGATGTACAACCTGGTCATCTCCAAGCTGCACCAGCTGCTTGAGACCTTCTCGGCCTGTGAGAAGAGCCTGACCCCCCCGGCTACATCTCCTGTCAGGTGCTGATAGACAGGGATAAGGTCACCCCTGAGCATCCTTTTGTCCAGCTAAACACCCCCAGCTCCTTCAGCTGCTCCTCATCAGGCTTGTGCTCTACCTCTATTGCTCTTCTCTGGACCTGCTCCAGCATCTAAATATCTTTCCTGAACTGAGGAGCCCAGAACTGGACACAGTGAATTAAGGCATAAGTAAATCATAGAATGAACTGGGTTGGAAGAGACCTCTGAGATCATCAAGTCCAACCCTTGATCCAACACCACTGTGATTACCAGACCATGGCACTGAGTGCCACATCCAGTTTCATCTTAAAAACCTCCAGGGCAGCCTGATTACTCTCTCTTTAAGAAATTTCTTTCTGATATCCAACCTAAACCTTCCCTGGCAGAGCTTAAGGCTGTGTCCTCTTGTTCTACTGCTGGTTGCCTGAGAGAAGATACCAACCCCCACCTGGCTACAACATACTTTCAGGTGGTTGTAGAATTTCTCCCATACATTCTGGTTTAGAGCTAACATTTTTCATGCAGGTTGTGCTGGTGCCTCCAGGTCCCAGCAGGCGGTTTGCCTGCTGCTGGTGAGGTTTTGTGTGAGACCTTGCCAGGAGAAGTCTATTGAAGGAGCCAGCTGGTCTCATCTGGTGTGCTCATCTGGCTGGAGTCAGAGGGATCTGAATGGGTGTAAAAATGTAGAGCAAGTTAGAAGGCAGCATTGATGTGGTGAAGGCAAGAATTTAAATGTAGTCTGTGCTTTAAAGGCAGTGACATCCCTTAANTGGCCTCACCAGTGCTGAGTATATTGCTTAAAGACAGATGAAGTGAGAAACATCTCCTGGAGAGCTACACTTGTAAAATTGTTGGGATAAATGTACTGTATTTTTGGTGACTGTTACAATTAGTTATATAGACTTTGTATTTCTTCTAAGTGAATCTATAGAAGACACAGAAACACCTAAAAGTGAGGTCACTGAGAACTGCCAGTCACACCCATGTGAAGAAATTAGCACTGAGGAAGGAGATGGTGATGATGACAACGATGATGAAGAGGAAGATGAAGACTGGGACTGGGATGATGAAGTGGGAAGAATCTTGAAGCGCCACAACGCTGCAGGTGGATGTAATCCACAGGTATGTTGGAGGTTATTCTATGAGCATCAAGGGTGCCCAAGAGCAAATGGGGCTAATCTGAAGGCTTTGTTCTTTGTTAGTATTATGTTGAGGATAAATGCAAACAGGGACTGGAGCATAAATCCTATGGGGAGAGGCTGAGGGAGCTGGGGGTGTTTAGCCAGGAGAAGAGGAGGCTCAGAGGTGACCTCAGCACTGTCTGGAACTACCTGAAGGGAAGTTCTGGCCAGGTGGGGGTTGGTCTCTTCTCCCAGGCACTCAGCAATAGGACAAGGGGGCATGGGCTCAAGCTCTGCCAGGGGAAATTGAAGTTGGATATCAGGAAGAAGTTCTTTGCAGAGAGAGTGCTCAGGCATTGGAATGGGCTGCCCAGAGAGGGGGTGGATTCCCCATCCCTGGAGGTTTTTAAAGTGAGCTTGGCCGTGGCACTGAGTGCCGTGATATGGTAAAGGGACTGGAGTTGGCCCAAGGGTTGGTCTTGATGATCTCGGAGGTCTTTTCCAACCCAGTGGATTCTGTGATTTTATGAAATTTTTCCTTGAGAGGATCCCCTTCTTTTGAGTCTGTTCCTCTGCTGTGCCATGTGTGTATGTACATTGTAGCCAGAGTTCAGCTTGGTTTTCCTGTCTCAAACCCTGTTGCTGGATTCTCCTTTTCCCTGCAGTTTTCCTTCTGTTCCTTACCTTTCTCAGCTTTTCTTTCTTTGCCCACCCTGATCTCTACTGCTGTCTCGTACTTTTTGGTTCCTCTCTTCTGTGTTTCTCAGCATCTTCCCCATCCTTTCTATGAAATTTTAAGATTGTACCTTCTAGTCATACCCTGAGTGAAACAGGCTATGTTCTCAATGTAATAGAGAAGGAAGTGCCAGAAATGAATTAAAGTGTATGCTGCTGGAATAGAAACTTTGGCACTGTGCAGAACGAAAAGCATATGTGAGAGGTGAGAAGAATGCTAGTTCTGACACCAGCTTGGACACTAATGGTTCAAACCCTCTTTATTCTTACTGATACTACCTTAGCAGAAGAGTTGAGATAAATTAAGAGTGGTGCTGATCACAGCATGTCATGTCTGACAGCACTTCTGGTTGATTTATTCTTGCCTTTAGTTAGAGGTTTATGCTGTCCAATGTTGGTCAAATCATGTTTAGGTATTAGCTGTATTCAGAGAGGACTACCTGTAAGAAAAGACAGCATCTTGGAAAGTCTTCCCTGTTCATTATCTTCACATTTTTTTCTCTATGTTCCTATCTGCTGTTTCCCTTCCTTTATAGGTAGAAAAATTGCTATGTGAGAGCCTGGCAGCTTCCTAGACTAAAAATAACCCTGGTTTGGGGCAACTTTATAATTTTAACTTGTGTGTTACCTCTGTTTTCTTTTATTGAATTAAGCAAAATCTGTTGTTAATCCGTATATGTTTCCTCACCCTCTGTGGTTTTCTGACTATAGCTTTAGGAATAGGCATTTGAGCTGACTTTTCCAGATATATTGTCTGTATTTTAAAGGGCTATAAACAGAAGGCAACTTATATTAACAAATCCTTTGTTTCAGGCAAATAGACAGACCCCTAGTTGTTATTCAGCAAAGATGTCCACCCCTACAGACAAGGTTTTAAGAAAATTTGAACACAAAATTAATTTGGGTGAGTATAATTGCATTGTTGTCTCTTATGAAAACAGTTAACACTCTGTGACATTCTTGGACTAATTCTGCTTATGTTAAGCCAGAACTCACTGGAGTGAGTTAACCATTGCCAGACAGATTAAAAATGGCTTTTGAATACTTGAAGTTGATTTGAGTCTCCATTAACTGGCTGTCCTACCCCTTTCTCTCCACCTTCAGAGCCCTGTGGTTGTTTTGTTGGGTTTTTTTCCTTCCTCTTGCCTTCTCCAGACCACATGAAGTCTTTCTTCCTGGGCTTCTCTGTAGAGGCAACCAGCCTGGGTGGAGGGAGGGTATCAACTCTCTGTTGTGATGTTGGTCACTCTCACAGCTGTTACCACAGCTGCATTTTCTAGATGTTTGCAGCCCCCTGTAATATTAGGGTGGCACATGAAGCGGCAGTTCTCTCACGGGGTCAGAGTTTCTGTGGTAAGTGAAGAAACTGCTGTCCTAGATGGTGTAGTTTGATGTTTACTGTGAGATGGAAAAGGCTGCTCAGCTCAGCCTCTTAGGATGAGGTGTAGCTGTGATGGGCACTTTTAACAGGGTGGTAGTCAGAGGTTGTGGTTGCCTTTATAACAAAGTGGTGCTGAAATGAAGGTTGTTGGTATGTGTAACCAAATACAGCAGCTTTTATACATTTAGCATTTCATCAAACACCATTTAAATATTTTGTCAGAGGGAATCTGGGAGGCTGTTGCTTATTCTGGTCAGAAAAATGGCATTTGATTGTGATAAGAGAAAAGCAGACAAATGTAATGGTGAGATGTTATCCAATGGGATGTCATCCCATCTCCAGGTCTGTGGAACTGTCTCACCCATCTGTGTTGATACCTTATAGTCCTACTTTGAAACGTAGACATAGGGAAGAGCTGGGTTAACCCTGGTGGGTAGCTGAGCTTCTCTGCTTATTACAGAGTGCTCTTCCTAACATTGTGTTATGGCATATTGGCTGGCAGCAGTATCCCCAGGGGCAATTTTCAACATAGGAAGCTTTTTTGATTTTGTTTTGTTGGGTTTTTTATTTAATTTCTTCTTATATGTTTTTCAGATAAGCTAAATTTTGATGACTCTGTTATAAACAGAGTCACAGAAAAGTCTAGACAGAAGGAAGCAGACATGTGAGTATTATTTGTGGTTCTGTTTTCACTTAAATAATTAGAACCCAGAAACGTAGTTCTTATTTCCTTACTTTGAATAAGTTTGTTTAGAAAAATTAAATTTAGAAGTAGTCTGCCTTTTAATCTTAAACTTTTTGTTTTCCAAAGCAGTTGTCTAAATCATTCCAAACTTTTGACTCTTCTGTCACTGGCAGCACATCTGACTGTGTTGGTGTTGTAAGACATAAATGATGGATGTCATTCCCTTAGAAAAGGCTGTTTTATCTCTGTTACTCTTTTATTCTATACAGAGATCCTTAAGCAGCTGGGATAAAAATGTAAAGAAAGCCTTTTGAAGTTTCTTCCTCGTGATTTGGTGAGGGAAAAGTAATTATTTTTAAGATTTTTTTTTTTAAGCCTGCAACTTATAGCTGTAAGTTGTAAAGACAGATAAAGTTTTCTCCTGAATGAGCATAATTCAGAAGAGGCAAGAAGATACCTATAGAAGTGAAGGACACTGATGTGTATGGTGCTGATGGCTTGTTGTTTTTCTTTTCCATCCCTCTGCCTGCAGGAGAGACCTTTGCTTTTGTATGAACTGAAAGCCTTACTTTTTGAGGCTGACATCTTACCTGTGATACAGAATGTTGTGGTTTGCTCTGTCAAAGTACTGAGTCCATATGTATCATTTTATTTTCACTTCTGTTAGGTACCGAGTCAAAGACAAGTCAGACAGAGCAACAGTAGAACAGGTAAGTCCTTCATTCATCAAATTTCTCTTGACCAGAGCAAATAATGTTGAATTTTGGAATCACTGATAAAACAGATACAATAGCAACAGAGTTTTGCTTTGGATTTCTGTTTCCCTTGTTATCCTGAAGGGATCTGTTGTTTCTTTGTTTCTTTCGTGTATATGAAGATTGCATTTGCTTCCATAAACATTTTGGAGCTCATTGTTGTTTTTAGCATTGTGATTTGTTCACATATGCAATGCAGAATTCCATCTTAGCTTTTAAATAAATTCCAATGAACAAGAAAAATGCTGGCTTTGCCTTTTTTTCCTTCTTTAGCAAGACTGAACTGGCCCAAGGCCACAGAGCTGCTCTATTTCAGTTATGATAGCTGTATCCCAGGAAAAACCTTATTTTAAAACATTTGAGGCAACTATGGGTGGGAAATCATTGTCTTTGTCTCTTCTACAGCTAGTTGAAAGATATATGTTTAGCATAAAAAAGAGAAATTAATAATGCTGGCAGAAAAAGTGAAGTATCATTCTAGAATTATGACAAAATTCTTAGTGGTTGCTGTTTGGATTATCTTTTGATCCTTTAGAGTAGTCTGACACCATCAGTCCTTTAATATGGTACTAAGACTGGGCAGTATTATTCAGTTTTGTCCTTTGCTGACTTTTCTGTGTTAAATTTGAGGTGTTGGATCCAAGAACCCGAATGATCCTCTTCAAGATGCTGTCTAGAGGTGTCATATCAGAAATCAATGGCTGCATCAGCACAGGGAAAGAAGTAAGTTTTATTAAAAATTACCTAGTAGTCTTTTTTTTTTCCAGCCAGCTAGGCAGAAGTTTAAGGTGCTAAAAAGTTGTACTGACATACTTGGATTTAGTTCTAGATTATGTTGCTTGACTGGTAGGAAGTTATGCCAAGATAAAAGGCAATTTATGTTAAAGGAAACCAGTTTTCCCAAGTATGAAAGAATTCTAAGAATGCATAAATACTATCTTAAATTTGTGGATGTTGTTAGTTGTATCTTTCAACCAAAATTTTTGGAAATGTTATGTATACACATAATATTAAATAGTGCCTGAAAGGCATGCAAACCCAGGTAATTCTTTCTTCATAGGAGATTCTTGCATGCAGGTGAGATTAACTCTATGTGTCAGCAGACATAGGAGTATCTAAATGATATAACAAAATTGTGTTTAAAATACTGTTAAACCTTCATTTACAAAATTAGCATGTTTGTGTGCTGTTATTATCAAGTAATATTGCAGATAATTAAAACTAGACCACAAATTTCCAAGTAAATTAATAAATCAGTTTTAGAATGCCTAGTCACCTAGGCTGATCTAGTTTTCTTCCAGGTCCTTGGATCCTGATTAAAGACTTATTTCAACCCTGTGTAGGTGTGAAAACATGAGATATTTGTGCCATGCTTTAGGGACTAAATAGTGCACAGGCTCAAGTTTACTGTTCACACAAGGGCTTGTTTCAGTCTCCAAAGTGTGGGTGAGGCAGAGTTTTCTTGTGCAGTGTTGGTTTTTTCCTGTAGTCATCTCACTCAGCTGGGTGCCATGTAGGAGCTAGGGTGACATCAGATGTTTTCAGAAATGTCAGAAAGAGGAGAAGTTGTTTTCAAGAGCGTTTCTTTAAGGTTGTTTCTTCTCTGTATAATCTGATAGGCTAATGTATATCATGCTGGTACTGCAAATGGAGAGAACAGAGCCATAAAGATTTACAAAACCTCTATTCTAATGTTTAAGGACCGGGATAAGTATGTGAGTGGAGAATTCAGGTGAGTTTGACTTCTGCCTGGTTTTACTGGGGGAAGTGGGATTGTTTGAAAGGTGATAAAATCAGTGGTTCTGGTGCTTCTTTGATTGGCTAAGAGTCCCTGTTGTCTTTTATTTCCTTATGTAAAGATTTCGTCATGGATACTGCAAAGGCAACCCAAGAAAAATGGTGAAGACCTGGGCTGAAAAAGAAATGAGGAATTTAATAAGGTGATTTTCCCAGCTTTTATTTCATCATGCAAAGATAACTGAAATTTGAAAGTTTATAGGAGGTCTCTCCTATTGTGAGGCTGTGGCTGGCAGTACCTTTTAGGGTCTCTGGAGTGTTCAGGGAAGTGTCTTAAACTTCACTATGGGAGAGAAACAAAAACGGGAGGGAGGAGTAAAGATATTCTTTTGTTTTGCTGCTCATGCTCCAAGCTCTTCAATGTCTGAACTCTGTCTGACATGACTGAACAACAAGAAAAAGCTAGAAATAGCTGCTGCTGAGTAGCAGCACACTGTGTGATATAGGTTAATGTGGGATTAACCTGAACTGTGTAAAGATTCTTTGTCTGACACAGGAATGCTTAGAAAAGGGTCAGAACCAGAATGGTTGTGGCTTTTTGTATGCATTTCCTAGTTCTTCACAAGTGAGAGTTTCCTGAGCTCTTACTGTGTATTGCATTTAAAGTAACAGAGCTCCTTTATGCACTAGTGCAATGCCAATAGTAGAGTTTGATTTTTATTTTTTCTGTTGCTTTGTTCCTGTGTTTCAGGCTGAATACAGCCCAGATACCTTGCCCAGAGCCAATTATGCTAAGGAGTCATGTGCTTGTCATGGGCTTTATTGGTAAAGGTGATAGGTAAGTATCCTTGGAAAATCAAGTTAATTGGTTGGGTTTTTTTTTAATAGTAGCTTTCCACGAAGGTTTATTAAAACCAAACAAACCAACCCTCTGAATTTACCTACTATTACTTCAGGCCTGTAAAATTAACGTTATTCTTACATGTGCGTGTGACCTGTGGAGTACCCAGACATTTGCCAGCTGCTACTGCAGGCAGTCTGTGTGATTCTGAAGCCTCAGCTGTGTGCAAAATTAATTCATAAAGTGGCTTAACCAGAGATTAAGGCTGGAAAAGCTTGGTAATAATACATGAAGATAGCTCGTAGTCTTGTAGGACAAACATTACTGTAGCCTGATCCAAATTTGCTCACATTGGAAACAGAGTTCCAGTATCTTTGGCAAACATATAGCAAGCTTTGCTGCCCTTCATACTGGCTCCTTTCACTTGGTTGCACATGCTGACTTGCTTGACATACCTACTGAGTGGAAGGATCAGATACAGCAATTAAAGCATTTGCAGCTGGTATGAATAAGGAAAAAGTACTCACTTTCTGTTATTTGTGTTGTAATTTCAAGGCCTGCTCCTCTGCTGAAGAATGCTCAGTTATCTGACTCCAAAGTCCGGGAGCTGTACCTACAAATCATCCAGTACATGAGAAGAATGTACCAAGATGCCAGACTTGTTCATGCAGATCTCAGTGAATTTAATATGCTGTATGTTTTTAATCTTTGCTCTGAATTGTGACATCTAAAATGTATGCATTGGCAAACCTCTGTGTGAGAGGACCTTTAAGGGAGGGTGGGGTCCTCTTCATTACTGGGTTTTGTAACCTATGTAATTAATTTTGTAGCTTTTACCACAGAGCTGAGCTTTCTCCTTTAAAAAAAACAAACAAACCCCACAGATACCAAACCAAAAAAACAAATAAAAATTTAAAGACCCCGCCAAATTCCCAAACAAAACACCCTCACAACTAGAAAAAGAACCGCTCAACTAGGGGAAAAATTAGTAAGATATAATTTTTATTTTTATTTTTTTATGGTGGAGTTAGTGCAGCTCTGTGTGGGTTTTTTGTAGGTACCACAGTGGGGATGTGTACATCATTGATGTGTCTCAGGCTGTGGAGCACGACCACCCTCACGCACTGGAGTTCCTGCGGAAAGATTGTGCCAACGTTAATGGTGAGTGGGCTGCACTTCAGCCCTTGTTCTGACAGCTGGTTTATTTAGCAAGATGAACTGTGTTCACCTGTGTGCTTTCAGGGAGAACTGACTGTAGAAGCCATCAAAGTTCCATTAAAATGCTTCCTCTCCAATGTTCTCATGCATTCCTCAGGGAGCAGTGTACTGTGCTGAGTTCAGAAGAGTGCAGCCTATTTTGCTAGAAATCATCTGGCCAAAATGAGTAACCTGGCTGAATCTCAGATTTATGATAGATGTAAGATCAGTCCCAGTCTGCAGCACTACCCACTCCAATCTTAACTTCCCTTACCTAAAAATACTGTGCAGACACTGATGTGTTTCCTTCTATGAGTTGAATCCACACCTGGAATTCCTCAGCTGGCAAGAAGTTACCATGTGTTATAAAGTTCTCTGCACTTACTTGTCCAGGGTAGCTGAGAGGTTCGAGGCGTAGAGTAATTAATTAGAGGTGTTATCACTTGTCATAGTGTTTTGATGAATTACCTAATTTATGGTGTTTTTCTCTTGGCCCTCAAGTATGAGTATATATGTTGCATAACACACACACCTCCTGGTAGGGTGTGTCCCTGAGGACAAAAAAAATCTCTCATTGCAGACTGCTTTTGTCCCTCCTTTCTTTTCAGCTAGACACTTTTTTCTTATTTTACAGAGGCTCTTGAAAGTCTGTGCAAAAAACTATGTGCCTTTTGATGCACTATGTCTGTTGGCACCCAGTATGCTAGTTTTTCTTATTCCTTTTCTGTTAATGGATTTCTAGTAACTTTTCTGACTCAACTAGTTGCAGCCTTGCTCTTTTTCCTTGTAATCCCTAGATATTCTAGTGTCTCAGTGACTTGCTGTGGTTTTGGTGTTGTTTTGTTTGTTTTCTGTCACTGCACATTTCTCTGTCTGGTCCTCCTGAGAGACTCTAAGAAACACCTGGCTTTATGTTCTGCCCTGGCTGTGATCATTGCAGAGACTTGTGGTTCCATGGGCACGGAGAGCTGCCTTTAAACTAAATTTATTTTGTTATTTCTATGATTACTTTCTCATAGTGAGAGATCTTCTGAGAACTTTAGTAGGAAATGCTTATTAAGCAGTCCTCGGTGTCATTCGCTGTGGTTTTTCAGTACAGAAGTGCAGCCTCAGAGTTTGGTTATAACTGACTCAAGTAACCAATTCCAGGTGTACTATTGAGGAAAATCCTGGTATGTTAACGTGTCTTCCCTTTTAGGTGGATCATAATTAGGCTGTACTGTGTTTCAATAAATACTTTTTTCTCTCTTTGGTAAAAGTTTGAGGTCTCCGTTCCTTATTGGAAATACATTTTTTACTTCATCATCACACCTGCATATGTTAGATGTAATTACTTATAGTTTTTGTCTTTGCCTTTGTTTGGTAGACTTTTTCCAGAAGCACAATGTTGCAGTGATGACTGTGAGGGAGCTATTTGAATTTATTACTGATCCTTCTATCACAAGTGAGAACATTGATGACTACCTGTCTAAGGTAAGACCTCATGGCCCTGTTGCTTATGTAGGAAGACTTGAACAATAAAATCAGATCTAGTTAAGCTCCTTCACCTCATTTGCTCTACATCCTGCTATTGAAGGAAGCTGGTACATGGCATTGTTATGTTAGTGTATCAAAAATGCATATAAGTCTTTTCCATTAATACCATTGTGGGGTGAAAACACTTGCGTTGTGTATTTTCTCAGAAAGTCTGATTATGAAACTCAAATCTCTGTTTGAGGTGCTACTAAACTCAGGATGCTTTAAATTAGTTCTTTTCTTTGGCAAGGAGAAGCTCGGCAGAAATATGACCATGCTTACATCGAGAATGGGATTAAGAATGCAGATTTGAGCTGGGTGGGCTGAGGGAGGAAGGGAATGACTCAGGACTGTATTACTTCAAGGGATATGGTCTTGTTTGCCAAGTGTAGTGACTGGCAGAACACATGGATTCTAGGAGGAGTTAGTGTCACTCAGTTCTGCCAGCAGCCCCCATGTCTAGCTGCAAGTCCTCTTCTATTTCTTTTAAAAGGGGTGTGTGTGTGTGTGTGTGTGTGTTTGTAAATGCTTTATAACTTAACACAACAGAAAGGGCTGCCACGTATCTCTTGCTTATAGTGGAGATTTGGCGTGTCTTTCCTGGTCAAGACCACGTGAGTGTGGTCCAAATACCAGTACAACAAGGAAACTTCAAGATGTTGTGTGCTTTCTGTCATATTGGAGATTGAGAACGAGATGTGGCACATGGTTCCTCTTACTTGTGCTCCTCTGGCTTGCTCAGTGTCTATGAGGAGAGCCAAGTTCCAGGACTGAGCATTGCTCGGTGGATTCTCCTTGCACTGTTCCATCCTGTAGCCATGCTGGGCTGCCATAATTTGGTCTGGGCAGAGCAGCAGGTGTGTTTCCCTTTGTTAACAGCTCCCATCTGCAGTTTTTTAAGTGCTTTGCAGCGGTGCTGGTTACCATTAGGTGTCGCAGGAGGCATTCCCATATGGAAACTTGGAGTGTGTGTGTGACAGTGAAATACAGGGAGAAACGCAGATGGGAATAGTTAGTTGGATGCGATTTGAAAGAGTTAGTGATGCGATTCTAAAGAGTGATAACTTTGTATTGTTTTGTATTTCTTTAGGCAATGGAAATAGCATCGAAAAGAACAGAGGAGGAAAGATCCAGTCAAGATAAAGTGGATGAGGAAGTGAGGATTTCTCTTCCTGCTATGAAATGAATATTAACCTTGCCTCTTCTAAACAATGAAAAATGTTCTGATTTATTTGGCAACATGTACAATTGATGATAAGCAAAACATTGTTTGTGATATTGGGATGTCTTGAAGCAGTTGAGATGTGAAGTATTAAGGGATGCCATGTGTAAGAGCTGACAGCTGTTACAAGGCAAATACACCATCTCCTAAAACAGTTTGTTTCCTTGTAGCTATGTCCCTTGATTTATCTTCCAGTTCAGGTTTACTTAACAAACAAACTGAGTAGAGAGATAGGATTATGCCCCTGGTTTTGGACCACTAACACAGAAACAGGCTATTTGGATACTTGCATTGATCAAATTGCCTGTCTAGCTCCAGTCCCAGTTTCATTCAGTTCTTCCATTGCTTTTATATTAACTGAAACCATTTCAAGTACTTTACAAAAAGCTGCTAATGTTTTGGAAAGGCTTGATGTAAAGATAAAACCATTTCCATCTGTTCCAGGATAGCTAAAAACCCACCAGAAAACAAGAAAAAACTCAAACCCTTATATTTGGAGTCAGTACTACTTGATTTATCAAAGACTTTTGTTTTTCTCTTGGAGCTCTGCAGGTTTTACCAACTGCTTCAAGCTTGGCCAAGGAAAGATTTTTTTGATTCCCAACATATCCTCAGAATACAACTTTTGAACTGTAGAGTCAGATGCTAGTGTTTTGTAACAAGGCCACCTTTTGCAGACAGTTACTCCTTTGTTTACATAAGGTACTGACCTGTAAGAGAAAAGGTTTCATAGCATCTGAGTTCAGTTCATTTCTCTGAGACTTCTCTTGTGACCGTGACTAGTTTGTGTCCCTTCCTTCACAGAAGAGTAGAGCTGATTAAGGGCAAGCTCTGGGGGTTGGGGCCTCTGCTTTGTGCACAGCACTTAAATAGGCAGTGATGATGACAAAGTGTACTAAATTTGTACTGGGATTGAACTGATACCATGAAAAAGAGAAGCAATGTACCTCTCTCTGCTCTGGCAGAGTCATAAGTTTGCTGGAAGGCTGTTTCAAACACAAATTTTAAAGTGTGTTGTTGACACTGCAGTTAATTTTTACTGTACTATGCTACTGCAGGAACCTTTTTTAAGTTGGACTGAAGATTGAAGCAAGTATTATTATATAAAGAGATGCCTCCTGAAGGCATTGTAAACATCACTATAAAAACATTAAAAAATCCCTAGAATATAAAACCTTGGGACTCAAATAGGTTTAAGAGATAGTTGGAAGGATTGGAGAAGTTTGCTAATTACCTGGAGATAGTCTTGCTAAGGAAGGAATGTTGCTAGTTGTGATCTATCAATAATGTGTAAGTTGCGTGGTAGTAGGTGACTGCCATGTTCATTTTTTGTTTCTCTGACCCTTTGTGATTATTCTCTTAAGGATGCATAATTAGGAAGGAAAAGCATTGTGACACTGTATGTAAATAAGGGTTTCTTTTCACTCTGCTAGGTGTTCAAGAAGGCTTACATACCTCGAACTTTGACTGAAGTTAAAAACTATGAGAGAGATGTGGATATAATGATGAAACTGAAAGAAGAGGATATGGCATTGAATGTTCAGCAAGATAATGTGAGTAGATGTGCTGAGACACTGCAGAAAAAGAGGGAAGGGACATGAATTATTGTTACTGGAAACTGATAGCAACAAACAAAAAGAGAAGCTTTGTTACCACAGTGTGGAATACTAAATCTAGTATCATACTTTAAAATTGTCTGGTTAGTGCTAATGCTGATTTTGTGGGTTTCATCCTTGTCTTTATTTTTTTCTGTATGTTTAGATAATAATTTTCTCTGGGCACAAAAAATAAGACATTTAATTTCTTTTCTCTCCCTCGGTGTAGATTCTCTACCAGACTGTTACAGGACTGAAGAAGGATTTGTCTGGTGTTCAGAAGGTGAGAGGGTCTTCTTGAAATCCTTCATTTTAGCCATTTTCAGAAAAGTGCTTATAGGTAGTACAGAAAATGCCTCATATTGCAGCTGGCACCTTAAAAGAAGCCTCTTGCCTGCAGAGTAACCATTTATGTCCAGGATAGGCCTGGCATGGCAGTGTGTCTGCACAACACAGGAATCACTTCCCCTGAACTGCCATCAGTGCTTGGGTTGCTTGAAATGAAATGAAAATCCTTGGTATGGCCATGATCTCTCAAGTTAAGGTGGAGATGTGGGCAAGTGTCTTGTGAATATGAAAATGTAGTTCATTGAAATTGTAGCACAACTGCAAGTTTTGATATGTTCAGGGTAACTTTGCTGTAATATTGCATAAAGAATAGCCCTGCAGTAAAAGGCATAAGATATTATGTCTTACTATGTTTGAAGTACTCGACAGTGACACTTCTGTAAGAAGTTGGGTATGGATCAGTTGTAGCCTGTAATTCAAGGTAGACGCCCTGTGTTGATTCCTCCTGCTTACTTTGTAAATGTTATCTAGCAGAGGTGTAGACTCTGATTTAAAATGGAAATACAAACATGGATGGGATCAGGCTGTAGCAGAGTCTCCAGGCTTGTTTAGGAATAAGTTGAGTTTTCCAGTGTAGATATCTGTGTTTGCAATGTAGTATATATACAGTGCCCCCAAGGTGGATTTGGGTATGATCCAAGATAATTAGAAATTGGCTTCCACATATGTTAGCAAATCACTGTTTAACTGTAGGGAAATTAGTTTGGGAGTGCAAATAACAGCTGTGCTGTGAGACCTGACCTAAAAGAATCTGTGTTGTATTTTCTAGATTCCTTGTTCTTAATTTGCTTAACCTACTTTTCATTCTTTTTCTTGAGACTCAGTGATGGCTGTGGTAAAGGAGGTGGCATCTGCTCTCTCAGGGGTTTCTTTGCAGCAGATTCTGTTTTGTTTTTTAATAAATATATACACACAGTATATATATGTGCGTGTTGTCATTAGGGATCTTGGTTTACATTTGACATAATTCTTGTTGTATCTTACAGATTCCTGCACTTCTTGAAAAGGCATACGAGTCAGAAACAGAGTCTGATGACAATGATGGTGATGATGGCAGCTCAGAGGACTCTGATTCAGGCTGTAAAGAATCTGTACATCCCAAAGATAAACCTGCTGAAGTTAGCATGGACAAAAAGGTCAGCTGGCTAGGAATTGGGTATTTTTCCCCACTTCTGCTTTTGTGATGTGAAAAAATCCAAACTTAGTGGTTCTTGGTAGTTCTTGTCTGAAACAAGCTGTGTATTTCTGTTGTGGAGAAGGAGAGCAGATAGATACAGTGAATTCCATGCTTTATTAATGGTGGTTTTATGTAGAGCAACATGTAACATCTCTGTAGCCTGGGCAAAGCTAGGGGAGAGGTCTCTACAGGGAATTATAAGGGTGCACAAAGGAGAATTTAGTGAAGCCTGGGCTGCTTTTCAGTGCTTCTGGCTGCTCCTCAAGGCTTTAGTGTTTATGGTTGTGATCCCTGATCAGCAGGAAGAGCTGATCAACTGAGACCACTTGACTTATAGACCTGGAGTCTTGGTGACTGTGTTTGTACCACAGAGGCATTTGCAGTACCATTAGTACAGACTTGTTACCTTTTTTGGGGGCAAGAATAGTAATGTAGTCATGCAGTGGGCTTATGGTTCATTAGGCATGTTTTTATTTTCTAAACTGCAGAACGATTATGCTCAGTTTTGGTGAGGCTCTTCTGCTGAGTGTCACTCATGGGTGAGAGCCTTTTGGCAGACTTTTTGGTGCTGTGCAAAAAAAAAAGAAAGGTGAAACTAGTGGGCTTAAAGGACTCAAAATTTCGGGGTTTGCTTGTTAGGTTTTTCTTCCTAGAAAATATGTCAAATAAAAGTGCAGTGTTCTACTAGGCACTTTCTACCCATGTGGAGCTGATGTCTCTCAGATGTGTCAGATATGAAGCACGGAAGTCTTGGTCCCTTCTCATCCTTATTGATAGATTCCCTTTCTTCAAAGGTTGCATGAAACTCACATTTTAACTAGTTTGAGTTTTGCCTTGTCATTACCAGTGTGTAGGTCTTGGCTCCACCCACAACCTATACTACCTTTTTCCTGTCCCCTCACTATTCCTATTTTATTTATTTTATTTGTTCCTCTTGATAACCTTATTTTTATGTTGTGTGGTAATTAACTTGTTAATGTAACAATTGATTAACTTGCTCAAAATCCCTCACTCGCTTCTGTCTTCAAATAAATGGTGTTTGATTCTTTATAGGAAAGGAAAAAGATGGTTAAAGAAGCCCAAAGAGAAAAGAGAAAAACCAAAATCCCAAAGCATGTGAAGAAGAGGAAAGAAAAGACGGCAAAAATGAAGAAGGGCAAATAAAATCAGCTTTAGTTTGGGCAAAGGAATGATGTGTTGTGGGAATATTCAGTCACCATCTTTTTTTCTTTTTTCAAAAATAAAAAATCCTTTATTTATATACATACAGTATTAACTATAAGGGTGGTTTTGTTAATAACATTATGTAATTGTTTGAACAGAGTGTATGCCATGGGTTTCTCAATGGGAAAGAATAAGTTTAACACTTGTGCCTGTTGAAATTCTTTACCTGTACGGGTTTAACTTATTGTTAAACTCACATTGATTTGTTCCTGTGTTCTTACTCCCCTGCCTCATGATGCATACAAGCAAATTTGGTTTGTTCCAGAGCACTGATTTGATTCAAACAGATTCTTGGAGAGGGGGTAACAGTGATTCAAAGGCCCACCATGCTGCCTTCACAGTAAGAGGCACATTGAGCTGGCTGTCTTCTCCAGGCTGGCACAGTCACCTGTGGATAACCCTGCAGACATTGTGGCTTTGCTGCCTCCCTGTGCTTGCATCACCTGTCATGTTTTCTTACTGGAAGCTGAGTTTAGTGACTGGGGAGGCTGTCCTCATTGCCCAGTGCCCTTCTGAGCCAATCAGGCAGGTGTACCCAAACAGACAGTACCTGATTCTTTTTTTAGTTTTTTTTTGGCTTGGATCCCAACATAAGGCGCTTTTTCTCTTGTGAGTGTTACGAGCCAGCTATTTTATAAGCTGGTCAAAATGCTGTTTGTCTTCAAGGCTGTGTAAAGGCTTGTGGCAGAGCCCCTTTGTGATATGGCTCATACTGCCAGTGTGTGTTGTGCTAAGATGGCCCAGCTGTTAGTCAGGGAGGAGTTGGCAAAGCTTTACTCACAAGTGACCAGCCTGGGCAAAGGTGCCATTCTGAAGACAGACCACCCTCTCTCTTGGCAGGTGCTTTGACCACTGAGGCTGACAAGCTTTGGGAGAGATGTTCTCAAACATGAGCCATCAGCTGTCTTTTTCCACTGCCTGCTGTTTCAGAACTCCCTGTGCCAGCACAGAGATAGTTTCTGATCCTAGTAAATATCTTGATGTTTTCTCCCACATCAGGGTGGAGTTGATGCCCTGCAGGTTTGTGCTTACAGGACATAAATCCTCTGATGACAGAGGACAGGTTTGATCCATCAGTGGATATCCAACAATGATGAGTTGGCTTGGGGCAGGGTGAAGCTTCCCTCTCTCTTCTCCTCACCTTCTACGCTCAAAAGAGAGGATATTGGCCAATTGCACATGTGTGTGAATGTGCAGGTACCAGGAAGTGTGTAGGGACTAGGGGTTGCAGCTGGAGTGGGGAATTGTGTCCAAGTTGTTGCTTTTCCCCAGTAACAGGCTGTGCACTGGGCAGACCTATGTGTTTTTGGTGAAAGAGTGTAAGTGAATCTCTATGAAGCTGTGTGTGCTTTAATTCTGTGTAGCTCAGCTGGGGATGACTGCACCAGGAACCTGGTCCATGGCTGATGAGACTGAGTTGGGGATTGTCAGACACAAGAGACAACCACCTGTTCATTGGGGCTGGCTGTTCTGAAGACAAGGATAGGTGCTAGTTCTTGGCAAAGAGCCTGGAAACCCCAGAGCCAGAGTATGTGTCCCACTGGCAGGTGTTTACCTCCTTTACCTGAGGAGACACTTCAGAGAAAGGAGGCTGCTATCTTCTGTGCTTGAGGGAAGAGGAAAAGTTCCAGCCCACATAACCTTGTCTTCCCTTCAGGCCACGCACCACAGCCTGATCAAGTTTGCCTGGCTCTAGCTGTCCTGTAGCATGAAAGTGATCCTGAATCAGTCATTTCAGATTGGACCCTTCCTTGCAGTGATGTGCAGCAGGACTGTCTGTGTGGGCTGCATGAAGCATGAGATACCTGCCTCAGGTGTTTGCCCTAGGACATGTTCATGTAGTTGAGGTGTTTGCAGGGAACCTGAGGTGGAGCATGCCAGAAAAGCCCACTCTGTGCAAGGGCAGATGGCCTGGGGATGGCTGTTGCAGTGGGGTATGTGCTTTTCCAGTTGGGCTGTGAGTGCAGTTCGTGTGTTCTGGCCCATACATGTGGCCTGACACATAAAGAAGTGAGGCAGTCTAGAGGAACAGGGTAAATTTTAGGCAAGACTCGTGAGATGAGCCATCTTCCTGGTGATTCCTAAAGCAGGAGAATGGTTGTTGAGGAATGCTGGACATAACAACCAAAAGGCACCAGTTTGACTGGGGTTGGGGAGAGTGGGAATGGGATGGCATGACTTTGTATCTTGTGCCACCTTTAGGGTGTCTGCACCATAAGAGCACCTTCAGACTTAAGCCAGCCCTTTGCTGGTGCTTTTTGCTACCTCATAGTTACATTAGCCAGGGCTGTGAAGAGATGAAAGCTCCCAGACCAACACAGTTCTTGCAAAAGCTAAAGAAAAAGCTTCAAAGTAGCACAGGTGGTCCGTTACACTGATTTTCCCACCAGAGGTGAGGATCTGACAAGGCCCACTCACTTTTTTGGCCATAGCAGCATGTTCATGCTGTGCTGTGCTGCTGGCACCCGTGCAGACAGAGTGGTATTGCCAGGGCAGGAATACCAGTTCCATGTATAATAGGAACTGGGACAAAACCAGCTCAAGGTAATGCTTCACGTTTGTTTTCCATACTTTTCCCTGCTTGGCCCTGTTCCTCCTCTTCCCAAGATGGTACTCAGTGGTAAGGCTCTTGGGTCTCTTGTGGGCTATTGCAAGAGCTCACCTGATGTCACACAGCACAGGCAAACAGAACCTGGAGAGCTGAGCTGTGGGGTAACTGGTGGGCTGTGGCACCAGGAGATGACCCTGTGGCAGTGAGATTGAATCGTGTGGGTGTGATACCTACCCCTAAGACTTGAGAATTCCCTTCTGTTGGCTGCAAACATGGTCCTCCTCTGCTCCACTCTGTGGGTGTTTCAGTGTCAAAAAGTGGATCATCCTGATTACTACTTTTCCCCCCATTTTGAATGAGAACATCTTTACTGAACTCATGGCATAAACTCAATTACTTTGCACTGAGGCTTTGGGAATGTTTCTGCTGCAAGCAGGGCTTTTGATAATTGTCTGGTGTGTTTTTAAAAGCACAACTGTTTTGTTATCTGCCTTCTCTGAAAATGGATTAGATTCAAATTCTGTCAGGCAATTAGGATGAATTTTTACAGCTGCAAAAGCAGAGCTGTCAACTGCTTTGACACTCCTATGTGGTTAAACTAGTGGGGGAGGATTGGTTTAAAACAGGCAGGAGAAGGTGCTTTGAGGAGAGGGCAGGCTGTGGGTGAGTTGCAGCAAAGTGCTGCTTGTGGTGTTTGCACCGGTGCAGGTAAGCCTGGTCTGAAAATACCTGACTGACCTGAGATGCTGTTATTTATTATTTATTTCTTTATTCAAGGACAGGCTGAGCATATGAATAACATAAAATTCTCAGGCACAGGACAGATGCTTGGAAAAATCCATTTCTGGGAATTTGCAGCCAAAAGTTTAGTGGCATTAGCTTAAATATGTAGAGTGGGAATATTTACAACTCTTCTATCAAAGACAAAAATGTATAAAAGCAATTAATCCTGTTTTCTTAGGCCTTCCCAAGTAGTTCTGTCTTCCAGTCCTCCCTCCATACCTCTCCCACCAAGTCCCAGTGAATGACTGAGGAGGGAGATACTCCTAGATAAGATTTGTTAGGTTCCAAAGAAGTTCCATCAGTGAGGAGATGGAATTTTCTGGGAGTCCACCCCCACCTTCCTGAAGTCCTGCAGTGCCATATGACTGGTTTGCACTCTGAGCAGTTGGCACTAGGCTTCCTCACAGCTCTGAGGTCTGTGCCAGCCTGGTATTAATTTGTTGCTTCTTCCATGCTATGTATTTTATTATATGTAGCAACAGAGGCATTGGAAGGTGGAGTTTTGGGGATTTGGTTTCCCCGTGATGAAGCCAGTAAAACCAGCTTTGCATGTAAGGATGTGTCTCCTTAGAGGGATTTGATTTCCATGATGAAATATTTTGATTAAACAATGCAAAACTAGCTGTGGCAGGCTCTGTGCTTGCTTTTGGCATGTGTGCTCAGTCAAGAATCACACCTGTGGTCCTTTGAGATACAAAAGAAGTGGGGCCAACATTTTCTGAGGACTCTTGTGTCCTGCAAGTTTTGGTCACAGGTAGTGGAAAAGCTGATGATGAAGAGCTGTGAGAGTTGGATTCCAGAACACCAAATTGCTTACCTGGTTCTCTAGCTGAATCTTTGCCTGCTTTTTTCACCTGCAAAATTGCACAGGCATTTTGATACTGTAAATAGGATGCACAGGTACAGAACAGGGCAGGTGCTTTGTGTGTCCTTCACCCTGGATTGTCCCCTGGGGTGCACTTGCAGGATAATGGGGGACCACTAGGGTGGGAAAGTGTGTTAGGGCTGTCTTGTCTGGCTACAGGGACCTGTTTGTCTTCACCTCTACCCACTAAGGGAACAAAAGGATTTTTTGGATACAGTGAGTGAGGGAGGATTTAAAGAAACTATTTTGCCACTCTCAATGAACTCCTAAAATGTTCTGTGGTAAACAGCTTCACAGATATTTTTAAATGCAAAAAGCTAACTCAGAATTTATTTTGAACTTTCTAGGGCATTGCTGTAAAAATAAATACTTAAGTTAATGACTCATTGTTTTTACAGTTGTAATTTTGGTCCTCCTCAACTGCAAGTAGACTTTCAAAGCTAAAATGCTGACCCTCTGCCTTAGCATCTCGTTACTTTTCTGGTCTTGACATAACCTTGTGTTCCTTGTGCTAATCTTCATATCCTCTAGAGGGAGAACTAAGTTCTTGGTCAGACTGTGTTGGGAAGTGTAAAGTCTCCCTTATTTAGGGAAAAGTGCCAATGTTTCAATTCTCTACATATCTTTCTATAAATTTTGATGGATTTGTACATGCACCTAAACCTTTTATTTGTTTGTTTGGGTTTTTTTAAATTTTCTTGAATTTGTCATTCTAGGACAAAGTTTTATGCTTTGAGGTCATGGGGGCCTAATTTGTTCTGGGTCAGGCTGGGCCTGTGGCAATAGTATTAATGCTGGCTTTAGGAAGAGGTTCTAGATGGCACTTGACAAACTCTAAGGAGGTTTCTTTCCCCCTGTACATGTGAAGACTCATGATGAGAATCCAAAATATGCTAGGGATATAATTCTTCAGCAGTCCAAATTCAAGAGCATAAACACCTATCTTTTGTGTAATGCAATAGGTAGCTATTGTGCCACAATCACTACCCCTAAGAACAGTTTGAATTGTTGACAGATGCTCTTATTTTTCTCCTTCCCCCCACCTGTGCATCATGGTTGTTTATTTTCAAAGGATTGATATAGCAACAAACTTGGCCCTTCTTCCTGACGTGCAACAACCTGTCTCTGACCTCTGCAGCCTGTGTGGAACTGCAAGCTTTCCTAAAACACAATGTGAATGCTAGACCTAGCCTAAAGCAGTAGGTTTAAGGCTATCTCTCTAATCTAGCCCAGAGATCCATGTCTGCTTTGGAGTTTGCAAAGGCCAAAAGGCTGGGGCTTGCAGTTTGCAGGTATTGCTGTATTGCTTAGAGGATTTGTGTGTTTATAGTTTCCTTTCTTTTTTTAAGGAAAAAAGAAAAAAGCAAACAGCAGGTTATGGTTCCAGCAGGTTGCTGCAGAGCAGGATGAAAGATGGACAGGGACCCTTCTCTTGGCATTAGTACTGTGCTAAGGGCTGACATGAAGGCCCCTGATGGGGACATGAGGACAGAAAATTTGATTTATAGCTCTCTTCTGCAGGTCCAGAGCATTTAATTGGTATTCCTGCTCTTAAGCATTCTTTTAATCCCTTTACCTAATGAGAGCCTCAACCCTTGAAGCCTAACATGAGCCCTGTGCTCTGGGCTGCCACTCCCCCTCCCAGATTCAGCCAGGGCTGCTTCTCTGTAGCTGACTGCAGCCCCCCACACATAAGGGCCTGGGGGCAGATCTACCTTTTTAGTGCTTCCAGCCCTGAGCACTAGCCCCAGCTCTAGCCTTACCCTGAAACAGGAAAGTCCTGTATTACCCAGACATCACTCTGGGATGTATGATCAGCACCAGCTGTCATCCCAATCTGCTGGCACCTAAACAAGCAAGAAACAAAGCTGGTTTTGCAGCCCCTTTGCTCCATGATCTAAACGCATGATCAGATGGAGCCAGCAGCTTGCCAAGCTGGTACCGTCCAGAGGCAGCCTAGTTTGGTGATACTTCCAGGATCTAGAAATGAAATTATCTGTGCAGTCCTCTCTGGTTTTAGTCCTAGCTGTGGATTACTTGAATGATAGATTGGATTTAGGATGGGCAGCTTTCTGAAGTCTGAGTGGATGTTTGCACTCTCAAAACGATGCTGAATTCTGAGCAGGGAGATATTGCAGGTCCTTTAGTTAGGGATGTGGACAGCATGTCTGAAAAGGTGTGATATCTTTCTGGATTCTTCACAGATTGGTGTTTGTATGGTATGTAAGTTAAAGTGGTCTTGTTGGTAAGGTAGCTGTTAACCTAGAAATAGTCAAAGCAAGGTTGAAGAGTCAAGGTTTGGAGATGTAGGGCTGGATAGACAGGCTTCTCACTAGATCTGGTAAGGACTGAGTATTGAGTTGAGGTCAGGTGCATTGAGTTGATGGCATAAGGTTTGCTCTGAGGTGGTAAGAGGACCAGTTTTGGTCTGAATACTGGGGTTTGATTTGGGATTCACAGAGCCCAGAGAGCTGTGAGTTGGCAGGATGAAATGAAGGGTAGTGCTGAGTAGAAATGGGGAGCACAGATTTTGCTGGTGGTTGCTGGTTAAAAGAAAAAGTCTAATTTGTGTTCTTGATATAGGGTGTTGCTTTTCATGCTTTTATACTTCTGGTTAGAGAAGAAACTTGAGGAATTGTTTGTCCTCTGCCCTTGTTGGGTTTGTCATTCTGTGGTTCTTGGAAAGGCTGTGGAGCATTAACTGTGCATGTGTTACAGAGCATTATATCTCTTTGGGCTATGAGCAGGCCTTTTTGTGGACTTGAGAACTACCATTGTGCATGTCAGACCTCAGGTCTGGCAGATACTTGGGCCCTTGAGGAAATATAAGGAGGTAGTGCCGTACTGTGTGAAACAACCTGCTTTATACAACCCTAATAGTGGTGGATTCAGGAAATGGTTGTTCTTTTAGTGGTAGCTCAAGTGATGGAGCAGCAGGCTGGGCAGCCAAAGCTAGAGGGGAAAGAGCAGTTAAGGAGGAGGAGAAGAGGTTGCCACTTTGCTGCTCTCCAACCCCTTTTGCACCAGTGTTTATTCTGCATGTTGTCACTGAGCTATCCACCACGCTCTGCTTTCCAGTCCTCCTGCCTTATTGGTCCAACCTGACCTTGGCTCCTCACCTTTACCATAGACTACACACCAGCTACATTTGGGGAAAACCAAAGAAACAGCAGGGAGAGCTGGAGACTCTTTTCAGGGCAGTTTTGACTTGTTTGAGAAGCCACTCCCTTTGAGTGGATGAGGTGGCAGATTTGCAGTGACTTGCAGACCAAGGGCTCAGTCTTGCTAAAGGCTCAACTGATGGTGCAACTGATGGGAGTTGGATTTTAAGGGTGGCTTCAAATGGGACTGAAGAGTTTGCAGCCGAAGAAGACACATGGTTTCTTGGTCAAGTCACATTTTTGGTGTTCTGGCACCAGTTGGTGCAGTAGAAGAAAGTGAGTCGTTACTTCAAGTTGTTTTTAAAGCATTTGAAAGAACAGTTATGAAGAATCCGTTGTGTCATTTTCTGTTTTTCCAAAAAACTGCTTATGGCACTGAAAAAAAAAAAAATACACTATCTGTAATGATCTCTTTCCAGCCATCCAAAGTGATTGCATTAAGGTGTAATTCAGCATTAGACACATGATAGGTGGTGGAGAGAAAAGGCAGTCCTGGTCTTTTCCCAAAGCTGAACAAGCTCCAGCCTGCAATGGAAGTTATTTATTTATTTATTTGAGAGATTAAAAAAAAAAAGACAGTTTATTATTGCATAAAGGAGTCAAAAACCAATTTGAACCTGCCTTCAGCTTTGGCTTTCCAAGTACTTCAATATAAAACTTTCCCAAGATCCTGGTAAGTCCCTGTCAAACATGTTTTATGGACTATTTCCTCTCCCACAGGTGAACCGGCAGCATTCTCTTGTCATTTTTTTTTCATTTGGGGAAACCCGTAACAATGCCCACAGATGTTACTGCAAAGAGATTTCCACTTAAGTAAACACAAATGAGATGTCAGCTCTCTGTGACCAGCCAGGCCCTTTTTTGGGAAGCCCATCAATTACATTAAGTACCCTGTGGCCGCCTATAGGTTCTGCTGTGCTGAATTAAAGGATTACAGTTTGTATGGGATTAACAATGTTGGTGCTGTTCCCATTGCTCAGTGTATTGTTCTGGGAGATGTTTAATGAGTACAATTTATTGACAATCAGTGAGGCTGGGTGATGCAATGTTCTCTTGCTTTGTGCTGCCTGGGATGGTGAAGTGTTAGAAATGGGAGCTGAGAGTAATGAAATCAGTTTGGTGGCAAGGCTTAAATGACGATGAAGCGTGTTTTGATTAAGTCTTGAAGGTAGTTGTTATGGGTAGGGCAACCAGGAGAACCTATGGCTTTGTACCAAAAGGAAAGGGGACAAGTGAGGGAGAAAAATAATATGATGCAACCAAAATCCTTCAACGTGTGGTGCAGATTGCGTGGAGCCATCCATCGGTGTGTGCTGTGCTCTCAGCCGTGTGTGCCTTTAGGCTGTCTACACCATAAGAGCACCTTCAGACTTGAGCCAGTTCTTTTCTGGTGCTTTTTGCTACCTCATAGTTATGTTAGCCAGGGCTGTGAAGAGATGTAAGCTCCCAGACCAACACAGCAGTTCTTGCAAAAGCCTCCAGTGGGTGATTTCTTCTGAGAGTTTGCTTTTTATGCAAGGGGCAGTACAGAAAAAAGACACAAATACTCACGTGGGAAGTAAGGCATGACAAAACTGTAGCTTGTTAGGAGCAGTTTTACTTCCAGGGTAGCTGTAGCCTCACTTCTCTGAGTGACTTCCAGTCTATTGGATTTGGTAGCATTCATCAAAGTGCACAAGACAAGGTGATTGAACTTCTTATGCTTTGAAGACAAGGCTGTGATGCCCATCCATCTTGTATTCAAGATGGGCAGTTTGGTCTGGGGCTGTAGTACCATGTAGATATGTCTAAGAGAAAAAGCTGCAGAGCTCTTCCAGCCTTTCTCAATGGCAAGACCAAAAACTTAAATGAAGCAAATGGCTCGATGGGCATGGGTAAGCAGCTACACTGTTCAGGGAGTGTTTTTACAGACTATTTACAGGCCAGTTTGTAAGTCGTCAGCATTTGTGGGGTGAGATGAGTGTAAAGGAGTGGTTTAAAGGAGGATGGATGTCTAGAGTGACACCTGGAATTCCTCTCATTTGTAAGAGAAGGATGAGCAACCTTTGTGGGCAGGAGATGGACAGCAAGGGATGTAGTGTTTCCATTCTAAAAGGAGGATTCCTCCCCATCCCTCTTGCAGGTTACAGTGAAACCCCTCCAAATGCTACGGGCCAAATTTGACTCTCAGTTACACCCATGCAACCTTACTGAAGTCAGCAACTGTCTGTTTTGCAACCATTGCCTGATGCAATAACTCAAGGGTTACGTATCTTAGGGGTTCAAGATGTGCTTGCGTTCCCAGCGCTGTGGCAGCGAATAATGCTGGACATGAAATTGCTGTTGCCTGAGTAATTGCTGAAGAATAACTGAGGTCAGTAGCGTTGCATGGTTGTAACTGACTGCAGAGGGCCAGGAACACTCATGCGGTATCTGGGAGTTCATTGGGATCCAGGAGAGACCGACCCATCTCTCCCTCCAGCTGGAATGCCACTTTCCCACATCAGACACTCCCTTCAGTAATTATACCCTTTTTAGACTCACCCTTCAGCAATTATGTGCCTAAGCCCTGCCTCAAACTGACATCATTGGAAAGTCCAATAAAAATACAGCAAGCTTTCAAACCATCCAAACCAGGAAAGCAGAATGCTGTGTTATTAGCAGTATTTCAGTGCAGCTGTTTGATGATTTTCTTAACCTTATCTCTTAACAGGAAGAGCAAACAGCCTCAAGGGTCAGCAAAGTCCTTGTCTCATCCTCAGTGACTTACTGGCCTGAAAGGGCTTCATATTTGTTCCTTTCTTTTTCTTCTTTTAAAGCCATCTTCACACCACCTTCTGGAAGACCCAATCTTATGCTTCTCAGACCTCAAAATATTGGTCGGTCATCACTAATTCAGTAGTTGTCTTGGTTCTTGTTTTTCAAAGTATTTTTAAGTTCCTCTTTCTTTCTTTTTCTTTCTTTCTTTCTTTCTTTCTTTCTTTCTTTCTTTCTTTCTTTCTTTCTTTCTTTCTTTCTTTCTTTTTCTTTCTTTTTCTTTCTTTTTCTTTCTTTTTCTTTCTTTTTCTTTCTTTTTCTTTCTTTTTCTTTCTTTTTCTTTCTTTTTCCTTTTTTAAATTTTATTTTCAAGTTGACCACTTCTCTCTAAACCTAAAGGCATATTCAGAACCTCTACTTGCTCTGGGAGAGAGGAAAGCAACAGTTGCTTGTTTTACTTCTTAAATTACTTTTTTTTTTTTGGAGGGAGGAGGTAATAAAACTTCAAATTACTCTGTGAACTGGACACTCTATAAGGACAGAGAAAGTTGTCACTATTTTTGTTAGAGGTAAAGCTCAAAAGCTGAACCTGAGTCAGAGCAAATAGTTGAGAGTTTTGGGGTTTTTTTCCATTATGGTCCTGTCTGAACTGGCATACAGCTCATCCTAATGACATCAGATTTTTGTGGGATCTGTTTTTTTAATTCTTGGTTTGCTTGGGAACAGTATTCCAGAAAAGGACTCTCCAAACAATAAGAAAGGAAACTACGTGCAGAAAAATTCAAGGAAGCTAATTGGAAAATTTTGCAGGGAACAATTCCTGCTCTGTAATACCTGATGATGGAAGCATGAGGCTTTGCAATTGTAAACAGATTTTCTTTCCACCCTGCTTGGCAATCGTCTTCATTTTTTTTGGGTGTAACCCTTTCATGTACGCAGCTGCACTCCCCATTCCCACAGCCAGGCATGCTGGGTAAACCTTTTGATCTCACCTTCCAGCCTTTGCTTGCTTGCATTGTGTTTATTACAACTCCTCAAACTCCTCCGGAGCAGGGCGTGATGGATGATCCTGGAGGATCTGCCCTCTAGATCTCTGTGATTGTACTGAGTTGATGGTTTCTCCCTGACAGGTGCAGGCATGTTGATTTAAAACCAAACCAAAACAAAAATCTTTTCAGTAAAGCGAAACCTACTTGATGTTAACTCCTTCCTCTGCTGTCATACTCAGGGTGGGAGAGTGGAGGCTTTACTTGACTTCCATTTCTGCCTCTGGCACCATCATCTCTTTGAATTGCAAATGTCTCACCTTGTGCTGGCTCTTGTCATTTGGTACCAGCAATGGCTGTTCCTCCAGAAGCAGAATGGACCAACTCCTGCTCCAGCACTCTAGCTCTTAGCAATGTGCTTTTACTTATCTGTCGTTCTCTCCAGATTGTTTTGACTTGGTTTTCTGTGACACTGACCCAGTGGCCATGGAAGTTGAAGGGCTTCTCCCAAAGGTTGCAGCAGGCTCTGGGGAGGTGTCAGACTGAATTCTACACTTGTGGCACAGTGAAAGCCCCTGTTAACATAAGTCTTCGTGCTGTGCCCTGGTTGATGCCACACTGTTCAAAAAGCAGCTCCCCTGCCCCTGAACTACAGTGGTATTTGCAGTTGTTGGACATGTTTACAAAACACCATAAGTAAAAACAACTGTGGGATTTTTTTTCCCCCCTGTGATGTAAATAGTTTAAAAACTAGTTATGGATCTCAGCCTCTTTGCAAATCCTTGCTGTGCTTTCTTGCTGGTTTGTTTGCAGGTTATAGCATCACTGTGATCAGCCAGAGCAGAGGCTTCTGAAAGATGTGAAATGCCTCATTCCCTGCTTTTGGTATTAAAGGAACCTTTCGATTTCTGAAGTGCTACACATGTACTCTTATCAAGTTTAGGGAAATCCAACAGTGGCACACAGGACACTGTGATATCAGGGAGCCCCAAGCACCTTTCCCCTTAGCTCTGTGCAGGTGTATTGGCAAAACCTTAGTTGTCTGTTGTCAGAGAACATGAAGCCATTTTCTGCATATGTAATTTGTGAAGCAATATCAAAAAGCACATTTAAAAAAAGTAATGTATCATCTTGAACGTTTATGCAGTTTGGAGTGAGGTGCTTTTTATATTTTTGGGTGTGCATGCATCACTTCAGCCTGATCCTTTCAAAAACTATGGTGTGGATTTTTCTTTAATAATGGAGGAAAAACCCAAATCACGTCCCAAGTCCACCATTTGATGCCTGAGGAGTTTGGGTTGAATTGTACATTGAAAGAACATGATATACAAAACACATGCGTCAGCTGAGCTGCTTTTTAATCTGTTCCTTGATTTGTCCACACTCAGCAGCTTTTTTTTTTGGCTGCAACAGAAAGCCAGTGCAGTGCTTCAGGCAAAGGCGTCACCCAAGCTACCTTAGTTGATGAAACTAAAGGTGCTTCCTGAGCGTTACTGTCCTGTACGTTGTTGGATGAGCTGGCTCTGCATCTGTGGCCAGTTTGGATGCCTGCAAGTGATTTACTGTGCTCTGAAATGCAGCTGCTCCATGTACAGCATCTGATCTGGGACCACCACTGGGAGCCGTCATTGCTGAAAGTGAGGGAGAGATTAAAGCCAGCTGAAGGAAGAAGGGGTTATTTTTATGGTCCTTCATGGTAGTTTTTTTCCATTAATTCTTCTCATAAAAGATGGAAAACTAATTCTCTGACACATCTGAGCTCCAGCTTTTACTGGTGGTTTCCTTTTGGTAGTGAGTTATTGGGAGAGGGCAGGAAGACTCACAGGGGGCTGCCTCTTCTGAAGCCTGTGCAAGGGATTTCAAAATATGAGTTAAAGCAAAACAAAACATTTTTTGAGGGCTCAGGCCTGAAAAATTAGCAGGGGAAGTTCATTAGGATGCATTTGATCTTGATGATTTGAAGAAAGCAGTCCTTTAAGGTCTCGCAAATGGGTGAAACCCCACAGAGGCAAGCTGAGAAACAGTGATATTACAGCAGGAATCCCATCTCATTTTTCTCTTTTTTTTTTTTCCTCATAGTTATCTGAGCTACACTGACTACCTATCAGAAAGGTTTACTGTGTTATCATGTTTGTTGGCAGTGGGGTATGTGTTGTGCAGGTACATGTGAAAACATTTGGCATGAATATTGGTACAATATTCCCTGAAGTGTTACTAAACTAGTGCCTGGATAGCAGGACTTGATACTACAACTAGTGTCACAAAAAATTATGGCTCCTCAAGCATTAGTGTGGGTATTAATGCAGGGATTAATACAAATTTTCCTTACATGGAGCAGCACAACCTTGTCTGTGCTGATTTGTAGTTAGGTATAAAATGATTGTCATCAAAGAGGTGCATCAGAAAGAAGTCAATACAGAATGAGGTCAGAAAATATCATGTTTCTTACTTTTAATGAAAACAGATGGTATTTTTCCAACTTTTAAGTCACTGTAAGAAAAAACTGCAACAACTATTTTTTGTCTCTTTCAGTGAAAATTTTTCTGTGTAAAAATGTGCCATAAATGTCCTTCTTCCAACCACAATGTATTAATGTAAACCTCATGAGTCTACTCTGTAGGGCATATCCAGCTTTGACTATTTAGACAAAAAAATTTCCTTTTAATATTTATTCTGGCTGAGAAGTGAAGATAACATAAATAATGCTAACATAATTACAAAATTCAACAGTGCTGGAACAAAGCATCCTAAAAGAGTAAAACATGCAAATGTGTAGCACTTACTGTGGCAGTCTTAACATTTTTGAAAGAAAGTAATAGATGTATTTCTTAGTTATTTCCATTCTAAGTTAATGCATGGAGAGCTGTCCCACAATAATATTTCTGACCTGATAATGACTCTTTGTGGGCATGCACTTAATGCTGAGATGTGAATTTGCAGACTCTGAGTAGGGGAGTGCATGGAATGGGCCTGTCTCTTGCATGTTTCCTGGACATGTGTGTCTGACCTTTCCTAAATGTGATGAACTTTCCATGACAGAAGAGTTTGTATTCCACACAAGGACATTGTGCAGCTGCTAAGAAGGGCATTCCTCAAGCAAGTGTGGAATTTCATCCGTGGTCCTGTGTCTGGTACCCCTCTGTGGCCGCTGTTAGGGGTTGAACAACAGGTTGGCCTGAAGGCTGTGTGTCTTCAGGACCAACAAAAGTCAGGTTTCTGCTGGAAGAGGCTGTGCTCCAGGATGTCTGGTACCCCTCTGCTTGGATGGTTGGTTGTTCACTCTCTGAGGAAGGGATGGGACTGGGAAATCAGTTGATACTGACAATGAATGATTGGACCAGACTTTGTTTCAGTCACAGAGAAACAATGCTCACCAGTGGCAAATAAAGCACCAGCAAATATATTGGGCATTCCAAATATTGGTCTGCTGGGAGAAAGAAGCCTCCAGGAGCAACACAACAACCTCTATGGAGAAAGTCTTGCTGAACTGGGAGATGATGTGCATGTGTGATTGCTAAAATCAGCATCTGGGCGGAGTATAAATCCTAATTTTTATAGGTACTATGGAGCATTAGTTGCCCTATGTGTCCATTACACCCATAAATACCTGCATGGTGTAATTACTGGAAGAGCAAAGGCAGTTAAAGGGAAGGTTACTGCTATGGTAATTAAAGAATTATAGAAAAACAAGAAGCTTTCACCAATTGTTAAGAGAGATGCCATCCCTGGGGTAAGGCAAAGTGAATGCAGAACATGGCCATGGAGGGAAGTCATCAGTGGTGTCTCACCTCAGCCTGTGCTGTTCAACATATCTGTAAATGACCAGGCACAGGGCAAGCAAGAGGGTGAGAAAATCTGTAGGTGATTCAGATAGATAGAGAGAGAGCTGCTGGAGGCTGCCACCAACACTGTGATAGTACGGAGAGAGGGGGACATGTTTCTGTACCTCAGTCCTGCCTGTGCTCTTTCATGAGGCTCTGTGTAACCACAGCAGCCAGTTTTGCTCCGTATCAGTGGTAAGAACGTAGCAGATAGGAAAAGCATGACATTGCAGGACTTGCTCCTTCATTCCTAAGTTTCATAGTACTATTTCTTGCATTGTAGAGAGGTCTAAGCAAGCTTTGGAGCGTTTTGGGCTGTAGGAGCCTCTTTGCAGAAGTGGACAGAAGCTTAACAGGTGTGTAATAAACAAAAGTTGGTGGGGTGAAGAAATGCTATCACTACCCCATGCTGCTATGAGAGATCACACTGTGGTTCGTCTGGGGCTGAGTGGGAGCTGGACACACAGAGTGCCTCATGGAGGAGTTGCTCAGCATCTTCCCCAGCCAGAGAAGGTTTTCAAATAAGAAAAGGGATGAAATAACTAATGAAATCCAGCAGGCTCAAGCATCTGCTGGAGATTGCTCCCTTACCTGTTTGCTCCAGTGGGAAAAAGGAGGCAAGAGTAGGACTGGGCTCACAGAGGCAGCATCCTGAAGGATTGATATTACACACAAGTGCGAGGGTGGGTCACAGTCAAGGGCCTTGCAGAAGAAATGACTGGACTCTTCTGACATCACCTGGAGACACTGTTCTTCCTCATTCGTTCCTGAGATGGAAGATAGTGCTGCTTTTATTTGGACCAGACAAGAGTGTAGCAGGTCAGAACTAGTTGTAAAAGGATGTGTTTATCCATACAAAAATGTAACATGGTAGGGAAAATATCTTGTAACAGAAACTTACCTGGGCAGCTCAGCAACGAAGATCTTACTGGGCAGGGCAGTGACAGTGTGAGTTTTCCCTCCTTCCCCCTTTTGCCTGCTGTGTCACCTCTGATCTCTGCAGGCAAGGGACAATGTGTTGGTTGTGATCCATCTGTGATATAAAAGATGTTATTCAGTGCTCATTACCAGTATTGTTTTCTTGGATTATATTGTCTTTTCAGGTTCAATATACAGTGTATTAAAAAGCACACAGTAATAAAAAAGTAACAAGTAGTGGAACTATAAATGTATTTTGGCTCACTCCTCAGCTGCTCTAAATTATTCTGTATGCACTGAAAGCTTCTGATAAAGTGCTGCCTTGTGACATGGCATAGTAAAATATATGTTTAAGCAGGTTTAGGAAGGGACATTAATAAAACTAAGACCATGTGACAGGCCATTCAGTAAAGTGGCTTAAAATAAAAAGCTTTCAACAGATGTATTCAGCAGGATGGGTTTATGAGCTCTGCACTGCAAAACACAGGAAGTCTTGCAGGCTTCCTCCCCACAGGTCCCTGATGCTGCCCATGGAGTGGGGCTGCAAATGTTTGAGGGCTGGAGCATGGTCAGAAGTAAGGTGGGATTAAAAACAGAGCTTGCCTGAGAACCATGTTGAAGGATGACATTTGGTGTTGGCAGGAGACAGCAACACTTAGTGTCTTTAAATGCTACACACCAAGTGTGTTGCTTCATGTAGCACACCTTGGCCTTGGTTATGGGGCACGAATTGGGCAGCAAGTCCTTCCCTGAGCTTCTTTTCCTTGGCCTGGTATGCTAATGAAAGCCCTGGCCCAGCTCTTTCATCTTGTCCCACGTTTTCCTTTGTTGATGTGGAAAAGGAGCGAGGGAGGGGGCCTGGGCTGGAGAATGAGAGATAAAGCAAGTTTGTGTTTGGCTGAGTCAGAGGACGGTCAGATGAAGAGTTTTCTTTGTAACTTAATAGCTGCATTAATCACTAGGGCTGCAGCTACTCCCACTGATGGCCAGAAAAGGATCTCGGTTTCTCACGACTTTGCTGATACCCAATGAGTTCTCTGCAAAAGCACTCTCCTGCCAGGTACAATTAGAGTGCTTTAATAGGCATGCAGGATGTGGAAAGATTTTTAATTATCTTGCATTAAACAGCATAAGCTCAGCAGGAACAATGTCTTTATGTATTTTTAGATTAAATGAAATTATTTTGTATAGTAGTAATCGGAGCCTCCCTGGGCAACTGGCTAAGAGTGGCTGTTTCTTTAAGAAAATAAGGTCTGGACATGGCAGTGTTACTGTAATTGTTGGACTTGATGATCTAAGAGGTCTTTGACAAGCTAAATGTTTCTGTCATTCTTTGATAAAACTAATGGCTTATCACATTGCATGGACTAAGGTGGGGCTCAGTGAGAAGCAATGAGTTTGGTATAGCCTGGCTGAAATCACAGGTTGAATTTACAGAAGTCTTTGAGTATGTTTAAACACAAAGAGTGTCAGGATAATGTAAATTTCTCCCCATTTTCCTTTAAAGAAGGAAGAGGTAAGATTTCCTTGATGAACAGCTTATCCCAGAGGAAGGAAGTTCAGCACTTTACTCACTGGGCTTTGGCAGGTGCCTGCCACTGAAGATTTTTAGGCTCCTGACTTTCAGCTGGATCCATATCCCTCCGTGCCAAGCAAAGCTTTGCGAAGTAGCTGCCTGAGTAACTATAAATCCCAATGAAAACAAATGGGACTCACTAAGATATCTTTGAAAAGTTTTGTCTTAAATTGGTAACAAGGTGGAGGAACTGAAGTGACAGATCATTAATTTATCTGAATGAAAATAGTACAAGCATGGAGGGAAGTGGATTCAAAGATCACAAACCCCTGAATTACTTATTTCAGTCCTCTTCTTGTCGATACTACCAGCATTAGACCCCCAAGTGCTGAATTGTCCCAGTTTCTCTTTGGGCGTGCTCAGCCTCTGCTGTGAGCAGGGACATGTTCAGCGCCTCTAGAATCAGTTGCTTTACTTTCCCCCTGCTGCATCTCCTGCCAGTGCCTGCACAGGTGGCAAGTTGCAGCAGCAGTGCCAATGGCTCCTCGGTCCAACCCCTCCTCATAGCTTTAGCCAAAGCTCAGCCTCTCCTCCCTGGCACTGCTGATGGTTCCCACCTAAAAAAGCCTAAAGTCTTTCCTTCCTGCCTGCCCTGTGTTTGCTGGAGCCAACGCAATGTCTACAATATGCACAGCACACAGGCTTCAGTTTCTATTTATCTGATTGCCCACAGCAGGTGGGTTTTTACATCCCCCTATAAAAGTTACGTCTTCTCAGTCTCCCAAAGCCTCACAGATGAATCCCACCCACTCTCATCACCACATCCAAGGTCTGTTTTATACCACCACAGGCTTTTTATTTTTTTTCTTTTCAATTCCCCACCCCTCTCTCTCTCTCTTTTTTGCTGTTGGCAGTGTGATTGCCAACCTGAGCAGAGGAAGTGATCCTTCCCCTGTACTCTGCGTTGGTGAGGCCACACCTTGAGTGTTGTGTTCAGTTCTGGGCCCCTCAGTTCAGGAAGGATACCGAGGTGCTGGAGTGGGTCCAGAGAAGAGCAACAAGGCTGGAGAAGGGACTGGAGCACAAGTCCTATGGGGAGAGGCTGAGGGAGCTGGGGGTGTTTAGTCTGGAGAAGAGGAGGCTGAGAGGTGACCTCATCACTGTCTGGAACTACCTGAAGGGAAGTTGTAGCCAGGTGGGGGTTGGTCTCTTCTCCCAGGCACTCAGCAATAGGACAAGGGGGCACGGGCTCAAGCTCTGCCAGGGGAAATTGAAGTGGGAAATCAGAAAAAACTTCTTTGCAGAGAGAGTGCTCAGGCATTGGAATGGGCTGCCCAGAGAGGGGGTGGATTCCCCATCCCTGGAGGTTTTTAAACAGATTGGCCGTGACACTGAGTGCCATAATCTGGTAAAGGGACTGGAGTTGGACCAAGGGTTGGACTTGATGATCTCAGAGGTCTTTTTCAACCCCATCGATTCTATGATTCTATGGTTTTCAGTTTGGAAGGCAAGTGAATTTTAGGGAGGAGCTGGAGGGTGTGCAAAGAAAAAGTGGCATGTGTTTCTGGCTCTCTGGTGCAACACCGTGGCAGGGCAGACCTGTACCTGCCAAGGGAAGGGGGAATTTCCTGAGTGGATCCATGCTCTAAAGCACTCCCTCTCTACTGGTTGGCCATGTGGGTTTCTTTTCAACCTTTATTGTGGTCCCTCTATAATTGCAGCTTGCTAGACCTGTAAAAACAGTACCTTGTGCTCTCTGCAGGGCTAAAATTACCTGCAGCCATCGATGGTAGAACCAAGTAGGCAGCCATCCAGGTGGCATGTTCCTGCCTGCAACTCAGTGTGAATGATGGTTTATTGATAGCCAGGGGATGGGGGCGTGGAAGCTGCCTGCCTCCCACACCCCTTGCTGGGTGCCAGGACAGCTCCATGGGAGCTGGGAGCTATGTCAGGGATCTGAGAGGCACATTCTCCCCCCCTAGCCCAGGACAAGGGCATGGCCTTTGAACAGCTCAGACACGGTGTGGCTTGGAAAGAGTCAGTGGGAAATGGCTTGCCTTGGGGTGTTTGGCTTGCATGTTGTGGCTTTTTTGTTTTGAGACCAAAATCTGCTGGCTGGTCAAAGTGAAAGTCTTTCACAATTAAATGTGTGATGGAAATACTAGTGGACAGCCTGTGGAATAGGCTTGGAATACATGGAAACTTGTATGTGCAACCTGCTTTTCTATTCTTTGCAAGTTTATTCTGTAAGTCCTCAAACATCACCTACTAGAGGCTCTGGAAGATTCCCTCCAAAGGATGGATTTCTAGGCTGTTGACTGTTCCAGATCATTCTCGGTAGTATAGTGGAGAAAAGGAAAATGATTCATTCTCTGCTCTCGAAAAACAAATCGTTCTTAGCACTGTTACAATAATATTCCTCAGGGCATTAACCAAACTTTTCTCATTTTTACGAGAAACGTTTCTTTCTGAAGACCACTGCGGGAAGGAGAGTGCTGGAGCTAGATGAACAGCAAGTCCAAACAAAATCTGGAGCCTCTATGCTCCTTTCCACATTGAATTTGCTCACCCCAGCTTTCTACTTTTTATACCAACTTACCTTCCCAGCCCTGCTATTCCACATGGGGTTGATGTTCATAGAATCATAGTATCGACTGGGTTGGAAAAGACCTCTGAGATCAAGTCCAACCCTTTCTCCAACTCCAGTCACTTTACCAGATCATGGCACTCAGTGCCACGTCCAATCTGCGTCTAAAAATCTCCGGGGATGGGGAATCCACCCCCTCTCTGGGCAGCCCATTCCAATGCCTGAGCACTCTCTCTGCAAAGAACTTTTTTCTGCTCTCCAACTTCAATTTCCCCTGGCAGAGCTTGAGCCCGTGCCCCCTTGTCCTATTGCTGAGTGCCTGGGAGAAGAGACCAACCCCCACCTGGCCACAACTTCCCTTCAGGTAGTTCTAGACAGTGCTGAGGTCACCTCTAAGCCTCCTCTTCTCCTGGCTAAACACCCCCAGCTCCCTCAGCCTCTCCCCACAGCACTTGTGCTCCAGTCCCTTCTCCAGCCTTGTTGCTCTTCTCTGGACCCGCTCCAACACTATGTTAAATAGTGTTGTTCCAGGAATCATACGAAGAAGTGAGGTAGGATGAAGCCAGCATAGCCAGTACATACAGACATGAAGGATATAAAGCCACACATACTTGCAAACAGCAATTCCTGAGATCCAGTGGGTAGCTGCAATGCAGCAAATACATCTCTTGTGCCCAGCTGCTGCCATCAACAGATTTAAATGCAAGATGTGTTTGACTCAGTGGGTGGAATTGAACATTTATCTAATCTGGTCTTTTTCAAATTAGCACCCAGGATCACAGGTGGCAGGGAGAGACCACTGTCCTCCTTGGACCTCCCAAGCAAGCTCCAGGAGTCTGCTGAGCAGGGCAGGGGCCTCAGCTCTCCCAGGTGATGTAAGAAGGGGCAGAGGGCCAGACCTTACCCCCTTCTCATGCATTTTAATTAGCTAGAATTCAAACAAACTTATTGAGAACTGGGGTCATTTTCATTTCATGTGTTGGAGAATGGAGGCCTGCCTGTATTTTCTAGTTCTTTAGGATGTGTGAAGACAACAGAGAGAACACAAGGGACAACAAATGGATCATGCTGTAAAAAGAAGGTAAGTTGTCTTGATCAGACTGCAGCTTAGAAACATAGCAACCTTATATTCCAAAAAGGGGGTTCTGTTTTGAATTCTTCTATGTAAGCAATAAACCTATTTCATCATAAATCAAATATTTCTCCCAGCTGCATGTTTGTGCAAACTGAGCTTAAGTACCAGTTACTAAAATTAGTCTCCACTTCTTTTGCATATCAGGAGATTTTGGTTCTATTCTGCATAAGTGGAACCACTAAAAATTATGCCTGCTATGTGGATGTACCCTTCTATTTGTTAGTCTAAGCCGAGATTTAGATATAAGAATACCTAGCTGATGTCAGACAGTACCTAACCTTCTGCTAAGGCACCATAAGCATGGACTGCTAATTCACAGGCTATGAAAGATGAAATTTGTTTCCTTTTCTTGTATTAATCAGAGGAGACCAGGTCAGGCAGTTAATTCTCCACACCAACCTTGGCCCACAAGAGGCTGACTGTGTATCAACAACAAGCTACTTCCAGCTCATTTTGGAGCTCAGGAGAGCCAGGAGTTTGCTTCCTGTTGATGGGATGATGAATGCAATGAAAAATCCTGCTTGTTTCAGTCAGAGCTCCTCAGGGCAAAGGGACCATGCTGCAGGAAGACCTTCATAAGGATTTCTTGGTTTTGGCCATGCCTCATCTTACCTCTCCTCTCTTCAGAAGGTAAGTTTGGCAAGAACCAGTTCTCCAGTGTGCCAGGCATCCCTCAGGATATGCTGGCTGGCAGGGCTGTGAGGGGAGGGGAAAGGCACAGCAGCTCTCTTGTTGAGGCAGCACCACTTGAATGAAGCATGCCTGAAAAATTCTTGACTACAATTCTCTTATTAGCTGCAGCAAGATAAAAGGCATCTTTTATGAAAGTAATACATTCCACAGTTGCACGTGCAAGTCAGGAGATGGACAGCATACATATGAGTGCATGATCTGTTTGTTTGAGTCCATCATTTTACATCTATAGGATAAAATGTTTGGTGTTTACACAGTACTTAATAACAGGTCTTGAGACCATCCTACCTGGCTGTGAGCCACATAGTGGGGGTGTAATATGCTTGGGTATTTTGCTGTGATTTTCTCTTTTGTTGGAAGACATTTTTTTGAGTATGCTTTTTTCTGATAGGAGATTAAAGATGCAGGAGTAAGACTGTGGTAGTCGGGAAGATTTAAGGGTAAAAGAGAAACAAGGTTTGTTAAAAGACTAAAAATCTTTTTCCAGCTCAAGTAATGTGGCTGGAAGGTTAGACAAGCTTTCCACCTCAGTATCCCTTTATCATGTCTCTCTTTTTCCCAACTACAGTTTCTCATCTGGTCCCATACATAGTGCCACTTTTCCCACAGCAGGGCAGGACTGAGGTGCTCTGACACTGCTTGCTAATCCAGGGATAGGGGGAAGGTAAATTGTCAGCTTCACAGACCCATGATCCAAAATGATACTTTTAAGATGATCTTTCCCCCTTGAAACTCTGAACCACCCTTGTTGTACAGTCATCTCAAGTAACATTTTGATTGCCTATCTTTCCAAAAGTTATGCTTTAACTCAGCCACAAAATACAGGTTTGATTCAAGATTAGATTTACAAGGTGAGATTACATAGTTTGTTCTGTGCCAGGGACTAATTATATTATCAAACCAGTTCTTTCTGGCTTTAAAATGTTCCTCTCTGTGAAAAATAGCCAGCTATTTTCAGCTATGGCTGTATGCAGGATAGGGCATGGCTTAGAAAGTGGTCTCTATTACATCTCTTTCAGCCTCTTTTGTGCTGTCATATCCATCTGTTTGTTGTGTTTGCTGTTTTTCTGCAAGGCAGTGGTCTGCTGATCTCCTGACAGTGTCTGGGAACTTTCACAGATGAGACGAAGGTGTGGAAAGAATATCCTTTACCTGAGGCAAACTGAGATTCCTGCAGTTGCAGGGCTGACAGTCCACAGCTGGATGGATCTCCCTGCTTCCCTGTGCTGGAGACACAAGCTGCATGTTTGCAGGCTGTGGGAGCCATGGAATCTTGGCTCTCTGTAAACCTGCTGGGTTTTATGCAGCAATCAACTTTGCTTTCAGGTCTGTCCCTACCCATGCCTGGATTGCTTCTGAATCTCCAAGTTGCATTCCAAAGTTTTGCTCTTAAGGCTCATGCTGTACCACAGTTCTATTGAAGTAAATCCTTAGTATTGAGACAAGCTGCCCTTGGCTAGAAATACAGTAAGTTCATAGAAAACTTGTGCATTATGTGCAGAAATATGTTGTGTTCCCTCTTTCTGCAAGAAGACCAGCCCTCTTCTTGCAGGTCTTAGAGAGAGATATAATGTTAAACAGCCCTCTTCTTGCAGGTCTTAGAGAGAGAGTTAAATGGTCTGGGGAGGTATGACCTGTAACTCATACATGAAACTTTTTTCTTGAGCCTTTTGAAAAAAGGACAAAATGTATTCTTTTAACAGAAATCATTTGTAGTTAAAACTTGCAGAAAAAACAGAATGGTATTTTCATAAGGCCTTGCTTCCCGTCATGGATTCTCCTAAGTGCATCTGTTGCTGAAGTCACCCTTCCTTCCTGCCATGCTGCACCCTCACACTCCTACTCTCCAGGTTTTCCTTCCTCTCTGCACTGTTTGGAGCCTCTTGCTTTAACAAGCGATGCCCTTCCTGACCCCCTGTCTCTGTATCTGCTCAAACATTCCTTCCTTATCTTGCTCTCACGCTGCTCCAGATTCCCTCCTGACCATAGACCATACTAGACCATGCGTGTTTACAGAGACCAGCTTGGTGCTGTCTTACAGAACTGGCTTTCATCCTGACACCGAGTCATATGACTTTCCTCTCTTTTTTCCCAAACCTCCTGTATATGCATGAACCCTTTTAACAGCGGCATCTGAAATGTTTCTCCATCCACCTCCATATTTGTAAGTCTGCTTTAAGATCAATGTTTATATTAGGTAGCTATTATGCTCTTCTTAATCTGTCCTAGCTGTATTTAGCCTAGAATGTGGTGACCTTCAGGCAAAGGCTCTGCTGTGCATGTTTATAAATCATTAAATATGCTGTTGATGCTCAATAAATAAGAACATTATTCATCTTTGAAAGGACTTTGAAATTAATTTTATGTGTGGAAGCAGCTTAAAAATCTGTGGGGTGAGAATTTAGACAATAAAGTCACTGGGAATTCTGCCACAGGGTGTTTTTGGGTACAGTCTTACAATTATTATTGTTGTCCTGTTGCAGGTTTAGGTTATTAGCTTGCTTTGTCTTTATTTTTGTATAGATAAATATTATCTGCATAAAGTTCCCTTTCTTTCTTAAGGGTTACAGAGTCAAATGTCTCCTGGGTTTGTAAATTTGTAAATATGATTACATTTTGCTTGTTAAAATAATGTGACCTCACTGAAGCTTAATTTTTTCCCAAACTGATCGCATGGGGCAACACCTCCTCTTTGAGGGTTTCAGCTTCAAGGACAGAAGACTGTGAAATACACTGAATGTGTGTTACTATAACGCCTATGCCTAACTATGTGGTGCTGTTGCAAATTTCAGCCCTGTACCAACCCTATGGTTTATCAACGTGAGAGGCTCCACCCCAAACAGTGATTAGAGCGAAGCTCATGTCATAAATCTGCTGGCATTCCAAGTGAAGCCAGTGTTGTCTGGAAACAGAGGGGTATCTCCTCCTTTTGCTGCTGGTCCTTTGGATTTCCTGTGGTCAGGGAATCCTTCTGGTTTCAGCTAGAATAACAATTATGAAACTATCCCTGCTCTCCCAGCTGAAGTTCATGTCTAATTAACTTCAACAGCAGTCATAATTCTAAGAGTGATTTCTCAAAAGCGTTATAACTCAGGACAATTAAGCCTTGAGAGAGAGCGCGAGACAGGGAGGGGAGGAAAACAGAGGCACTCCTTGGGGCAGGGCACTTCATGCGTATTAAACAGATGTGACTCATTCCTGCCTCTAGTCCCAGCAGAAGTAATACCTTTTGAATAAGTTCTGCATGCTAGATAAAAACTTGTTTGCTGGTGCAAAAAGTGTATCACGCATGTTAAAACAAGCACCCTGATGGGCTATTCCCATCAAAACCAAGGGCACACAGCAGTGCATTTTTCACTGTGTTAGTGCAAGTTTGATACAGGGTTTTTAGCTTTGGAAACTTGTGAAAGATTTTTGAAAAAAGGGACAAAGGGGAAGGAAATGCAGATGAATGAATGAATGAATGAATTCAGTTGCCCCTCTGGAGCAGGATGTTTTTATTCTTATTGTCCATGAAATATGTAGTAGTGTATATAGAAGACACCATCAGCCAATTTGATAGGCAAACCCTGGTCTTCTTGAGCAGATGTGAAGCTGGAAAGGAGATAATATCAAGGTAGAACATGAAAATGTCGAGGACCTCTAGGTCTGACTTTGTGTGTTTATTTAAAGGTAGCTCTGCATGAAATACTGCATATATGATAGGTATTACCTCAGGCCAGGGCATCCCACAGACCTCTCACAGACATGATGCAAAGGAGGACAACATCTCTATTTATGACGGATCCAGCCTTCTGTGAACATACAGAGAATCAGAAATCAAGTTTTATGACAGAAATCTGAAATGTTTGTTGTTTGTTTGAAATCTGAAATGTTGTAGAGAAATCTCTTGCTGCTTCTAGAGGGGTGATCCCTTTCTTTAGAAGGGGTGTGAGGATTCCAGAAGAAACAGGTTTTCTTCTGGAAATGGGCTCAGAGTAAGGTTAGTTGAACTCAGAGCGAGGACTGTATCTGCAGAGGGGATGCAAGAGGCTTATGGAGGGTGAGGATGTGGCGATGGGAGGGACAGCTGATGTCATGCACCGCTGCACTGATTATCATCTGCCACGCAGAGCATGTCCACACTGCAGCTGCTGGGCTTTGTTGAGTGGCGCCAGCTCAGGTGGTAATGACAGTATCACGACAGCAATACAATATCAGCATGTCACTGCCTGAGACCTTGGGGACACGTTCTGGTTGTCAGCCAGGCTAAATCCCTGCTGCTGGAGTGACATAGCTGCTGGCATCTGGGTGAAAACAGCCCCCAGTCTTCTTGCTATGCTGCATCGTGGGCAACCCCACAGCTGGGTAGTGAGCCCCAAGGGTGGGTTGCAGGCTGCCTCTGGCACAGTGCAATCACACCTGGGCCCTGCTTGCAGCACTCCTCTAGCCAGGAAACAGGAATACATCCTCCCTTAAAAATACTGAACACTCACAGTACAACTGCAACTCTCTTCCATCAACTCTCAGTGGTAATATTTTCCTTCCTTTCTGAGAAATCTTTGATTTTAGCCATTCAGTGCTGCATCTCCTTCAGCTTCCCCTGGAGCAGCCTGTCAGTAGCCCTGCAGAAAACTGCTCATCTGCTCCAGATGGAGCAACACAGCAAAATGAATATCTTAGTATGACAAGAGACTACAAGTGAGCCTACACAATCCGTGGTCTGCTTGGGAAAGTAAACCCTGACCGCCTCAGGAAGAAAAGTCTGACCTACCAAGCAGTGGAGCACCTTGTGTCCTTGGAGCTGGGACTTGGGAATTTTGTGCCCTCTGGCAGGTAGCAAGTTGATTTTCTCAATGTAGGAGCCTGGGGGCAAACCAGCATGTAAGTGGTATGGACAATCAGGGACCCAGGAGTGAAACAGGGAGCAAACCACAATGACAGTGTAGATGTGTCCTAAGGATGATGCTTGATGGTTTTACAACATATTGTTGCAAGCAATGAACGTTAATCTTCAACTGTAAATCAGCTTGTTTGCTATTTACTCATAAGAATTTTGCATTGTTTTCTGCCTGTTACATTTCTGATGTTAGCATAGCCATTATGTTGTCTCATCTCATTAGTTTGGCTCATTTGGCATCTCCCAGGGATTCCAAAATACAGGGGAGGTTTTTGGAAAGTATTTAATCACTGTTGTTACTTGGAAAATTATGACCAAATCTAGTATTTTAGCATGCTTGAATGTGAATATCACTAACGGTTGGACACATCTATATCTCTTATTCTTCCATTATAAAAACAATGCTGATAGCTCCATCTTCTAATAGCTATTATCCAGCAACAAGAATTAAATGTAAAAAAAATCCCATAGGGAAAGTCTTGTCTTCATCCACCCGAAAGGCAGAAGTATCAGTGTCTGTACTGAATCTGCCAGAATTTGTGTGTAATGCTACTGAATAACAAAGAAGGTGATTTATGCCCTTTGGAATAAGGAAAATCCAGGGCAGGTATGGTGTGCTCATGCTGTTATCAAACCTTTCTGAGGGATTGTGGTGACTGCAAAAGCTTTGTTGCATGAATGAGAAGAAGGTGATTGGGAATAGTCAATGTGGATTTACCGAAGTTAGATCATCAGATGACACAGGCTTTGCAGGACCTCTAGAGGTCTCTCATCCCACCTTTGCCTAAGGCAGGTCCAGGTACAGCACGTTGCTCAGGGCCTTGCCCAGCTAGGTTTTGAGTGTCTCCAGGGTGGAGACTCCACAGCCCTTCTGGGCACCTGCTCCAATGTTTACCTTCATGGTAAACTTCTTTTCCCTGATATTGACTGGTAATTTCCCCTGCTTGAGCAAACTGACTCCATTGTGTGATAAGGGAAGAGCAGTGGTCATTATCTGCTTTATCTGCTTTGATTATAGCTTAATGTTAGACATGATCTCCTACAGCACCTTTGTATCTAAGGTGGAACATTCTACTCTGGACAGATGGATTAGTAAAGGGATGAAGAATTGCCTTGTTTGTTGAGCTTAAAGGGTTCATATTCTACCTGGAGGCCTTTACAAGCAGAGTTCTTAGGGGATCTATTCTGGCAGTTTGATATCTTTGTCAGTGATGTGAGAGTGGAGACAGTAGGCACTCATCAAGCCTGTGGCTGACACCAAGCTGAGGAGAACAATCGACACACACCAGGGCAGAACTGTCACTCAGAGAGACCTGGGCAGCTGGAGAAAGGGACTAACAGGAACCTCAAGAAATCTGACAAGGACAAATGCAAGTCCTGGAACTGAGGTGAAGTAGCTCCTTGCAGGAGTGCAGGGCTGCTGCTGAGCAGCAGGATGAACATGAGCCAGCAGCATGCTCTGGCAGCAAGAAACAGCAAGAGCCTGATCCAGTCACTGGGTGAAGGGTAGTGAGGATCCCCCTCTATGGAGAACTCATTGGATCCATATAGAGTACAGTTCCAGATTTCATCACTGCTTAATAAACTTGTTACTAAGCCACCAAGATGGTTGGGGTTTGGAGACCAGCCCTGTGAGGAGAGGCTGAGGGACCACACTTTGTCCAGCCCAGGGATGAGACATCTTCAGGTGAACCTAAAAGCAGCCTGTCAGTATCCATGAAACAACAAAGCTCTTCATAGTGGTGCCTGGTGAGAGGACAACAGACAGTGGGCATAAATTGAAATAAGAGAAGGTCCAACCAGTTATGAAGATGAACCTTTCCCCATCAGGACCACAAGCAGTGGAACAGGCAGTGAGGTTGGGCAGACACCATCCTCAGAGGTTTTCAAGACCTTGCCGAACAAAGCCCCAAGCAACTTTGTTCTCAAAGCTGATGGGCTTTGAACACGAGGTTGAACTATAGATCTCCTGACATCTATTCCAATCCAAACCTTTCCATGATTTCTCATTAAAACTAGTAAGGGAGACTTTATTATTTAAGTTGTTCAGTATTGAGAAGCCCTGGTGCTGTAGTAGTGATATCAGGAACTTCCCAGTGCTAGTCAGTACTCACACACAAAAATCCACAAAAACTTATGGCCTGATGAGATGAGGCAGGCAAAACTTAACAGCAAAATATGTCTGACTCCCTTCCTCTTCCTGCCCAGTGCTGCTTATGCCACTCCCCGTGTGCCCTTTGCCCAGCTCAGAGGCAGGTGGAGCAAGCCCTGAGTGCTCCTGCCTCTTTCAGAAAAGCCAGGCTGCGGTTCCTCTTGTTCTTGTCTGCATCAACAAAGTGCATTAACTATAAAAGCACAAGAAAGCACAGTGCTGTAAACAGCAGTGCAGTTCATAATTATTATTTTATTGCTTTCTTGCAGACAAAACTTTTTCCAAGGATGTGGCTAGAGTCTGTCCTGGAGGCGAGGCCATACCTGTTACAGCCCTGGCAGGACTGGACTTATTCTTAATTTAAACTCAAACTACATTTAACAGAGTAGCATGAACAAGTGAAATTCATGCTTACCTGAAGGAATTCACGTATACAGTGTGTTCCATAGTGGTCCAAATTGAGCCGTCTTACAATATCTATTCATGGGTGTTTTAAACTCTCCTTGAGTGTATTCAGTTCACAAGGAGGCATTTGTACAATGAGTTGATCTGGTTTCCTACAATGCCATTTAAAGGTGACTTCCTAGGAATACACACAGAAAAGCATATGGAGAGCTATCACAGAAAAAAATAACGCGAGCTCAGAACTGTGCCAAGAAGGTTAACATAAAGTAATCCTTTTTATTCCTTGTTTTCCACCAAACTCATTTTTTATGGAGCGGGTTGACTCTTGCTGGATGCCAGGCACCCACCATCAAAGCCATTCTATCATCCACCTTGACAAGTGGACAGGGGAGAGAAAATAAATGAAAGGTTCATAAGCCAAGATAAAGACTGTGAGAGATCACTCACCAAATACTGTCACAGGCAAAACAGGCTGAACTTGGAGATAGTAATTGAGTTTATTACTAATAAAATCAGAGCAGGATAATGAGAAGTAAAATAAATCTTAAAAACACCTTCCTCCCACCCCATCCTCCTTCATGGGCTCTATCTCCTCCTCCCAGCAGTGCAGGGAGAGGGGGGATAAGGGTTAAGGTCACTTCATGGCATGTTGTTTCTGCCACTGCTCAGGGAGAAGAGTCCTTCCCCTGCTCCAGCATGGGGTGTCTCCCATGGGAGACCATCCTCCATGAACTTCTCCAGTGTGAATCCATCCCATGGGCAACAGCTCTCCACAAACTGCCCCAACATGGCTCACCTTTCCACGGGGTGCAGTCCTTCAGGCACAGCCTGCTCCAGTGTGGGTCTTTCATGGGATCACAAGTCCTGCTGGGAAGCTTGCTCCAGTGTGGGCTCCTCTCTCTGTGGGTCCACAGTTTGCTCCAGCACAGGCTTCCCACAGGTTCACAGTCTTCTTTTCAGGTATCCAGCTGCTCTGACGTGGGTGTTCTCCATGGGCTGCAGGTGGATCTCTGCATCCCCACTGACCTGAATGGGCTGCAGGGGGACAGCCTTCTCCACCATGGTCTGCACCATGGTCTGCAGGGAACCTCAGCTTAGGTGCCTGGAGCAGATCCTGCCTCTCCTTCTCCACTGACCTTGGTGTCTGCAGAGTTGCTCCTCTCACACAGTCTCACTCCACTCTTCTCTGGCTGCAATTACTTCTGCGCAATGAGTTTTTTCCTTCTTAAATATGTTATCCCAGGGGCATTACTATCATTACTGATTGTCCCAGCTTGCCCAGTGCTGGGTCCATCCTGGAGCTGGCTGGTATTGGCTCTGCTGGACATGGGAGAACCTACTGGCAGCTTCTCACAGAAGCCACCTCTGTAAATGCCCAGCTACCAAAACCTGCCCATGCAAACCCAACACAGATATTGGCCTTGCTGGTTCTTATGCTGCTAGTCATGAAAAAGATAGTTTTTACATAACCAGCTGACTGTGTCCTGAAGGGAGCTAAATCACCCTAACACAAAAGTGGATCTAAACAGAAAAATAATTTTGTTTCCTACATGTCTTACTGCCACCTACTTACATAGCGAAGATATCGCTGATACCCAACAGACACATCCAAATCAGCTGGAGAGCTGGGTAGAAAACATTCATGCAAAGTAGCTTCTTTAGCATCTCATATTAGGGTTCTAAATCTCTGGTCTCTTTATCAGACTTCCATAATTACATGGAACAGAGAATGAGAAGGCAGAAAACTAAATGCAATAGATTCTGCTATTGGAACTACAAGGTGTATGTAGGTGTTTGAGGGAAGGAAGCAAAGCAGACCAGCTCCTGAATGCTGAGCAGCAACACTCTAGCAATAATTGAGGACTGAGAAGGAGGAGAATATTTCAGTGCAAGTCTGAGTGAAACTTAGGCAGCACTGAAATTTGGTCTAGACTGGAGAATACTTCCACATTTTCATGGCTATATCTAGAAAACTGCTGTAATCACTAATGTTTCATGATCCCCAGTGGCTGCCTTGCAGTATTCTGGTCCCTCTGATGACATCTACTCAAGGTTTAAATCAGTTACAGCAATGGTTGTGCTTTTATAATGGAGGAAAATATAGCTGGAATAAAAGAGCTCCCATTTCTGATCAACATGACTCAGCTGGAGGGAGGACAGAGGCTAGCTTCAACTTCTCACTTCTAAATTTGTCTATTCAGAGCTAAGAGGTGTGTGTACAATAGAGAAGGCTGCCTCTTATTCTTTTATTATTTCTCGCTTGTATGGTGAACTTTATACTAACATGATTCCCTGTTAAATGCTGGGAATAAAAAGGACTCTTAGGAAACTTTCTTAAGTGAAGATTTATACATCTGAAATGACTTTTTCAGCACAAATAAATTCTTAATGCTGCCTTTACCAAGTAGTGCAAGGTCCCTTTGGTGTGGTGAGCTCTTGCTGGCTGGGTGTACAAGCAAGAACAGCTGGAGCCCATAACGCTGTGATAACATCTGGAATTTGTACAGTGGGTATCTTGGTAAAGAGGTTTCCAATTCTACCAGAACATAAATTGCCCTCCATAGCCTTGGGGTTTTGGAGAACAAAATATTCCTGTAGGGATGACACCTCCACTCCTCAGCTGTGAGAAGCAGAGGTTCTGGCACAGTAAAGAATTGAATCTTTATTTTCCCTGGTTGTTATCAAAGTATTTGTGCTATGATCCCCAAACTATAATGAACATGAAATGACAGGTCTGCTTGCAAAAACTAATGCAAAGTGAGTTATTTGGCATTCTTTTGTATATATTAGATCCAATTCTCCATTTTCCTCCACAGCCTATAGTACATCATAAAAGTTCAGCATAGGGGAGATGTGCATGAAAATCTGGTTTTAAAGTCCCACCCTTCTCCACTAAGTTGGTGAAGATACTTGGAATACTTATAACTGCTATGATCTGGTATTCCCTCCCACAAGTTACAAGGTATTTTTAATTATGGTGGTAACATTTTAATAAGGCTATCAGTGCCCTAGGCCAGTGCCATAAGGTAGTTATTTGACATGTTGGGATGACAAACATCTGTAGGATGTGCAACCTTGCTAATGGAATATTCACTCTAATGAGGGGGAACCCTGTGTGTCTACAGGGCTACTGCAGCAGGTCCCATTTGATCCTTGACTCCCATTTCCAAGAAAGAGGGCAAAAGTAAAAAAAAGGGATGATTGTCAATGAAATCATGGTGCTCCTTATCCCCTTGAGTTTGAAGATACCTGGGTGTAAATTAGAGCAGCCTCAGTTTGAAACAAGTGTAAAGATCCCTTGAAAGCTTCCACTGTCCCCCTTCTCACCTTGTTCTGCACGTGGCTGAGCAGCTCTGTGGTATCTAACACCAATTATCAAACTGCCTGAATAATGAGGGGGAGAGGCACCTTGCCAAATGTCCATGTTTTATTAAAATAAGTCAGCCTCACAAATGAATGCATTTTCCATGCATATCATGTGGCTGAAAAGATTTTTGTTGCACTGCTAAAGAATAGCTTGTCAGAAATTGCCTTGTACTGCTCTCAGCACTATGAAGTATCTTGCCATATGTTAACTTCTCAAGCTCCAGCATGTGTTGATGAAACAGAATGGTGAAGTGAACCTTTAATGGAAGCCAAATAATGTAACATTAAATATTTGACCTTTTGTTGTTACTGTTGGGGTGCTCTACTTGCAGCAACATGAAATCAAGAGCTGTGTAGAAATACTATGTGCATGCTCTGTGGGTCATGGTGGGACCATGCTGTGAAAAGAGTGTCATGTGTTGGTCTTCTCCACCTGAAGCAGAATAGTGAGGCATCTTGAAACTTTTTGTCTGAGTAGTCAGTCAGGTTTGACAAGGCTGACACATCCCTTACCACACCCTCTACTTTTGCATGGTATAGAAGGAATTGTGCAGTCTTAAGCTGCATTCCCTCCTGATGAATTCAAAGATTTTTTTTAAACTCTACCAAAGACTGAGATCATAATATTCCAGGGACTGTCTGAAAGGAGGACAGTGGTGTCCAGGGACCTGAAAACGTCAACTGTTGGCAGGCAGTCCTGGGCTTTACTATACACAGGCTCCTTGTATCAGTTCTTCTCTACCCTCCCCAAACCCTCTAAACACTCCCTGTGGTATATCTACATTTTAAAGTGGATTTTGCTGCAAGGCACTCTAAATCTACCCATAATTAGGCACCAGTTGAGTGTATTTAAGATATTTCTTCCCCATGACAGGGATATAGTTGAATAAGATGTGTGAGCCCTCTGAGTTTCTTATTAATGACATTTCAGACCATGTCTGCAGTTGCTGTAGAGGTGTTCCTAGTGGCACCAGTGTCTCTTCACATGCAAAGAAGAGCTCAGACTGTGGACTCAGGAGTGTTAACCTGTCAATTTTCTATGGAGAGTTCTGCCTGAGTGAAGTCAGGAAGTGGAAATTCCCAGGACTAGCATTTGGACTTTATGAATGCTGCCACTCAGCCTAAGCTGTTGCTTCCCAGGCAGCCCTTGCACAGGAGAGGTGGTGCATAGCAAGCACCTTGCAAAGATATAGCCAGATTAGTGGCCTGCATGTGCAAACTTGTCCTTACTGCTCAGAACTGTAGGAGTTAGGAATACAGGAGTCACATGCTGGTTTACCTGGGTGATTTGATCTGTTCAGAAGGCCAGACCTATTTTTTCACAAGCTACAATAGAAATCAATTACCAAGTCATATTCAGATTTGTACTTTTAATGTCAGATGTCACTGGTTATCAATGTGTTTCAGCTATTTTAAATTTATTTGGTTTCTATCCAGAAAAGAAGGGCAATAAAGAGAGGATGCCATTAAAAAAGCTCAGAAGAGGGCATATGAAATAGGAGGGGCTGGCGGTTACTGTCAAAAGCCAAGAATCAACAAGCCATTGAGAGGAATTTCAGTGTGCCCTTGGGAATTCAGTTCTTAAGATAAATTACAGATGCTTCCCTTGTACAGACAGGGACCAAGTTCAGCTGCAGTAGTGTCCTGAATAGTGAAAGACACTATCCAGCAGCCCAAGCCTAAGATAGAACTTTTGGGTACACTATTTGGGGTTGGGAAGGAGCCAACTACAGAGATGTACCTAGCAGTAGCATTATGTATAAAGGAGCTTTCTTCTGTTCATTTAAGCAGTTGTCAGGTGCAGACACTTTGCTTATTTGGAACTGCTTTCTCCCAATAACTCCATGGTGTCTGCAATTCTAAGGGAGGCAAGTTAGGAAACAGGGCTGCAGACCTTGGCTCTAACTTGGGTTAAGGTGCCTGGAGGGAATATTACATCTCCTCTAGACTAACTTGCTTAAAGAGGGTCTCCTAAGACCTATACAATTTTAATAGTTCCTTATCTTAGGAGACAAAAGAGAGATATGCTATAAACTCCAAAAGATTGCATTTTATTCTCTCCTTCATGTAGTTTTCCTTGGGAGGAAAATCATACAATCATGGTCTGGTTTGGGTTGGAAGAGACCTTAAAAATATGAGCTAGTTGCAACCCCACTGCCCTGGGGATGGACACTTTACACTATGAGACTGCAGCTTGCAGCTTACTGGACATTTGTGCTCAAAAACTCTGATGTCAAAGAAAGCCAGTGAACTTAGGACATGGCCTTAGGTATGTCATGACTGGGCCTTTCCAGAAATAGCGGAGCAAGGTTTAAGGGAGATCATCAAGTTATGACACTGACATTTTCATGCATTTGGATGAATTTTAAACAGTATCCATGTGACTTGATCCTATTTCAAGCTAGGGTAAGCACCCAGGAAATATTGACTGTTTCAGCAAATTTTATTATTTATACTTATTTCTTTAATTTCTATATCTATGAAAACACTTAAGATAGGAGCACTGTGCTATTTTCAGTATCAGTTCAGTCTTATCTTCTCCTTTTCATTTCAGTGGGGCTAATTGTGCAAGTAGGACCACCAGCATCCACTTGCTATTTAAGTACACTTTTCTGTGCCCAGGTAACAGTGACTCATCCACACCTCTGGGTGTATCACACTCATGCTGTCTCTACCACAGATAATGGCATGTCTCACTGAGCTGGCACACCAGTTCAAGCTGAAAGGTGGGGCTGATTGGAGACAGCGCTAAAACTCAGCAAGAATCTCAAATCAGTGTAATATGCTTAGATTTCTAAATATGCATAAATATAAATGGACAGTTTTCAAAGGGACTTGCTGAAAAAAAAACCAAAAAAGCTTTGTGTTTGTGTGTCTAAATGCAAATATCTGGCTTGATACACCATGACTCAAAAAAATCTGACTTCTATGTACTAATTCTGGCTGGTGGTACTAATTCAGAGATCTTTATTTACGTTTCAAAAAGTTTGGACTGGAGTATCAAGACACAAAGTTCAAGTTTCCCTCATTCTGCATTTCTTTCGTGTTCCACATCTGCTTTCTACCTTTTTTCTTCCTTCTTACAGGATTAAGCTTCTGTATTTGTTTTTCTTACTCATCCTGACTGCTTTTGTATTCTGCTTCCTAATGCCTTTGAAATGTAATGTCAAATAATCAAATTGTGCAGAAGTAATCTGTATGCAAAAAAGCATCCCAAATCCACATATATAGACAAATATATATGTATGTTTGTGTGTGTACATATATATATATGCACTTTTTATAATGCTTCCCATTATATATAATACCGTACATATATTACAATATTGAAGTCACTGTATGACTTCACATAGAATAGCCAACTTGCATTCTGCCTCTTTGTAGCACTCTATACAGCTCTGGGCAGTGCCATCAGGATGCCTTTCAGGACCAAGCAACCCCGTGTTTGCTTGGAGGAGCTCTTATGCCTCCACAACACTACACTTTGCCCATCACCTCCAGCAGCAGGTCAAGTTCTCATGTAACGTGTACTGTGGTGCTCCCACACAGCCCTAACAGTTTCATGCATCGGGGAGAACTGCTCTCATTCGGTTTTCTCTTGAACAGTTTACAAAGTCTTGTCCTTAAATATGTTTATGTAGTTGTTACCTACTGTACTATGGCCTACCACTTGGATTTAAAATACCAGGAAAATAATCAGTGCAGAAGAGACTCAAATGGGCCCAAGAATTTATGCATGGTGTGGGATGCTGGAGATCTCAAAGAAGTTTAAAAAACTTCCAGCAATGTGTTGTTGCAGAGCATCAGGTGACTGATATGGCTGGCTCCCGTACTGCACATTGGGATGAAAGCCTCAAGATTAGTTCAGAAAAGCTTGGCAGGGTTGTTCATGAGTGACTGCTGCTTCTTAAAATCTGGTCATCTTTGTTTTCTGACACCATGGACAAGTGGCCAGGCTAGCTCAGGCAGTGCCACTGAGAGTAGTAGTTCAGAAACCATTCCCAGTAGACTCTTGAGACTAACCCAGAGGTCAATGGCTGGTAAGAAAGGCATTGCTGGGCATCCTACAGCAAACTGGCTTTGCTGACACCCTGTACACACACAAATGTGTTAAAATTACTTTGTCTCCTAGGATCTGGCTTATTTTGTACTTTTTAAGAATAAAGTGTAACTTTCAGAGCACCAGAAGACAGGAATCACAAAAAACAGAGGTGAAAAGTCAGTTTAAATGCCCGTTTCTGAATGTCCTCTTTCTCACACACAAATACAGTCAGCGCACGGCACTACTCCAGCGTTTCATGCTCTGGTGTCCAAGTTTCAGTGCAATTTGAGAAATGCACTGGGCCTGGAGTGCCCAAAGCCCTCCTGAATGTGGGCTCCTGTGTATTTAGGAATTGATGGAAACGCACGTTGTTCCCCCGACGAGCACCAACACCCTGTGATGCGAAGGGGAGAGGGCAGCTGCCAGCGGACCGGACCAGTCCTGGACCGAATTGTGCGGATTTAACCTGCGCTTCCTTGTCCAGGTGCCAGTTGCTTTCCAGAGCGGCACAAAGGTGTTTGGTGCCGAGGGCATCCCGGCCCTGTCCATCCTCCCCGCAGCGCTCCCGGTCCTCGGGCGAATCGCCCCGGGGCGCCGGCCGGAGCCACAGGGCAAGGGCAAGGCGGTAGATTCGCTGCAGGTCAGCAGGGAGTTCTCAATGGGCTCCAACCTCCCGTGGCAACTCCTTCGGGCGGCACACGCACCGAGGAGGGCAGACACACGAGTGAGTCGGTGACAGAGCCCGGTGCGGCGGTGACAGAGCCCGGTGCGGTGCTTGGGCAGCCACCGGGGAGCGACACCATCGTCGGGCGCGGCGGGGCGGGGGCCGGGGCTGCGGAGAAACCCGAGGCGGAGGACGCAGGCGAGGCGGCGGCTCCACGCCCAGGAGCGCCGCTTAAAACCTCCACGGAAAGGTGTGGCCTCGCCTTTCCTCTGCCGGCGGGGAAGGGACGGGACGGGACCTCCGCTCTTGCCGCCGCCGCCGTAGCCTCCGCCGCCCGCCCGGCACCGCACAGCGCTTCGCAGAGCCCCTGTCCTTCCCTCACCTGCGGGCTGCCCCGACCCCCGGCTCTTCTCGGCGCTTCCCTGGCCCTCGGCGGACTGCGAGGGAGCGGCGGCACCGCGGCGGGCGCTGCCGGCCGTGAATGCCTTTCCCCCCGTCGGGTCTGGGTCAGCCTCCCCGTGGCTTTACCCCTCGGTCCCTGTCGCCCCGGGCGGCTCCTCCGCTGCCATGAGCATCAACGGCGGGTCCCACCCGCGCATCAACACCCTGGGCAGGATGGCGCGGGCAGAATCGGGCACCGACCTGCGCTATGAGATGAGCTCCCATGTGGTGGGGGGCGGCGGCGGCGGCGGCACCCACACCCACAAGACCTACTACTACCAGAAGACCTACGGGGGGGACTACGCCACCGACGGATACGGGTAGGTGCGAGTCCAGCCGGCCCCCGGCCCTGCTCCATCGGGGTCGCCTTCAGGGAGCTGCCGTGAGCCTGCTCCCGGTTTGATTTCCTTGCAAGTCTCTTTTTTCTATTCCCCCCTGAGGTGTCTTAGCTTCTAAAAGGCTTTTAAACGCAAGCAAGGAACTCTTTTTTTTTTTTTAAAGAAACCCCTAACTTTTGGTGGTGACTCTTCTTGAAGAGAGTAACAGGATTAAAAAGCAGTGTCTCCTCTTTGCCCTCCGAGCTGGAAGTGGGTCGGTCCTGGTTGTATTGACCCAACAGTTCTTTGTTGATAAACCTCCGCTTTGCTCGGTGACGTAAAACAAGCTGTACTGAGGTGAATTGCTTTATACCCCCCAGACTCAGGCTCTGCGCTCAGTTTCCTCCCAGCAGCTGCAATAACTATGACTATAAAACCATTTTAACTAGTGGGAATGTTTCTCGTGTTTCTTTTTGAGTTTCTTTCTAGCTTTTGCAAGGCCTGGGAGTTTTAAATCATGATCTTTTATTGAGTGATCCCTGACATTTAGTGCCAGGGAGCAAAGATGAGTGACAAGCAACATTGTTCTCCTTCTTTCCCCTCCACCTTTTTAACTTTCTACTTGCCCTGTTGCTGCAAGCACACCCAAGATGTTGTAGGCAGGATGCCAGTTGTGAATCTTGACTTGGAGAATGCCTGCACTTCTGGATGCAGCTCTACCAGCAATCTGTGCATGTCAAATCTGGAAAGGACCTTTTGGAGCAGAGTGGTCCCGTGAATGTATGAAAAATAAGTTTAGGGATCACGAAGACTTCTCCTTTAATCTCCTTGGCTGGGAGTTCACAGGACTGAAAAGCAGGCAGCAGTTACAGTCACCAAATGAAAGAGCACCAGTGTAAGGTGTAGCACTGGTACAAAACACTGCTTGTGATTACTGGTTTTTGTGTGTTCAATAGCTGTATTAAACCTGTTGGTCTGATTATTGATGTCACTGATTTAGGAATTGATATGAAGGCACTGACAAATATTTTGTGTTAGAATTTAAGCCCCTGTTTTATGGATAGCACATAATTAGATTGCAGAAGGATGAGAATGAAACATACAAAGTAAATAAACAGCAGATGAAAACAAACAAGCTTTTTTATATCAAGCAGATCTCTAAGTGGCTGTACAGAACTAGGATTGTCCTCGAGAGCACAGAGAGCTCTGGCTAGGCATGTCAGACCTTTTGATAGAGGAGCACTGAATGAATGACAAAACTTGCATTCTAGATATTTTTTGTCTATTACTTTGCCTGGTTCTTAGTTTTTGTTTTTGTTAAGACTTTTGGTTTGTGTGCAGGTAGGTTAGTTACAATGAATTGCAGCTAGAGCACATCTAGTTACCAATACAGCACTATGAGAATATCTATTTATTGCTGTATAGTTAGAACAATTCAGTATTTTCCAATTGCACATACTAGGAGTTCAAAATGCTGTCACTGCCTTCCATTTGTAAGGATTTGTTTTGCTGGTTGTGCTTCATGGTAAATACCTTTATTGTTTTCAAGACACAGGCATGAAAAATGAATGGTGGTGCATGTTACTTCCTGGACTTTCTCATTTTCCACACTTTACCTGATGCATTGGAGTGACTTCCCTATCACTCCAGACTTTCACTAGAGGAGAAATATCTTCCTTTAATTTAGCATTGTTTGATTTTGTTACATATTTCTAACCAGTCTGCAGTTGTTACTCTGTTCTTTCTGTAGTATTCTGTGGTGGTGTAGCAGGAGTATAAAGGACAGACCTGATCAAAAGGTTAACAAACTTGTATCAACATCCTTTCATTTACTCTTCATAACATAATATTCATATCTCCTTTTTGGGAAGACATTTCTGTCAAGGAGCTTGCAATGAAAATTCCCATTCACGTTATTGTGAAACTTCTAATAGAACTAAAGACACCTGTTTTTGAGATCAAAATGCATACATGTATATAAATTTATGTATTTACATATTTTTATGTGAAAAAATCTGACCATACAAAACACTTCAAATACTTTTTTTGCAATATAGTATGTGAGTTTGCACCTTACTGTGTTGTATTCTTAATCAAGGCTGATTTGAATTAAAATGTGTCCCAAAATACAAAATTAGGGGTTGTTGCCAATTAATGAAAAAAACAGTCGTGCCTGATTTTACATGTGTTGTGTGAAGAAAATCCACCAAATCCTGTGCATGTTGTGCTATCATCTGTGGTGTTGGTTTTAATAATTGCATTTAGCCTGACATCTTCAGTGCCAAAGTTTAGTGGTATCTACTGAACTCAGAAAACTGAGGCTTCTTTTTCCAATGGGGAAGATCACTCTATCCTGATTTTCAAATGCAAAAGGATTCAAGTTAGGGTCTAGTCTTGTAAGTTTTGGGGCGTATTCTGCCAAACAAGTCTGTGCTGAGTGTTGCATTACTCACAGAGCAATATGAGACGCTCCCTACCCTTAGGGCTCAGCAAGGTGCTTTTACAACATTCCCGGTTTCTTCTGGCTTGGGAACTCAGGATGAGCTTGGCTCCGAGTACAGATACTCAGCTTGACAGTGAGTCACACGCTGCTAAACTGCCAATTCATCAGTCAAATATTTATCAATGCCTTTGCTATGGAGATAGAAAATCTGATAAACTATGACAGAAAGGAAAAAAAGGGAAAGTTGTGCACTCTTGTTTGTCATTGCTGAGATTAGGGGGAAAAGTAGCCTGGGATTCATGGTCACTGAATGATATGAGCATAAATTAATTAACACAGTCCTGCTTAAGAATTAATGCGACTTCTGTGCTGCAAGTTAAAAGGAGTTAGAAATTCACATCCCGTGCCCTGACATTACTTTCAGGAACTGACAGGCAAAGTAAACTTGGAGGAAACCGACTCCAAGCCACATTTTAGCCCTTCCCATCAGTCTCACAGGGATCTGAAGAGTCCTGACTAAGCTGAGCAGTGGTAGAGCTGGCATGGTAACTTCCCCTTTGAGCTCCTGAGACAGAGAGGGAGGAATGTGTCTGAATTGCTGCCCAATACCTGCCATGCCGGCAGAGCCTGCACCGTGCTCTGGCTGGCAGAGAACTGGGTTTCTGTGACAGCTGGTGACACGGCCACGCCATGCGGAGAAGGTCAGGTTGTACCTTTCCCAGCCTCCTGTTCTGTAGGTATGTGAGTGAAATTTGAAGCTCGGTGCTTTTGCAGGTGTGACAGCCTCTGTTGGAATGGTTCTGTTGCTCCCGGTGATTCATACCTGTGGGGAAAAGCCTGAGGATTTTCTGTGAATAGGTGTGGCAGCATTGCTTGTGAAACCCTGCGTGCAGTGAAGGCACTAAGCCTCAGGGGTCTTAATAATTCAATAATTCACTACTGACCCTGAAGTTTTTGCACATTTCTAATGGTGTTTAGAGCCTGATTATGCCAGATGCAGATGCCTTTTGAGGCTTCCTGCCATCATGCCTTAGTCTGTGTGCATACTTGGCAGATGGGACTAGTTTGGCGAGGCTTTGGAGTGCCAAAACTGGTCCTAGTTAGACCAGTGACATATGGGGAGAACCCAGTTACAAAACTTGATGATTTGACACTTGTATTTAACTTATTTTAGGTGGGAGGGGGAAAGATGGTTTATAATGTTTTAATTTTGGGTTACATTCTTGTGGATATTGTGATTCACTACCTTTGGCTGTCATATGCCAGTGAGTTTCCCGGGGCACACACACTCTGCTGGCAGGTGGTGGGGGAGGGGTGGTGGTTTAGCTCAGTGGTATGGGCAGGCTGTGTGCTGGGAATGGAGATTCCAGGTCAGGTTTTCCTTCTGACCTGCCTACTCTGGGCATACCAGGTAATCCCTTGATGAATCCATTGCTTGTTCAAACAAGTTTGTGTGGAGGGAGGGGGGAAGTGTGAAGAAAAAGAAGTGCTATTTATTGCTCTAGTTGAGTTTATGGGAATCAGTCAGTACTCTGGATCTGCTAGAAGACTTTTTTTTTTAAAGTTTCCTTCGCTTTTTGAATGAATAAAGAAAAAGGCTTTGAATTTTTAAAAGGCTAAAAGTTTTGTGTGGAGGAATCGGAAAATGTAACAAGGATTATTCTAATTTGTTTAAAATGGTATCTTCGAGACAAGAGCATCCTCTTTGTGCTTCCAAACTTTAAGGAACTGTGAAGCTGCTGGAAAGCCCCTCAGAACTGCTGGATGTTCTTCAGTGTCTCCTTTGCCCTGCTTTTCTAGACACTAATTGTACTCCCCCTTCCCTGGAGAACCCATAGACCTCTTGATCTGTACTAACAAAGGCAGGAACCAAAGCAGTCTCCTTTTTGCAGGTGTTTATGCTGGGGGTGTGCAGGTCTTCATCAGCAGGAGGCAAATGAGAAACCATAAGGTAGCCAAGTTCCTTCCTTGCCCCTCTGGTTCTGCAGTAATGACATCAGCTCCCATACTGGGCCTGTGAGGGTGCAAGCTGAGTGTTTAGAGAAGTTTGATTTATTCAAAACATATCACTTAGGGAATTTTTTCATGGCTTGAATAAGTCAGTGGCTGCAGCACTCAGCCCTGCTGTGTTCCAGGGATGTGGGCACTGCTGGGTTTGCGATGTCTGTCCCAGCTCTCATAACTCATCACGTGGCTTTGAGCATATTTTTCAGTCTCATTTATGAAAAGCAGGAATAGTTGCTCCTTGTTTTGGTAGAGCTGGAGTGGGTCTTGTGAGGATCACTGGTACTGCTCAACAGTTAAACATAATCCTAGTTCAGAAATTGAGGATTCAACTGGAATAACTGAGTTTAGTTCAGGTGGGATATATTCTAGCAGGGAGGTGTGGCCTGAGCTGATATCCTGCCCTATTCCCAGTGGAGCAGAGGTTGGGCTATCCTCTCGTTTCTCTGAGAGAATAGTATAGCAAGGGAACAATATGTTCTGTCTTGACATGCATGGTGCAGAGTGGCTCCTCTACAGAATAACAACATGAAGATGCTATGCCTTTCCTAGGGCTCTTCTGACAGTAGAGAGAGACAGAGATACACTTTAAGATCCCAAATAAAAGCAATTCATCTCTGTTCTGAAGTGTGTCCATAATTTGAAACCAAAGAGGCTACCCCTTTTTTGTTTTCCTTTGTTCCTTTACTAATGACTATTAAGAATAAGTTATTTTAATAAAGAACTCTTCTTAATAGAATCTTTTTGAAATTCGTGAGTTGCCTTCCAACTAAGTGTCATGATCTTAAATGTTGAGTTGTAGGGACACAAGGTAGTTGGTGTTTGAAACAATCCTGGGTGTTTTGCTCAGCACTGTTTTGCAGGGTTTACAAAACCAAAGCAGCACAGCGAAAAGTCAGATTATTGCAAGAGTATATATTTATTAGTAGCAGACCCTGCACTGTTTTGTTAGGAGTCCTGCTAAAAGACCAACCTCTAATTCTTTCCCATTCTGCTGAAATGGTTGACAACATACACTGTATTTACAGGGGTGTAGTAAACCAGATGAAAAATCTGTCCGTATTTTCACTGCATGGTGTGCCTACAGTGTTTGATACAGCAGGATCCTATTCATAGGTTGGAGCTTTAAATGCTGCCAGAGGTGGATCAAATTGTTGCAGCAGCAGTAGTTGTTACAATGACCAAATATTATTTTAAACTCATTCAGCTTCATTTAAACAGAATCAGACAAAGTAAGACACTGACAAACTACCATGTAAAGCAGTCTGCCTAATCTGTGTTCTGTGAGGTTCATCGGGATCCTGCATCTGTCTGAGGGACATAAATATATTTTATATAGCATGTAGGTTACATGATTTTACTTTAAAAATGCAGCTTTGTTCTTGTCTCCACGTTATGATGCCATCCAGCATGCTCAAGGTTTGCTTCAGTTTCTTTGGTCCAGTATTTTTTGTGTTGGATATAGTTTTCCTTTGCCTGTCTTGTTTCCTACTGTCTCAAGGTTGAATGTCTTACTGTTCTGCATTGGAGTTTCTGCTTTGATCTGCTCATTCCCATTAAAGGCCTCTTGAGTTCATTAAGGGTATATTTATACTGAAGGCCTTTGAAAATACTTATGAAATACTTTCCTGTCACATGGCTGAAAAGTACTGAATATGTGTCTGTGTGAGATTGTGCTGGTGCCACCTGATGTATCAACCTGTATATGCTGAGGTATTGTCTTGATAAGCATTTTTATTTTTTAAGTTCAGAGATTGATTTATGCTGTTGAACAGCTAAACCTTCTTCAGATTTGAAGTCTTTGAGTCCTGTTGACTTGGTGGAGCTGTGCCATCAAACATCATCTCCTGTACTGGCATCTGCTCTCTCTGGGTGTGCCCCGTAACCCCATGTAGCTCCATTTGGTCCTCTGACAGATTTGAAAGCCAGTGCCTCTAACAGGCCACTACCTTTTTACCCATTATCATAGGGTTTATCTCCATATTTTGACTAGCAAAACCTGTTAGTTTTTTAACAACAAAGCTAACATCCAGAGTGTTTAAAGCAGCATTGATAAAATAGTGTACTCTCTTACCTGGTTTCAACTTGTGTAGCTCCAGCTTCTGCCCTTATTTTGGTTATATCTTTATCTGCTGGATTGGAGAGCCTTAAATATGTGCAGCTTTCTTCTCGTGAAGATCCCTGTGAACTGTAAGCAAGTAACTTGTAGATCTTTTTTGAAGCTCTAATTAGGATGTGCTTAAACCTCCCACTTCAAGGCATCTGCTCCTGCTTTGGGAACAGTTTTGTACATCTATATCAAACCATCTTCAGTTTTCCAACTTTTTTATTATTTGGACAATAATTCTGTGTGTGGTGTTCAAACATCCCTGTCATGAACACAAAACACTTGTAATTCTACTTTTTCTATATTTTACTTTGTTTTAGTAGTTTGATTTATTTGAAAATAGCTTTTCCTCACAATTTCTTACCATGTCGACTATAAAAGCCATTGTTTAGACCTCCTTTCACTGTAAAGCAAAGTAATGCCTTTGAGCTTAGTGAAGTTACACTGAAGCCAGTGGAGATACACTGATTTATTCCAGAGTAATCCTGGTCACTATCTATAGTTCTTTTTGGTCTAATGGATATCTGGCATTTGTAGCTGCCAGGACATGATTGTAAAAGGGATTGAAGAAAAAATACTCTTCTGATGTTCTAAAAAGAGAAAATTGCTTGGAAGGTTCCTTTCTCTTCTTTTTTATGTTTCATTCATGAGAATAATTGTGGGTGTAATTAAATGTAAATTTCAGATGGAGTCACATACTTCTAGATCTAAACACAACAGGGATGCCTAAGGAGAAGGAATGATTTAGAGAAGGAAGCTGACGGAAAGTCTGGCACAAAATCAGACCCACATGTTATTTTTCATAATTGTTTTCTTTAAGCTGTTTCCAAGGTACACAGAGGTGCATAGCACAGTGGGACAGAGCATTTATGCAGCCAAAGGGTCACAGTACAAGCCAGAGGCTCCATATGTACAGTTTGTTTTATGTCACCCGGTGATTCTCCAGTCATGTCTCCACATCTTCGAGAATCTGTTCTCTGGTGTTGGGGGAACCTGCTGAGAAGTTGCTCAAACCTTTTCCATTTGTTCTAGATGAGCTGATAGGAGAACAGCAGGCTATGGATGCACCAACTGCACACGCTGCAGAACAGCTCTTAAAACCAACCCTGTTGAATGTTTCTCACCACTGCAGTGATTTGCCCAAGGACAGTTCTCCTGAGTGTTTTACAATTCCTTTTGTCAAGGACGGGCAGAGTCTGTGCAAGTCAGTGGAAAGATCTCCATTGAATCCAGATTTCTTGCTGGCTCTGAGTTGGACAGGTTCACAGCGATAGTCCTTTTGACTTTGGTGTTGTATGGAATGTATGACTCTTCAGTGATTGGTAATGGAAAAGGTTACCTACTGTGAGCACAGCAGTTAGAAAACTAGGCACGGCTTGGAAGCACCTTTTTAGTTTCACTGACAAGTTTTTGGGCTTGGGAGACGCCTGGGCTTGCTTGAGAGGTCCGATCCCATCAGCAAGGAATGGTTCCTCACTTGAAGCACCTCACCCCTGTTCAACTAGCCATGTCTCACTTTGGTGACTGAATCCCAGATGCTGGTAAAACAGCCTTCTGGCAGTATGGATGCAGCAGATTATGTGCAAGACAACAAAGATGACCCTGTTTCCTGTCTTGGTGTTTTCCCCCAATAGAGTTTTCAGTGCTGGAGTTCTACTTGGAACCTCCAAACTCACACTTTGTGTTTGTAAGAAGGCATGTACTCTGACTGCAGGCCATACATGTATTTTTGTAGTAGCTTGTGCATCTGGCAATTCCTTCTTAAGACACTGCACTAGCTTTGTGCTTTTCTGCGGCTAAAAGGCCCTTCATGTGGCTTGTATGGACTTGTGTGCTCTTGTGCTTGTGTAGCCAAGGATCCTGCTTTCATTTTGACATTTGATGGCTGGTGTGATAACATGTACAGTTGCATCACGCAATGCTATGCTCCCTGTATTGACTTTAGCAAATAATTCATTCTCATTGTAATGATGCCAAAGTTTTGTCTATCAAAACTACAAATACCTGTGCTGGAAGAAAAACTTTCTCCTTTATGATGTGCCAGTTTCCATGTTCAACTCTGTCCTGTGGCCAAGTCAGTCCATGCAGAATTACAAAGTAGCTCTGCCATCATGGAATTGTCATTCAAACTTCACAGTGCAGTTAGGCAGGAGGGCCAGGTAATGTGTGTGTGTTGTCTCTGTGAAGCTAAATGAGGTGGATTATTCCATGTAACTTCCCTTAGCTGTTAAAAATCTATGTTTCCTGTATTTCTTCAAAAGGTGCAATTTCTGTGTATTTACTTCATCGTCTTCTTCTCCCCCACAACAGTCAGAACGGGACCTGTACAGTGTCCAGACGCCAGAACACCATCCAGGAGCTTTTGCAAAACTGTTCGGATTGCCTGATGCGAGCTGAGCTCATAGTACAACCCGTGAGTGCTTCTTGTTCTTCTTATCAAAAGTGATCATGAATATTACAGGGAGTGAGTGCTGTGTTGTTGTCTGGACTCAAAGGCTCTACTTCTTCATCTTCTTTCTTCCCTTTCAGCTGTTTGTGTGAGGCACCTGGCATTATCATGGCATACCTCGTGCCTAGATCTCCTTCTTCCCTCTGTACTCTGTTCAGTAAAACTGATTGAAATATATCTGGTTAAGAAAAGAGGGACTTCTTGATTTTTGAAAAAAAACAAACCCACCCTCAAACAGATTCTACTGTGTTTTAGTTTTCAGTTTTAGGTCAGGACTATTGTCAGTGTAAACAGCTGGTGCTAATATGATGCTAATATGACTGCTTACACTCTTTCAGTGTGTCTTGTAGAATATTGTCATCATTTTCTGGGTCATAATGAACCTGAACCACCACAGGAAATACCTTCATTATCTTTATTTTTCCAGATGATTCCTAAAGAAGTATATGAAACTAGATTAAAATCTTCTTGTCTGTTTTAGCTCAAATGCAGTACACTACCCTGGTACAAACCCAGAGTGCCTTAGGGGTGGGTTACTCACTGATGGTAAATTCAGTCCTGGCAAAAATAGGATGTCCTCTCTTCCTGCTGAACTCAGAGGAGGTGCAGGGCAGTGAGTGTATCCTGCTGTTGAGGTCACTGAGATGTGAAACCCATTCACAGTTCTGGCAGTAGATGTGATTTAATGCACACTTTTGGACCCTCCGTGGACAGAAAATTCTTTCAGGAATGAGCTCTGTGGTTAGCAGTTAATTTCCTTTTCAGAGATACAGGGCATGTGAGCATGTTTATATAAAAATCAGTGCCAGAGTAAATACTGCCTTTTGTTAAGAATTAATATTGTTCCAGTGAAGTCAAAAGAAAGAGATGTTTAGTTCCAGCTTGGTGCCACAACATGCATTGCTTACTTTGTTTCTTTCTTTTCTAAGGGACAAAGTAATGAGGTCCATAACATTTTATTTGCAAAATCAGGTCACAGCTGGGTTATGTTTTGTTCAGCAAGCCTGTGGCAGTATGGGGTGAGATCAGAAAGCTGTGTCTTCCTGATGGAAACACCATGACCATGCTGGTCTACTGCACTGAGAGGGTGCATGGAGAATTTGCCTAGACTGTGGGTGATAAGGTGGGATGCAAATGTGATGTGCATGGGGCTGGAGCCAGGCAGACAGGGTGCAACCTGCATTTTTGTAGGAGGGGGAAGTCTTGGAACCTCAGGGAAACTTGTGAAAAATCAGGAGCAATATCCACCAACTCTCACTAGGACAGTGTTTCTCTCTCATCTTCTAAACACAAAAGCATAATGTCTTAAAAACTTAGCACAGAGTGTGAAGGCTTGGCTTCATTGAAATAAACATCAGTCAAGATGTACTGTTCTTTATGGGAAGTTTTGGTTGATATATTTTAATAACTTTCATATTTTAATAAGAACAATAAGGACTTTCCAACAACTGTAGCTCCTTCTTTAGCTGACTTTCTGCCAGGTAAAACTGGCAGAGACCTGGCATGTGATACTTACCATGCTTCCTAAAAATTATCAGTCCTCATAACATCTCTTCTAAGACAACCAAGATGAAGCTTAGGTCATGAATATTTTATTTAATCTCCCATATTTTTTAAATTTGTTTTGTTTTGGTTTGTTTTTCTTTAGGAATTGAAATATGGAGATGGTGTCCAGATTAGAGGGAACAGAGATCTGGAAGACTGTTTTGCACAGGCAAATGAGCAAATGGATATCCTGGATGGGCTGATCAGAGAGATGAGGCAGATGGGCCAGCCCTGTGACATGTATCAGAAAAGGTATTGTCAGGGAAGGGTTGAGGGCAGGAATGTGACTGATGAAGTTTGTGTTTTCCTCATAGCCACTAAATGGTTCCTTCCCTTCCAGGCTGCTTCAGCTTCAAGAGCAAATGCGTGCCCTGTACAAAGCCATCAGCGTTCCCCGTGCCAGGAGGGCCAGCTCCAAAGGTGGTGGTTGCTTCTCCTCTCAGAGTGGCTCAGGCTGGGATGAGTACACCAAACGTGTCACAAGTGAATGTTTAAACTGGATGAGGCAGCAGAAGGTAAATCTGTGCAAAACCCAGAGACAATGGTAAAACCTGGTGTTGTTTGAGTGTCACCTCATGTGTGGTCATGTTTTGGATGCCAGTAGAAAAGTAAAGGTAGTCATGAATGCTTGCATATTATTCCATGTTCCCTTTTTTCCCCCTCCCCTAGTGTTGTATATATAGTGAATTTCCGCTGAAATATTAACCAAGGATTTGGGATCTTCTTTTGCAGAGGAAAAAAGTGTGGAAGTTAGGTTTGAAAGCTGAATGAGACACAGCTGTTAACAAAAGGCACTGGCCTATTTATGTTAGAGATTATTGTGCTCAATATTTCCCTCCTTCCTTCCTTCCACAGATTTTCTTTGATTCATATTTATTTTAACCCTTTACATAGATAGGATCATCTTCATAGATTTTACAATTGTCCAATGTTTTATGATTTTTCTTCCCCTCTATCTGTCTTTATCACAGTGGGAGCCAGAAGGTCGAGCTGGTTGTCACAGGGGTAGACTTTCAGAAGTCAGTGCTGAAATACACACAAACATGCTAAAGTTACTACCTGTTCCATTCCCAGAACAAATTTGCCTGTTCATGGCTGTTGCTGGTGTAAGCTGGAGTAGAAAACACACACTGAGAGCCCATAGTCTTATTTTTGTGCTGCTGAAGTGAAAGGTGTGTGTTTGTGATTAGACAGCCCTTTCTGAGAGATGGGTAGAGAGGATGGAACAAGGCAGCTGAAGTTTGAATTTGCAAACTCCTTGTAAATTGAAACTGCATCATTTTTCTCTCTCTTTATTAGGTTGTTGCTCTGTGATTCTCTCATCATTATCTGTGTATGGTGTTTGCCAGGTGGCTGTTATGCAAACCAGATGAGTAGTGGGGAGCTCTGAACAGCTCCAATACTTTTATGTGAGTGGTAGTCATAGCCTGGTCTTTCAGTGAGTGTGTTTTAGAGGAAGAAGGAAAAGTAGAAATGCACCCCTTTGAGTGGTGAAGTGTATAAGCATTGTGCCTGGACAGCAACAGCAGATAGGATTGCTCTAAACATGCTGAGGGAGAGTAGGCTAATCGTCAGACCTGCCGTGGTTTGGGGAGTGATGTTGGACAGACACTGGGCACAGTTCCAGTGATAGAAGATGGTGAATGTGCTGCACCTCTCAAAGACACCACATGACACCCTGCTCAGACACCCAGTGCTAAACATAGGGAGAATAAATAAGTTCTTTATAGCTATGTTCCCACACAAATCCTCCTGTGAAAGTAAAAGACTCTTTCCTCCTCTCTCTCTCTGTCCCTCCCTTTGTGTCTGTTTGTCTCTCTCTCCCCCTTCTTTAGTCCTTATAGTAAAGCTAAGGTGGGGGCAGTAAGCATTTAGTTCACTGGGAAAATTTATTTTTAACTTGCCACCATGCCTGTTCTTTCCATCATGCTGTGTTGTATCCTGGTACCTGCTCCCTTTGAGACCAGGATAACATTTTCCCTGGTAACATGGTAAGATATGGGTAAAAGTTCTGAGCAGCTGAGGTTTTCTGCTGGTGTTTTACTGCTTTTTTTTGTCAGGATGGTTTGCTGATAGGAGAATCAGGGGGCAGGAGAAGTGGTCAAATTTCCAGTGCAGAATTAGGGGAAGGGCAGGGAAATCCAGACAGCCTTTGTTCACATATGGGCAGCCAGCCACGACTGCCACTGTTGCTACAGTCTCTTTAGACTGTTCAAATACAACGAGAAGGGTCAAAGTCCTGGAACTTCTAAATGGCTGAAAGAAAAATGGTTTTGTTTCTTGGATCGTTTTCAACACTGCCTTTGAACCCCTGTGCCTGAGTGTGGTTCTGGCTTTATTGTTATCTGTTGTTGACTCATAGAGATTTGACTCCAGTCTGGTAATTTCCAACTTCAGTCTCAACCCAGGATTAAGATACCTGGTTCTTTACTGTGTGCATGTGTAGTGTATCTGTACAGCATAAAGGAAGATCTGGAGTTTGAGGAGCTGAATTGTGAATTTGGTGGCTTTTAATATTAGAAAAAAATGAAACAAAGAACTGCAGTCAGTTTGGGTTAGCAGTTACCCAGTGTATTACTGTTCTTCAAGGCTGTTTCTAGAGATTTTCACTTGGTGCCCTACAATAAATCTTGCCAAAATGCAAGACAAACGACATGTTTTATAATAATTTCAGTTTATCTTCTGTTTGTTTTTCTTTATTTATTTAGTTTGACTGCCTTTAACTGAAGTTATTGAAGTTTACATGAGCAAAATTAAAATGGAAATATAATCAAGACAAGAGCATCCTCTTTGGGCTACAGAACTTAACTGGGTCTTTTCACATGAGTTAAATGAATAGCATTATTTGATAAAGTTATAGTTTGTTTTCAGAGTGATAAGAATGTAACTATACTGTAGAACATAAAAGAACAGTTTGATCCAAAGAAAACAGATGAAAATACACTACTGAGTGTGCTTCATCCGGCCTAATTATAAAAAAGTATTTTCCCAACTTTGTTTCTTCTGCTTTGGGAGCCTGTCACACAGCTTAAGTGCTGACAATTTAAAGAAATTGTAACCTCTTATTCTGAACCTCCCTGTGTTCAGTTTTACTCTACCTCGTAGTCATGTTTTCTTCATTTCCATTCCTTTATGCTCCAGTTTGGGTAGTAATGTTGGAAATGAAAGTACAAATACTCTTCTTTCTCCTAGGCTGAAATGGAGCTAGTGAAGTGGGGCTTTGATGCAGCATCCATTGAGCAACAAATCAGTGACCACAGGAGAACTCACAATGCCATTGGGGACTATCGTTGGCACCTGGACAAAGTCAAAACAGATCTGGTAATTACTGTCTTCCCTGACACACTGCTTAGTCTAAGTTTATATCATTAGCTTACTGGTGTTCCACTACAGAAAGGAGTATTGAGTAGTTCATCATCTCTTCAGAAAGCACTGGTGTCACGACAGCAGCACTTTCAGGTCTTAATTTCATGATAAATTTGTTTCACTTCTTTGCCCAGATTTTGGAATGAAAATTTAGCAGCTATTTAACTTTTTGTTGATATTTACCAAGGCTTGCAAATAAATACTGCAGCATTTTTTGTCAGAAGAATGACAAGGAGTGATTATTTCTCACTTGCTGTCTAGATACGTTAAACAAGAAGTGAAAGAATAAGATGGGTGCTCAAAAGCAGTGTTGAGTCATCAGGTTTTTTTCTGTGAAAAATGCTCAAGTTCTGGGCTAAGCTTAAAGATTTTCTTGGGTGTTTGGTTTTTTTGCCTCTGAGACTTTTGTTTCCCTCTGACTTCTGTGACTGGAATAAAGAGGTCACTAAAAATGCAATTAACTTCCTTTCCTATCTGCCCAGAAGTTAGGCAGAGGAGAGAGGAGGCTTATTTCATTTCCATTCTTTTCTCTAAATTGGGAGGAGAGAGTTTAGTCTAAAGAAGAAGCGTTCTGTTCTGGAGCTCTGATCTCTCAACCAAGCAGAAGAGTGAAAGGGATGTTATTTCCTTTTCTTTTCTACTTCAAATAGGAAAGGTGATAGTCAGGTCCTGTGAAATACCAATTCCAAGGCTGGGCAGGTTCCCAGCCATAGAAGTGGGAATAAAAATTGGAGCCTTCTGCTCACGTTGTAATTTATCCTACTTCATAATCTCCACAGCTAGCTCCAGGACTAGCTGATCTAGGAGTCTGGTAAAGAAAGAAATCCAGTTTCAAGAGTTGCATTGATATTACAAGTGTTATGTGCAAACTTGCTTATATACTAGAAGATTTGTCCAAGCCTTGGTTTTGTACTTCTATGATCCTCCAGTGGTGCAGATCTATGTTTGTTTGTAGGCATTTGCAGGTTACCACCTGTAGTTACTATAATATTGACACTATAAAGGAAATATTAGCAAATAGGCAGCTTGTGGAAGGCTCACTAAGTGTTTCCTGTCTCTGTTTCAGCGGGAGAAGGCTGCGGTTCATCAGCTGGAGGAAGAATATGAAGGACTGCTGGTGAGCATGAGCTGTGTTCATTTCTGATACCCTGTATGACCAAGGTGCTTTTTGCTTTATTAACATTGGCACGGTAGTGAAGGGACACTTCAGGTTTTGACAGTGGCAGAATTATTTAAATATTTCTATTCAGCAGTAAACTGACAGTGCTTTTTAGTTTCTCGATTCATTTTGAACTTGAGATTAATTTATTGCCTGGTGTATAATTGACTTGCTGTCATAAGGAAGTTTCTAGTTTGCACCTGGTGAAAGGAGTTGATTACTAAGCAGGTGAAGATAGAACTCTGCCTTCTTAGTGGGAGAAAGTGTAGCCAAGAAAGTGGACTGTATATGAAGCTTAAAAAGTTACTCAAAGGTTATTAGAACCAAGTTCTGTGTAGAGCTTTGCATCTTCCCTGCTTTGGATTTTCATGTGAAATACAACAAAAATCTTATGCAAATGGCTTATTTAACCTTGGCATTGCAAGCTGATTCCTGTGCACATTTCAAGCAATGGGATGTGTATTATGGTGTGAGGACAGAGAAGGAATTTTTTCGTGAGGTGTCATCTGTGCAAAAGGTGCTGCTAGAACATCAAGGATGTCCTATGAGCAGCAAATGCACGTAAAAGTGATGTTAAGTGTTCAGACATTTCTTGCACTTGCCTCCATGCCTTTTTGCTTGCCTGCATGTCTGCTACACATGTGTTTGAAATGACTTTCAGAAGCTACTGACATCAGGTTCCCATTGTCCTGCAAAGCCAGACAGGTTGCCCACTGTTCCTTGCCATTAGGCTTCATAGTTCAGCAAACCCAGGCACATTACCTGCTGTCCATTGCCAACAGGTTTTATAGGTGTGTGGGTTTTACTGCTAATTTAGTTAAAAAAAAATAGGGCTGTGCTGTGCTCTTGGCTTCCCTTTCTCCACTCAGCACAGGCATTCTGTGTTTATGGCTTCTCATTTCTGAAATACTCCTCATTGCAGAAATACTCTTTTGAAAGAATGGATCAGCTTCGTCAATTCCAGAACCTCATCCAGGCCACCAGCAGAGAGATCATGTGGATCAATGACTGTGAGGAGGAGGAGCTTCTCTACGACTGGAGTGACAGGAACACTGATATTGCCAGGAAGCAGGAGTCCTTCTCTGTAAGACAGCTCAACATCTCCATGTTTTCCATGGGCCCTCTTTTGGAATAGTGAGAGAGGAACAGCCTGTCTTGGGAGAGACTTGCCACAGGATGGGCATTTCTTCATCTTTTGAAGTTCCTGGGGTTTTTTATCAACCTTTTTCAATTAAGTACAGTGTGACAACCTTTTGAGTCATGATAGGACATCTGTTAGAAAATTGTGCTCTCATTCAATCAGTTGTCATGGTTTCTTTTGACCTTGGAAGCTGACCTTCTCAGCACAGTCCACATCCAGCTTGTGCTGTATGCTGGCATGCAGAACTAAGGGATGAGAATCAGGCAGATTAATTCTCCCTGTTAGGACTATATAGGGGCTGGGGGGTCCTTGTATTTGGCCCTAATTATCTGTCATGAGGAAGTAGAGCTATACCAGAGGGAACGACTCTCTTCCTCTGATGGTTTGGCCAGCAGCACGTTGAGTGCACAGTCTGATGTAGTTTGCACTGCTCCTTCTCATCTGTGGGTGTGTAGGGAAGTTGAGCATGTGTGTTTGTTTAGCCGGTATTGGTGCTGATCTCCAAATGGAAAAAGGAATGAAGGTTCACATTTCTAAGGAGGTGCTTTTTTTAATTCAGTTGTTTTGGGTGTTGCAAGATACAGTTATTTTTACTTCCATCATTCCTAGGAAAGGCAGAACTTTGTGTGCTTTGCTCTGTGAAGCAGCAAGCCTAGGGACTCGAACTGAGATGATTGTACCTTCCTTGATTCCACTGTCTTCATAATTAACTTCAATACACTGAATAGAATTAGTATACAGTGTTAGCAGGGATAATTTGACATTATCCCAACTACCTGGAAAATTTTAAAGAAATCATCCTGTGCCATGTTCCTTTGGGAGCTTGTTTAATGCTGTGTTTGCTTGTTTAGAAACGCATGAGTGAACTGGAGCTTAAAGAAAAAGAACTCAACAAGCTAAAGCAAGAAAGTGACCAGCTAGTGCTCAACCAGCACCCTGCTTCAGACAAAATCGAGGTGAGTTAGACACACTTATGCCATTCACTTGCTCCTTTAGTTCCTACATGGGAAAAGTTCTCAGTGAAAGTCCGCAAATGAAGTTCTGCATCTGGACCTGACAAGGGTTTGCCTCCCAAAAAGCATGTCCATTTTACCAGGCTCTAATAAATAAATGTTTCTACCTTCCTCTGTAAACCTGGCCATAACAACTGCGGGATGATAGATGCACATAAAAATGAATTCTAAGCTTGGGGAGTTATCTGAGTGTGTTGAAATTGCTGTATCTTGTTTGAGTTGACACCAGTACAGTGGAATTTATGGTAGGAAGGCATGTTGTTGTTCTGCTATCTTAGTAGGCAACTTTTGAAAAAAAGCCAAACCTTTTGTTGAGGGTTTATATTTAATCCAGGTGCAAACACTTGCTCCAACTGAAATACATAATGCCTTTCTACAACTTGGCCAAGACAGTTTTGCCTTCACAGCTGACATACATGTACCTTGTAGTTACAAAGGCTGCAACGATTTGGAAGACCTCATTTTGTTAGGAAATGCTGTAGTTCTTGGAGTTTTAAGAGTGTATAAGAACCCTGAAACTGAAAGAAGCTAGAAGGGAAGAAAATGAATCTTTTCTGCTTTTTAGTGTGTTTACTTTTTTAACTGTTACCATGTTGTGTAAACTCACTATTCCTATTTATCCTGTGGTCGGTTCGTTTCTTAAAGGAAACATCCTTATAAGCTCCAGCAGTGAAGTAAAAGTTGTATGTAATTTCCTAAAGAATGTACAATATGACTGTGTGAAAATTCTGAATTTAAAAATAACCATTATAGAAAGTCATGTTTGGCAGACTTGGAAGAAAGAGAACTTGGCAATTTGCAGTTGTAATATTTTATTTGCAATATTTGTGCATTTCACCCCTTTCTGTTAAAGCACCTCAGACTTTATGCTGATAAAACAAATTCAAATCACGAACAGATTTCTCTTTGTGTCCCACAAGCAGGTATGTAACTCATTTCAGTGAGGCAGATGCTTAGAAGTTGCAGAACTATTGGCATGAGTTACGTTGTGCTGTTGTGCGTGAATTTGTTTTAGCAGATTTTTCATTTGCATTTACATGGAGCATAGATAATTTTGCTTGAGTCTAGAAATGGGAGAGAGATCAGTGTATGTATTCAGTGTATGAGTTGTCTGTATTACTATTTTTGTGTTAGGCCTACATGGATACATTGCAAACTCAGTGGAGCTGGATTCTTCAGATCACCAAATGCATTGATGTTCATCTGAAAGAGAATGCAGCTTACTTTCAGGTGAGTAGTGATCTGGAGAATTCACACTGCTTCTAATAAAAGTGTGAATCCCATCACAGATATATTTATTGTGCATAACACATTGTTGCCATGTTATAAATGCTATCATTCTGCCAGAGACGAACTGAGATTTCTCAATAAAGGAGTCCCTCAATTTTTAGCAGATATTTTTAAGAGCTGTATGCAACCAAATTCACAAATTTTCTTCTGTAGTTCTTTGAAGAGGCCCAAGCCACAGAGTGCTACCTGAAGAACTTACAAGACTCCATCAGAAAGAAGTTCATCTGTGATAAGAGCATGTCACTGCAGTGTTTGCTGGAGCAGATCAAAGAGCTGGAGGTACTGTCACACCTGCCTGACAGGTTGTGTTCTCTTTTTCTTAGAAATCAGCTGCCCTTTTCAGATACCAAATGTAAATCCAGGTATACTGCAATTTTTGTATACGGTACTGAATGAACTTGAAGCCTTTATGGTATATTCCTGCTCATTTCACAGAATCACAGGATATGCTAAGTTGGTAGGGATCCACAAGGATCATCAAGTCAGAAAACCTGCACATGGACCAGTGATTTTTTAACTTGTGTTATACTGTTTGGGAATTCTGATTTCTTATTAAACCTGTAATGAGTCCTGCAAATTCCCAAACCCAAAATACATGTATTTTTTTAGGTGGTAGAATAGATTTTACCTCAAAGGATAAGTACATTCGATAAATAATTCTTCATGTCACTGTATCACTCTTGTCTCTCTGAAAGGACATAACTCAGCTTTTTTAGCTTTTTGCTTATTAAGAATTAAGTACTACAATTCCAAACTGGACAAGAATGGTCAGTGATGTAAAAGACCAGTTGAAGAAGTCAGGTTTGAAGGTGTAGTTATTACCCTTTTTTTTAGCATTCATTTTGTTAGATTTTTTTCAGTTTAATCCTGTGTTTCTAAAAGATCACACTGAAGATCTGTATGAAAAACTTGCTATGGAAATTTTGCAAACTTTGCATCTTGCCAGAGTTGCAAAGTTACTTAGTTTGATGTTTCTTTTCTCTTATTTTGAAACTGCAATTTTACATTATAGGTCAAGGACTCATCCTACTAGAGCTAGTGTAAATTTTGCCTACTGTAAGCTCCAGATGTATCCCTCTCTTAATAAAACAGTGGGAACTAGATGCCTTTATTTTCTAGAATGATTTTGTAATATACAATTATTTTTTACAGAATGAACGAGAGAGAATTCTTGAATATAAGAGGCAAGTGCAGAGTTTGGTGAATAAATCCAAGAAGATTGTGCAGCTGAAGCCACGTAACCCAGACTACCGGAGTAACAAGCCCATCATCCTCAAGGCTCTGTGTGACTACAAACAGGATCTGGTACTGTATCCCATTTTGGCTGAGAACAAACAGTACATAAACAAGAATATGGCAAATTAATTAGTAAAAAACTGTTGAAATTTGGGTTTAATCCCATTGTCTGCTTTTGGTCATCTTAAATTTTTTCCACAGAAAAAATCTCTTGACTTTCTTGCAGTTATGAATAAACAAGCCAGGTTCTGGTTGGTTAATAAGTCTAGTCAATATTACTATTATTATTCTGTTAAATAGAATACTCATATTTCAAATAAGCACATAAAAGTCTTGTTGATAGTAGGATTAGGATTGTTGATATAGATCTTTCCAGTGTCTACACATTTTTTTGGTGATTGTTCACCTTTTCAGTGTCCTGAGGTGAGCATTTCATCTAACAAATATGAGGAATGTCACTGGTATCCCCATTTTTTTGATGGATGGAGTATGAAATGTATGGTGATGTTTTTGTTTCCTCCTCCTTACTGAGGCTGCTTTGGTTTATTTCTGTATTTCTTTTTTCTTAACAGTAAGCTTAGAAGTGTTTTCTGCATACGTGCTTTTTCCTGCACCATGGCCACACCCGTGGCCACACTGTGTCAGGATTTCTGGCAGTTGGGGCTGGTGAATCCAGCTCTGCCACACTCAGTCCCAATGGATGCAGCACTGTGCATCCTTATGCCTCGAGCTCACTGGCTTACAGCCCTACATGGTTGCATAGCTTACCATGGCCATGTGTCCACATTCAGTCTTTGATGTTTGTTGTCTGATGATCAACCAGACTGGCAACTGCTCAGTGTTCTGTGGCTCCCCCTTGCTTTTTTGTTTGCTTTCTTCCCGTGGAAACCAGATTGAGGCAGGAGGGGCTGATCTGTGCCGATCTCTTGCCCCAGTATGAAGCCAACATGCACACCCAGACTTGGTAGCTGCTTCTGTGATCCACTTGCATCTTTCTTGTCTGTCTCTCCTAGAAACCCCATCTTACTTAACTAAAGAAAACAATTGTTCTGTGTTCCTTACAGAAAACAGTGCGCAAAGGAGATGAATGTATCCTGAAGGACAATAATGAGCGCAGCAAGTGGCTGGTGACCGGCCCTGGAGGAGTGGATATGCTGGTACCATCTGTCAGTCTCATCATCCCACCCCCCAATCCATTAGCAGTGGATCTTGCTACGAAGTAAGTTGCTGCCTGGATTTCGGCACCTGCCTCTGGGGTTAGATAGAAGAGTTCACTCAAATAGCAACCAGTCACAAAATACAATCTGTGGCTTGATCAGAGTTCACTACCCCTGCTCCCATGGGTGGGAGAGTAAGGACTAGACCATTGACTTGAAGTTCATATTTCAGTGAAACTTGCTGGGATCTAGTTTGGGGTCCAGAAGTATTTAAACATTAGCTTCTGCAAGGATTTTCTCATCTCTTATAATGAAAGTCACAGATAAATTAATTTCCAAGATTTTTTCAAGAAGGGAGCAATGCTTAATTCACTCCACATCTGGTGGATGTTTCTTGGGATGTTTTGCCTCTGTGCTGCAAGGACAGTTACATTTTGATCATGGATTTTCTTTTCTCATGTCAGAATTGAGCAATACTATGAAGCTATTTTAGCTTTGTGGAACCAGCTGTATATCAACATGAAGAGCCTGGTGTCCTGGCATTACTGCATGATCGACATTGAAAAAATCAGAGCGATGACTATTGCCAAGGTAAGACACCAGCTGGCCCTACCTGCAGACCAGAGACATCCATGACCTGATGTCTACTGTCCCATCTGTGCAGATGTATGTTCTGTGAAACAATAGACCTTCCTTTTGCCAGGTTGCACAATTACATACAGAATTTGTAATTTTATTAAAGGAGAAGCAAAATGATTTCCTATTCAAACATGATATGGATAAACAGGAGGATTAGCTAAGGGGGTTTATTACATACTTGCTGTACTTGTTCCTGCTGTGCAAATGCATGGGTAGATAGAGTAAGAGGTAGAATTTCAAACTACTCTTAATTTATGAAATAGATTGTAACAAGAATAGATTAGCTCAGTGGGTACTCTCAGCACCATAATTTCAGAGGCAGCCTGGGTAGGTTTTATTCTAATGATTACTTTGTGATTTTATGCATGTATTAGTTTGTTCCTTAGTGCTTAACTAGTCATAAACCTTCTCCAATTGCTTTTCTGTTTTTTTTTTAACTTAATTTTTTTTTAAATTCCCTTCTTCCTTATTTCAGCTGAAAACAATGCGTAAGGAAGATTACCAAAAAATAATAACTGACCTGGAGATCCATTATCAAGAGTTCCTCAGGAATAGCCAAGGCTCAGAGATGTTTGGTGATGAAGACAAACGAAAGATCCAGACTCAGTTTACTGATGCTCAGAAGCACTATCAAACCTTGATTATACAACTGCCTAACCAACCACGACAGCCACAAACAGGTTTGTCATCCTCCTGGTTTTGGGAGAGTTTGAACTGCTTGAGTTTCTTTGTTACAGGGCATGTTCTTTTTATGTGAAAATGTTTATTTGAACAAATGAATTGAAGCACGATCAAGAACTATTCTTCTGCCTCCCAACATAATAAAATCAGCTATGTGCAGGGAAGATTTTGTTCTTTCTTCCTTTGGTGGGAATCTGGGAGTAGTCCTGCAAACTTGCTGGGAAAAATGAGAGGAATGTAGTCCATCTGATATGCTTTTAGTTATTAGGAAGCAAAATCTCACTTGTGTTTGGGGAAACAAGTTTGTTTGTGAGGGAGGGATGTCATTCCCTTAAACAGCTGCATGAGGGCCCAGATCTTCTGTCTATTCTGAGTTCTACAGATCAGCTCAGTACTTGGATCACTTGGGCACCACATAGGCTTCCTGTGTGTGGCTTCCTCACTTCTCTGGCAGCTGACATTTACCCAATTCACTTTGCAGTGGTTCCAACTGAGACCTGTCCTGTGGGTTCCTCCAACACCATTATTGTTAATGAGAGAAACAGAGAGCATGAGAAGCAGGAGGCCTGGCTGCTGATGGAGCTTCAGAAACTTCGGCGTCAGATTGAAGCTTCTGAGATTCAGATGGTTCAAAGAGCTCCTCTTGGAGTGGATCAAGGGGCTATGCATGACTTTTCAGTCAGAATAAAGGATTTAGAGGTAACTATGGATATTTTTCTTGGAGCATCTCTGGCTCAGTATGACTCTGCTGCAGAATACACTGCAGTTCTGCTTCTGATCTGTTGGGAAAGACACATGCTGTGTAGAAAACTCTCAGCTGGAAGCTAAACATGATGATTGGGATTGGAGTTCAGCTTCTAAGTAGAAAAAGTTGATTCTTGAATTTCGGAAGTCACATTTTGCCAGGCAAAGAATACAGAAAGATGTGAAGTGACATGAGCTCATGTTAAGCCTCATCCAGGGTAAAGCACTGTTAAAATCCTTTTCCAAAGGACCCTATTTTACCACCTACCTGTGAAGTGCTGTCTGTGGAATACAGACTGGATACATAAGTCCTCCAGACTCTCTCCCTCTTCTAGTTCTTAAGATTTATAGGAGACTGGAGGAAGATTAGTAAGAAAGGAGCACAGGATTCAGCATGTGAGAAATTCCCCTGAATCAATGAGGTTGCAAAGGTCTTAAGAGCAGAAGGACCTTGACGTGTCTGTTGAGTGCAGTAGGCAGTTAAAGCACTTTGCTTTCAACAGAGATGAGTTTCAGAGTGGAGGGGCTCAAAGAGACATCCACCGTCTGTGGATTGTCAAAAAAGACACTGGTCAGTATTACTTGCCCTGAAGAAGGCAAGTTCAGTCACTGCTTCAGTGCTCAGTCCAGCTGGTTATGTAACAACAGGCTATTTGGATAAGGGGACCAATTCCATGTGTTCTGTAGAATGATCAGCCAACCAAAAATGAGTAAACCAGGTGTTCTCTTTCCTTAGGGTGTGCAGAATGACTCTCAAATAATGGCTGAAACCCTCAATAAGCATAAGGACTTGCTGCCTAACTTCAGAGGCTGTGAAAAATACGTGTACTTGCAATCAGAAATAAATGCCCTGTTTCAAAAGCTGGAAAATATTAATGGTGTTTCTGCTGGCTACTTAGACAGGTAAGAAAATTGAGGTTGTAGCCATAAATACTCACTTTCTCCCATAATTCTTAGTCCACATACCTGCCTTTATGTTAACAATAGTGTACAGCTACACCTTCTTTTCTACAAATTCTGCACATGTGGATAGAAACAGCCTTTTACATGAATGTCTTCTCTTTTCTCGAATACTCTAAATTAAGAAAGTGAGAATCATGGATATCACAGAAATTTCTTGTGTTACCTATTCTCTCTAACCAATTATCTGGCATTAATTAGATATATCACCTTTCCTTTCCCAATCCATAATGGATTTGTCTTGTGTTATTTATTTTAGCTTGAATGCACTGAGGTGTCTGCTCCAGGTTATTCTACAAACAGAAGATGTGATCAGAGTTTTTGAAGTCAGACTGTCTGAAGAGGAAACTGTTCCTTTGGACCTGGATAAAGTGGAGGCTTATCGGGCTTGTCTCAAGGTGAGGGGCCAAGACCCAAGGACATAGAAAGGCAGAATTCATAGCTGCTAGCACTGATCCATCAGGGTGAAACCCTTGGAAGCTGCAGGAGATAGAATTGCTGATCTTGTTGAATACTATACATAGACATAAAATGCTTTTGTAAATCAGGCATGGCATCATTGAATGGTTGAGGGAGGGAATTGTCCTGCTCTGCTTTGTCCTGGTGTGACCTCACCTTGAGTACTGTGTTGAGTGCAGTTTTGAGAGCCACAATATAAAAAAGATATAAAGCTATTATAGTGAAACCAAAGTGGGGCTGTGAAGATGGTGAAGGGTCTAGAGGGGAAGCCATACAAGAAGCAGCTGAGGTCACTTGTTTTCTTCAGCCTGGAGAAGAGGAGACATTTTTGCAGTCTACAACTTCTTCACAAGGGGAAGCAGAGGAGCATGAGCTGATCTCTTCTGTCTGGTGACCAGTGATAGGACCCAAGGGAACAGCATGAAACTACCAGGGGAGATTTAGATCAGATATTAGGAAACAGTTCTTCATCCAGAAATTGGCTGGGCACTGGAACAGGCTCCTCAGAGTAGTAGTGGTCATGGCACCAAGCCAGGCAGAGTTCAGTAAGCTTTTGGACTATCTTTTCAGACCCATGGTGGGATTCCTGGGGCTGTTCCGTGTGGGGCCAGGAGTTGGACTTCAGTGGTCCTTGTGGGTTCCTTCCATCTCAGGATATTCTGTGAAATTATTGAAAGGAGTGTATGGGTTATTACTTCTTCCATCCCTGGTTGTTGCTGCCCCTGCAGCAAAGCAGTTGCATGGAAAGTTTCCATAATCCTTTTCTGTACAGTATTATCTGTGTTTATTTGTATCACTCATGAAGGTGGATTTGAAGGCACTATCTCCTTGCTTGCAAACAGGCTTGTTAATTGCCCTTGTCCTCTAGTTATAACATGTAAATTTGAGTATTATTGTGTGTCCTGGTTTTGCTATAGGGTCCATGTCAAATCTTACAGTGAAAAGTATCCATCCTGTATAAAGAGAGAAGGCAAACAACTAAGCACAAAGTTGGCTTGCAGATCCAGTTTTTTCCTGCCATTGAGCTGGACTTTTTGTGCCCTGAATGCATTTGGGAGAGCAAGGACTCTCTCATTTTTTCGTGTGTGTAGGTGTCACAAATGGAGATCTACATACAAAAAGAAAAATATATATTTATAAAAATGTAAACAAGGGAAAAAAGAAATCTGTGCCCACTTTTACATGTTGAAAAACTGGATATGCCAGTCCTGAGGCTTGATTCCACAGTGGTGCAAGTGCAGGAATATTTTTATATTTCAGTGAAATTTTTCTAGTCAGGTGTTTCTAGGAACAAGCGAGGCTCTTGGTGTGCTCCAGTAACTACTCTGAATGGTTCTGAGAAACTGAAATGTTGTCTGCAGAATATGTTAGCAGAGGTCTTTTGTTTAGCAAATTATTTAAAGTCAATTTTGAACAGATTTTCAAGCCAAAGTGTTTACAAAGTAGGTGTTTCACTTTAAATGTAACAAGTCCAGCTGATACAACTATACGTACTTTATTGATTTAGAAACAATATCTTTAGAGCCCAACACATTGTGAATGCTGATAAATTGGTTAAAGTTCTGTATCTTCTAAAGAATAAAATACATGACAGCATTTTGTTTTTTCTCCAGAAAATGAAAGCAGACCTAAATATGAAGAAGTCACTGCTGAATACCTTGGAAAATGAGCTGCAGAGAACACTTCAGATTCACTCACAGTCTTGCCAGTCATATACCCTGTATGACATGGACATTGGAAAGTACTGTGACAAAGTTACCCAGCTAATAGACCGCTGGCAGAGAGCTGAAAAGCAGATAGATAACAGGTTTGTTCATATTTCCACATCTTTTTTCCTACTGCTGTTGCTACTAAGATCATCTTAACAATGAGTCTAAAAGAACTGATGTGCAATAATCTTCACTTCCAAAGGGCAAGTGATGACTTTAGGGCAATAGGACTTGAGCAACTGTGAACAAGTTGAACACACTTTAAAAAGGATTGTGTGAGACCAAGCAGAAAAATGTAGTTAGCCATGTAAATGTCTAACCTGTGTGCTAAGGAGCTGTTCTAGTTTTCCTTTGTTTTTTTTGTTCTTGCTAATGTCTTTGAATTAAGTACTTCTGATCAGCAGTTTCCCTCTCAAACAAAGCAACTATGCTTATTCCTCAGTACCCTATACCTGAGGGTTAAAAAAGTAACACTAGGAATTAAGTAAAAAAAGCTGAAGGTGTATTCTGATTATTTAGGGCTGAGGGAAAGGTTGGGCTTTGGTTTTGTTTGGTTTATTTCATTTTTACTTGAGGACAAAATGCAGTCCTAATAATAAAAATGGACTGGTTGCTGGGTGTTCAGTGAAAATGGAGAACAAGAGTACTGAACCCAGTCACCTTATTCCTATCCCTGCAAGGTTTTGCCCATCCCTCACTTAATTGACAGAAAGGCCCAACCTCTGTGTATTACAGAGTTCCTCAAAAGTGAGGCAGTAAAACACCATATTGGGTGACTAATAACCAGTACAATTCTCATTTAGTTGGAATTTTCATTCAGAGTCTCCTATTCAGAATGTCTCATAGTTTTACATAGTTTATTACTTTGTGTTATTTCTGAAAACTGTGCAAAGAGAGAGAAAGAGAAAGCACTTTCCATTTTGACTTCTTTCTCCTCCTCCTTTTTATCCTAGATCATGGGATTTAGAAAGGCAGATCAAACAGCTGAAAACTTACCGAGATCTCTACCAGGCTCTGTGCAAATGGATTGGTGATGCCAAGCGCCGGCAGGATTCCATCGAGTCCATGAAGCTGTGTGATTCCAACACTATCATGAGATACCTGCATGATCAGAAGGTATGAAGCACCTGAAGGAGTTGTCTTCAGTTAGCTGTTTTGCTGTACAGAAAATACCAGTATTGATGCAGTCTGCAGTACAGTGGCCTGTTCTGAATTATAAAGTATGCAAGCAACCAAAAAAAACTTGTAGGAGGCAAGAGAGAAAATATTACTATCCTCATTACTTTCTGTCAGTACTGCTACATATTATGAACAATACTGGTTTTGGCTCCTACATGTTCACTGTCACTTTTACACATCAGCTTTGAATTAATTTAAGGGACTGTAAAATGGTGCAACTTATGAGACAAATTATAGTACAAAAATAAAAAGTGAGGAAATAATCTGAACTAAAGTGAAGGAACTCCCCCTCCTCAGCTCTGGGACTTGTTTAGTTGCTGGATGTTCTTTTTGAGAACAACCTCCTCATGCACAGGGTGAAAACTACCCAGATACAGGTCATTTCAGGTCTCAGCCCAGGGGCTGCAGGTACTTTCTGATGGAGGCAGAGTGTATAAGAGGAAATACTGGTAAATCTCGAGGGAGTGTTTCACAGCTCATTTTTTTCCTTGACAGAACTTGCACAGTGAAATCTGTGGGAAGCGAGACAAAGTTGAGGAGCTCCTCAAGCATGCAGATCAGTGCTCAGCTGCAATTAAGGTACTTGGATCTCAGCATTTTTGTGGGGTGTGGTTTGTCATGGTCAGGCGCACCTCATTGTTTCTGCTGATGGGTGAAAAGTTGGCTCATTGATGTGTGTGTGCAGAAATCGGTGGGGTAAAGCACTTCTGGGTATAAAACACAGTGAAAGCAGTTTTGTGCTTGCCACCTGAAGACTACAGGATCGTGCAGCACATACCAGTGAGAGCTTCTCTTCAGGCGAAGCAAAGCCTCCTAACCAGACCCAACTTTCCAGTTCACACATTAAAAAATGTAAGGGAGTGAGGAACAGATTCCTATCTAATGAATTAGGTGTGATTAGGATCTGATCTAGGAGGCAAGGCAAATGCAGGTGAGCAGGAGGAATGGTGTGCAATAGCCATGAAAACCAATAACATATGGAGGGAATGGTTTTGTGGTCCTTGCATTTTTATGTCACCTTTATATCCGTGCTTTCTGCAGCTCAATATTACTCTTGGTGACAAAGATCTTGCTCTATATATGACATGGCATATATGATACAAAAGAGATGCAGAGACAGTTATTTCTGATGAAGTTTTGGCTGATAACAGGGCTTAGACCAGTTGCTTCCATGGATCTTTCTCATCTCCACATAGCCCTCAACTAAGAGAAACACTTGTCTTCTCTTTTTTGTAAAAATTTTTTTTTCCCTTGTCATTCTCCCCTATGAATCTTCACGATGGTCCTTGAACTGATGAGTTTCTGTTTGACAGAGGATCATCATGGCCAGAAATACAAACAAGGGGCAAATGTAGCTTTCATTAAGAAAACAAAACCAGAACAACCCAAAATTTTGCATTTTCTGAAATACAGATTCTCATAGAATTCCTTGGCAGTTGCTAGAGGGCTTATCTTTTGTCTTGTTTTTCAGGACTATGAACTACAGGTTGCTTCCTACAGCTCAGGATTAGAAACATTGCTCAACATACCTATCAAGAAGAGTGTGGTTCAGTCTCCTGCAGTGCTGATTCTACAAGAGGTATCTTTCTTTCCTCCACACAACCTTTTGAATAGATTTGTTTGTCCCTGTGAGCCATTGTGAGTCACATCCAGCTGTATTCTAATAATTAGCACTGTCACTGGCAATGTGCACTAAGCACGTAAGCACAAGGAATTAGTGCAGAATAGTCACTATGCTGTAAAATCTTGGGCTTGTTTATGCAGTAGATTAGCCCTCAGGAATTTACCTCATTCCTATTCAGTGTCCATTGCATACATACTGCGAGAAAGGAAGATTTGTGCCCCAAGTGGTTTAGTCACTTTCAACCTGGGAATTAACTACTATTAAAAATTTAACTGAGTTAACTTGTGACTGTCAGACAGGAAGAGCATGATGAACCAGGGGATGAAGGCTTGGATTTAATATCACATCAGCCACAGGGGAAAACTATCTTGAAAAAAAAAAAGTGGGTTTTTCAGAAGAAAAGTTTATACACTTGAGGTTCTCAGAAAGTTGTGTGAATTTGTGAGGAGGAGAATTTGCTTTTTACTTTGTCAAGTGATAGGTGGATTGGAATCCCTTAAATGATGTGGACGTAGTTATGTTCATATCTAGCTCTGTGGTACAAGCTGCTAACAATTCTCTTTCTTTTCAAGGCTAATGAGGCTCAGTCTCGCTATATAGAGCTCCTTACAAGATCAGGAGATTATTACAGATTCTTGAGTGAAATGTTAAAGAGCATGGAGGACTTAAAGGTACTCTAACCCTTTTATTTTCTTCGCCTTTTATTTTTATTATAGATTAGCAAACTATTACTGATCAGGAGGCATATTAGCAGTGTCGTGCATCTTTTGTGAAAGACCAGAGTGTTTTACAAAGTTACCTCCAAGGTCATGTCTGAGGTGAAGGGGAGAACACTGGCCTTCTTGGTAAATAGGAAGTGCTCATCAAAGCATGCAAGAGATCCTTCTCTGCCCATCACAGCCTTGATCTCAGTGAGGGTATAGTTACCTCAGTGCTGGAAACTTGCTCCTCGCAGTTAAGGGCACCTCATTTCAGGCCGTATTCTAAGGTGTTTCAAAAGGAGCAACTCCTGCTTTGATACAGCTCGGTGAAACAGAGAAACCCATTGAAGAAGTCACATATATAGAATCTGATCCTTCTGAAAATTGTGAAGGTTTTGAAGGCAACTGTTTCATATTTTGCTGGTAAACTTCTGGTGCACCAGATTTTACTGTTTGTGTTGCATCTCCCTCCCCCCATCATTCTCTCTCTGAAAGTCATTATACTGATTTCTGAATAATGTTTGACTCTGAATAAATAAAAATTCCAGAATTTGTCTTGATGACATTAAATATAAAAGGATTTTTAGCTCTCATTGAAACAGCCAAAAAAATTATTTTTAACTTGTCAGTGTTACAAATGTATATTTTATTGCATGTGATGATTTTGCAACAGTTATCACAAGCATTTTTGTGAGTTTTTCTGTTTGTTTGTCTTCCTTTATCATGTTACAGATGAAAAACACCAAAATTGAACTCCTGGAAGAAGAACTCAGGCTTGCTAGGGATTCAAATTCAGAGACAAGCAATAAGCATAAATTCCTGGAGCAAAATCTGCAGAAGTACCAGATGGATATCTCTCAGCTCAAGGCAAAGCTGATGAGTTTGGAGGAGATGAAAAGACAAGCTGAAATGGATGGAAATTCTGCTAAGCAAAACCTAGACAAATGCTATGCCCAAATAAAGGATCTCAATGACAGAATAACCAGGTTGACTTATGAGACTGAAGATGAGAAAAGGAAAAGGAAGTTGCTGGAGGACAGATATGAGCAGCAGAAGAATGACTATGACCAACTGCAAAAAACAAGACAAAATGAGAAAGACAGCCTTGGTTGGCAAAAGTTAGAGTCTGAGAAGGTCATCAAGGAGAAGGAGTACGAGATAGAAAGATTAAGGGTTCTTCTTCAGGACGAAGGCACACGGAAGAGGGAGTATGAAAATGAGCTGGCTAAGGTAAGAAACCAGTTTAGCGAGGAGATGAGTAATTTAAAGAACAAGTATGAAACAGAAATTAATATTAAGAAGACCACAATCCAGCAGATAGCTGCACAGAAAGATGATGATGCAAAAGGCCTCAGAGCCCAGGTGGACAGACTGACAAGAGAAAACAGAGACCTTAAGGATGAGATTGTGAGGCTGAACGATGCCATTCTGCAAACAACAGATCAGCGGCGGAGGGCAGAGGAAGATGCTCTGCAGCAGAAGGCTTGCAGTTCTGAGGTGTCCCAGCAGAAGCATCAGTTAGAGCTGGAGCTGAAACAGATCATTCAGCTTCGTGGTGAAGACAACTCAAGATACAAGCAGGCTCTTGAGGAGGCTGCCTCAACTATTCAAGATAAAACTAAGGAGCTGGAAAGGCTAAAGCTTCAGCTTCAGGAAGAAGCTAAAAGCCGATGGGAGCTTGAAAATGAATTGGCTAAGGTAAGAAACAGTTATGATGAGGAAATGATTAGTTTAAAGAACAAATATGAAACTGAGATTAATATCACAAAGAACACAATTCACCAGGTCACCCTGCAAAAGGAAGAGGAGACAAATAATTATAGAACACAGCTTGATAATGCCATGAGAGAAAATAGGAATTTGTGTGAGGAAATTAGGAGACTGAAGAATACAATAAGTCAGACAACAGATAATCTACGGAAAGTAGAAGAAAGTGCTCAGCAGCAGAAGGCAGCTGGCTCAGAGCTTTCTCAGAAGAAACAGCAACTGGAGATTGAGCTAAAACAAGTTATTCAGAGGCACTCTGATGAAAGCATGCGGTACAAACAGTCACTTGATGATGCTTCTAAGACCATTAAGGAAAGAAACAAAGAGATTGAAAGGCTGAGAAAGTTGTTGGATGTAGAAACAAGTCAGAGGAAAGAAGTGGAGGATGAGAACAGTCAGTTAAAAAGAGTCCAGTTTGACCTGCAGAAAGCAAACACGAGTGCTACTGAGACAATTAACAAGCTGAGGATCCAAGAGCAGGAACTGGCCAGACTGAAAATTGACTATGAAAGAGTTTCACAAGAGAAAAAAGGAAGGGATCAAGAAAGTGCAAAGTTCCAGAGCACCATAAAAGACTTACAGATCCAGAAACATAAGCTGGAGGAGGAGCTTTGCAGACAGAATAAAAATTTAATGGAGGAGACGTCCAGGAGGAAGAAACTGGAGGAGGAAATAGAAGGCATGAGGAGATCTCTGAGAGACCAATCAGTTAAAATAACTAATCTCACACAGCAGATAGAGGAAGTATCTATTGTAAAGAAAAGGAATGAAGATGACCTTAGACACCAAAGAGAAGTCTTAGATGGTCATGTGAGAGAGAAGCAAAGATACATGGAGGAGATAAGAAAATACACATCTGATATTGAGACTTTACGTCGCCAGTTGGTCCAAGAACAGGAGCAATTAAAACAGGCTCACCTACGATATGAGCACTTACAGAAAACCTCTGAGGAAAAAAGCAAAGCCTTGAATGAGTGCAAAATAGAAATCGAAAGGCTTCAGTCTCTCACTGAGAACCTAACCAAGGAACACTTATTACTGGAGGAAGAGCTGAGAAATGCTAGATTGGAGTACGATGATCTCAGAATGGTCAGAAGTGAAGTTGATGAGAAAAATACCACCATTGCTGAACTAAAGAATCAGCTTCAGATGAGCAGCAAGCAAACCCTGGAACTTCAGGGGTTGATTAATGATTTACAGAAAGAAAGGGAAAAGTTGAGACAGGAAATTGAAAAATTCCAAAAGCAAGCTCTAGAGGTATTCACACGTATTTTGATCCCAGCTTTACTGTCTCTCAGATTTTTAATTAATTGCAGTGTCCATTTGAGCAAATTAATTCACCCTTTCCTGTTTAAAGTCACTGCACTTGTGACTAACATTTCCTTTGTGACTCTTTCTTTTACTGATTTTTTAAAATAAAAATGGAGGGATTTGGCCACTTCCTTAGCCTCTTTACTCCCTGGAGGCTGTTCTAGGGAGCCGTAAGCTATCTTACCATATAGCCAAGCCTTGCCTTCAGCTCTTGCCCCAGGAGGAACATGGGCTTTGTGCCAGTCCACACCATCCTAGGGGAAGATGAGAGTACAAGGAGTACCACTGTGCTTTAGCAGTCCCCTGCTGGCTGTGTCCTTCCCCAGGCTGTTTCGGCCAGGATGGGTTGAAGCAGTCCTTTGAGGCTGACCTGAGTGCTGTCACAAACTAAACTGGCTAAAAACCCCAGAACCAACAAGCTGTCAAAGTGCTGCTTAGCTGGGTGAGGTGGTGACTACAAGTGAGGATTAAAGATAATGTCATCTGTACGTAAAGTAGGTAAAGCCTATGTTTCATTGACTTGTTTTGGGGATTTATATTCCTAAGTCACCAAGGGCATTTGCAAATTTTACTATTGGCCGTTATTTCTTAAAATCCAAGTGACAACATAAGGAAAACATTTTCTTATATTCTGTGTGGTTTCTTGTTCAAGTAGGTACTCTTTAAAAGTATACAAGTGAGCACTTGTGAAAATGTTTCTGTGTTTTCCCTATATTTGCCCCTTATATTTCTTTTCTCCTTCCCACTCCCAGTTATTCTTCCTTTTATTCAGTTGTTCTCTCTTTTATTTTAAAAATCTTAGTAATGGTTTCTAAAATATACTAACACGTAGGATTATATAACATCTGTGCATATATATAAATGTATATATGCATGTGTTACTAATAGATAAACTTGTATTCAGCTTAATACAGACTGCATACAAACGTGCATGCTTGTGGGTGTTTGTGTATGGGTGCACATATATGAAGAATTAAAATGTGAAGCAACGCAGGTAAAGTTGTTGTAACATATGAAATTAACAGGAAAGCTAAAATGGAGTCATATATTTCCTTTTTATCCATGTATGACCAATCCTTAGCTGATACAGATTCACCCAGGTTACTACCAGGGGACCTCTGCTGGGCATAAGACTATTAGTTAGTCTTGAATGCTCTGTGTATTTGTTGGTGTACTGTGAGAAATATCAAAAAGTTAAGAGAACTAAATCAGCAGAAAGTCAAGGCTAGGGGTAACAGAGTGGAGTCTCAGAGTCTCGGGGGGTACTAGAGACACTTGAAGGGATAATGTACCTTCTCTGGTTTAAGTGTTATCCATGATCTTCAGTAAGGCACTGCTATGAGTAGAATGGTTTCCAGTGGCAGCTTGCTGGAGATTAAATGACAGGCATAACTCTAACCAACATAAACTCTAACCATTCTTTCTTGGTTTATTTCTTCTTCACAATTGTAGGCATCCAGTAGGATTCAAGAATCCAAAAATCAGTATAGTCACATTATGCAAGAAAGAGAAACCCTGCTGATAAAAATGAGTGCTTTGGAGCAAGACAAAGCCAGGCTGCAGAGGTTAGAAGAGGAGCTGAACCGTTTGAAAGTTACCCTGGAATCAGAGTCACGTTTGAAGCAACGCCTGGAAAGTGAGAAGCAACAAATACTGAATGACCTCAATCAGTGGAAAAGCCAGCACTCCCGAACAGAGGAATCAATAAGGAAGATCCAATGTGAGAGAGAGAAGAGTGAGAGGGAGAAGAGTAACTTGAGGAGTGAGATTGAAAGGCTGCAGATGGAAATCAAAAGGATTGAAGAGCGATACCGGTGCAGATTGGAAGAGACTGCGGTCAAAAACCAGTCAGAGCTGGAGTCTGAGCGTCTCAGGCTGCAAAGAGAGATTGAGAAACTGAAGCAACGCCCGTATGGGTCCCACAGGTCTACGCAAACTGAGGAGGACTTCTGCATTGATGCCTCCAAGCTGCTGTTCAATGGGCTGAGGAAGAAGATTACAGCAATGCAGCTGTATGAGTGTCAGCTGATAGACAAACTCACACTGGATAAACTGCTGAAGGGGCAGAGGTCGGTGGAAGAAGTTGCGGCTGACATCGAACCCTACCTCAAAGGGGCAGGTGCTATTGCAGGGGTGTCCCTTTCGCCCAGACAGAAGTACTCCTTTGTTGAGGCCAAACGGAATCAGCTGCTTACAGCAGAAAATGCAGTCCTGCTCTTAGAAGCCCAGGCAGCAACAGGAGGTGTGATAGACCCACACCGGAATGAGATGCTGACCGTGGACAGTGCTATTGCCAGAGATCTGATCGACTTTGATGACAGAGAACAAATCTATACAGCAGAAAAGGCTATTACAGGATTTAAAGATCCTTTCTCAGGCAAAACTGTGCCAGTATCTGAAGCCATCAAGAAAAATTTGGTTGACAGAGAAACCGGGATTCGTCTGCTAGAAGCCCAGCTGGCTGTAGGAGGGATTGTTGATCCTGTCAACAGTGTTTTCCTACCCAAAGATATAGCTTTATCTCGTGGGTTGATTGACAAAGAGCTGTACAGGTTGCTAAACAACTGCCAAGGCAGTGCAAAGAACTTCATTGATCCCACCACCAAAAAGGCAGTCACTTACATGCAGCTGAAGGAAAAATGCAGGATTGAACCACACACTGGTCTGCTCCTCCTTCCTGTGCAGAAGAGGAGTATGTCATTCCAAGGGATCAGGCAGCCCGTCTCAGCAGATGCACTGCTCGAGGCTGGAATAATTAAGGAATCAACAAGGAATGACTTGGAAAGAGGAGCAATTACAGTGGAAGAAGTGAGTGAGAGAATTATTGATTTCCTTCAGGGCTCTAGCTGTATTGCTGGTATCTACAATGAGGCTACTAAGGAGAAGCTTGGCATTTACCAGGCTATGAAAATAGGTTTGGTTAGGCCAGGGACAGCCCTTGAACTCCTAGAAGCCCAGGCAGCCACAGGGTTCATAGTGGATCCCGTCAGCAACGTGAGGCTGCCTGTTGAGGAAGCTTACAAAAGAGGCCTTGTTGGAATTGAATTCAAAGAGAAACTTCTCTCTGCTGAAAGAGCTGTCACTGGGTACAAAGACCCAGAAACTGGAAACATCATTTCTCTGTTCCAAGCAATGAACAAAGAGCTCATAGAGAGAGGCCATGGCATTCGTCTGCTGGAGGCCCAGATTGCTACTGGAGGAATTATTGACCCCAAAGAGAGCTACCGCTTACCAGTAGAGACAGCCTACAAGCGTGGCTACTTCAATGAAGAGCTCAACCAGATCCTTAGTGATCCAAGTGATGACACCAAAGGGTTCTTCGATCCCAACACAGAGGAAAACTTGACCTACTTGCAACTGAAAGAAAGATGCATAAAGGATGAAGAGACAGGTCTCTGCCTTCTGCCTCTGAGAGAGAAGAAGAAGGTGGTGCACACCTCCCAGAAGAACACCCTTAGGAAGCGCAGGGTTGTCATTGTAGATCCAGAAACAAACAGGGAAATGTCCGTGCAGGAGGCATACAGCAAAGGCCTCATAGATTATGACACCTATACAGAACTAGCTGAACAGGAATGTGAGTGGGAAGAAATAACCATTACAGGATCGGATGGCAGTAGTAGAGTAGTACTTGTGGACCGAAAAACAGGTAGCCAGTATGACATCCAAGATGCTATTGATAAAGGTCTGGTGGAGAGGAAGTTTTTCGACCAGTACCGCTCTGGCAGCTTGAGCCTGACACAGTTTGCAGACATGATTTCCTGCCGCAATGGCACCGATGAGGTGTTCCGGCACGAGTCGGTGACTCGCTCTCCTACAGTGCTGAGTGTCAGGAGTTCTTCTTCGCTGATCAGGAGTGGCTCTTTTTCAGAGACCCCGGATGAGTGCAGTCCTATTGCAGCCATATTTGACACAGAAAACTTGGAAAAAATCTCCATTTCAGAAGCTATACAGCGGGGCATTGTGGATAGCATCACCGGGCAGCGGTTACTTGAAGCCCAGGCATGCACAGGAGGCATAATATGCCCCACTACAGGCCAGAGGCTTTCACTTCAGGAAGCCACTAGTCAAGGCATCATCGATCAGGATATGGCCACACGTCTCAAACCAGCCCAGAAGGCCTTCATAGGGTTTGAAGGCATAAAGGGTGGGCGCAAGAGGATGTCAGCAGCTGAAGCAGTGAAGGAGAAATGGCTGCCTTATGAGGCTGGGCAGCGGTTCCTTGAGTTCCAGTACCTCACTGGAGGTCTCGTGGACCCAGAAGTGCGTGGAAGAATAACTACTGAAGAAGCCATTAGGAATGGATTGATTGATGGTCGTGCTGCCCAGAAATTACAAGACACCAACAGCTATCCCAAAATTCTGACCTGCCCCAAGACCAAGCTGAAAATATCCTACAAAGATGCAATGAATCGGTCAATGGTGGAAGACATCACCGGGCTTAAACTCTTGGAAGCAGCCTCTGTTTCCTCTAAAGGCATATCCAGTCCCTACAATGTCTCCTCTGCACCTGGCTCTCGCTCTGGCTCTCGCTCTGGCTCGCGTTCAGGCTCCCGCAGTGGGTCCAGGAGGGGAAGCTTTGATGCATCAGCAAGCTCTTCATATTCTTACTCATACTCAACCTTCAGCAGTGGGTCTATTGGGCGCTAATAACAATTGAGGGGATGTGTCTGCAGTTTATTATTGTTCATTCTATATTTCCTTTTCTAAAAGAAAAAAACAACAAATACCCAAAGCAAAGCCTTAAAGTCTTTTCTGGGTGTGTTATGCTTCTCTTCTGAAAAAGCTGTAAAATGCTTAAATGCAGACTTACAGATTAGGGAATGCAAAAGGTAATATTTGTGAATTTTGAGTTTCTGTTCCATTTCCTTTTAGTGTTTGGATTTTCATAGGTCTCTGTATATTTTAAATGCTGTGTCATGTGCCTTCTGTTATCTATAACTGTCAATCCATAAGGTGATAACTGAGGTTTGGAAGTCTTGCAACAGTCAAATTTTTTCCCACATAGACCTTTTTCAATTTGCTATTATGAAGAAAAAAATTTTAACAATATGGATAGAAAAGGCCCTTAATGTTGGTTTAGAATCTATACTATAAACATGAAACTGTCTTTCAGATGCTCTACCTCTTTATGTTTGGCTAGCCATTTTCTGAAGTATAACTTGGTGGATATAAAGGGCTGTTATTAGGCTGTGCTTTTGATTTACTGTTACCCATATACATTTTCTACTGTTTTGCTTGATTTCCTGTAACAAAAAAGAAATAAATCTAATGGTACCATGTGAGCTATTCTGGGTAATAAACTTCTGAAGTTTTAAAGTATTTGGTGTGTACTTATTAAATTTATCTGTGGACATTCTTAGAGGTGTAGGTTAAAGAAAGAACAATTTTTAAGAGTAGCAAACACTAGCTTTGTTGCAAAGAATGTACAGACACATTATTTTTAATGATACTGAGCCATCACTTTTATGAATGTGGACTTCTGATTCTATATTTTCGGTAGGAAAATTACAATAGCACCAATAATGGAAACTATGCCCCAGAAGCAGAAAGCCTGTGTGCACAGTTGTTTATAGACTTGATGATGATCAGAAGCATATTTCTTGTACTTGTGATCCAGCTTATTGTCTCTGCAGCTACAAGAGACTGAGATTCTCTCTTACACACTGATGTAACTTGAGCAGAATAAAGAACTGGCAGGCTTAGCTGGCCAGTGTGGTGGCAGAGGAGCATTTTTTAAAACCTGAACCATCACCTTCTGTAATGCCCTTCCACCTCTTCTGACTTCTGAAAGCATAGGCTGAGAAAATAGCAATATATCCATGTTGACCTGATGTCTTGTTGTCATCGCTTCTATGTAGGCTGTTGGCAGCCTGCTGATTCCTTTTATCTGAGCTGAGAAGGTTCCTCAGATGAAAAACCAGAGCAAGACTAAATGACTACAGTATGAGAGAACATCAAAGTGATCTGAAGCCAATTCCGCTCTTAATTAATGTTTCTTATCAAGCATGGAAAATCACTTGTATATGTTGAGGCTATCTGTCCCTCTTCCCTTTAGCACACAGTGCAGATACGTCTGGGTGAGCACTATGTTCTCAGAATTTAGTATGGTTTTATACAACTGCTAGTACAGCACTTTAATGACAAAACGTAGAATTTCCCAGTAGTGAAGTAAATTCCTCCTTTAAGAAGTTTAAAGCACATACGTCCTTTTAGCTGTGTACCATGTACATGCTCTATGAATTCTATCTATTGATACAGATAGAAAGAAGCTGTTGGGCATAAAGGCTAGTCACTGTTAATGATGATACCTAATTTTTTTGTAGCATAAGAAATAGGACAGGTTCTGATCCTGCTCTCTCTGGATAAAGTTTATCCTTTAACCTGAGAAGCATTTCCCGGGTTTTCTGAAGATGAGTGGTGTGTAAAATCTCTGCCACACATAAAGTATCTTCAGTTACTGAATTAAGAAATTAAATGGACTGGTACAAGTCAGTGTTGGAGATCTCTGTGGAAAGTGGGTGAGAAAGTACGTCCCATCTCGTAGGAAACTCCACAACTTCAGAGATTTCTCTCGACAGCTGAGTTCATCAGCTGTACCATACGAGGAGGAGTCAATATTTGAATGACTTTCTGACTGCTAGGGAGAAACAACTCTGTAAAAAAAAAAAATTACTGCTTTATTTAACCCCATTCTGTTACTGCAGTTTTAAATGACTATGGAGTTCCTGAGGTGTACAGAAAAAGTAAAACTATAAATTACTGAAGGGAAGTCCACTGTTGGGTGCATGCATCCCTGCATGTGTGGAGAAATCCTGCACACTTCACAGCAGACTGGGCTTAAGTTTTTATGCTTAAGGCACTCCTGGCATCTCTATTAGGTTGTTTAAAGCTCCATCTTTACATACCTACCTTTCTTACTGCTCAATCAACCTTTTGTCCTGTCATAGCGACTGAAACATGAGATAACATCACAGAAATTATGATGACAGTGCTTTCCACTTGCATACACTCCAGCAGCAGCTGCTAATGTAGTATTAATGATGGCTTGATATGGCCAGAGGAGCAGGAGACCCAGGTGCCCAGGGCCTGAGTAGCAGCTGAGCTAGAGTAGGCAGCAGGTGTGGGGTGCTAAAGAATTGAGCTGGGAGTTTTCCTCCACCATTTAGCAGTGCTGAGAGGAGATTTGGAAGAATCTCTCATGTCCAGAGCTGAGGTTTGGCACTTGCAACCCTGTGAATAACTCTGGCAGAGGCATGACAGGTGAGCATGTAAAGGGGGTCAGTGTTGCAGAGCTGAGGAGACTGTGTTTACAGCAGTGCTCAGCATTTTTGAGGTTGCAGAGCCTTACCTAGGGCTTGAAGGGTGAGCAGGCTGTGGTTTATTATGGTGTGATATAGCAGGGGCACAGAGATGAGTGTGGGGCTGCTGCTGTGGATTTTGGGCTGGGTGTTCATAGGGTCTGGCAACTTTGGATGATACCTGCTGCTGGGACAGTAATTCCTTTGTGTTGAAAAGCCTGAATGAAGTTGTTGGTCCACCCTGTAGCTGTGATCATTTCCCTGTGTGGGGAGGAGTGCTGGCCTGAGTGTACTCTGCAGCCAGTCACTCCTCTGAATTTCCTGTCTCCCGCTTCCTCTCTGTGCCTCGAGGTTGGTGATGTTCACTCTGTTCAGTGACAAACGGTTGCCCAGTGTGTGCTGACTTTGCTGGTATGGCTGGGGATGGTTCAGTCATTAGCAGGCTCAACTCCTAAGAGAATTGGGCTTTCTTCTGAGCAGGATTGAAATTTATTTATGAGTATTTTATTGGCCATTCAATGGCCTTGATGTTGTGAATTTGCTGTCCTTTGTTTTGAGGCTGGGAAATGACTGCTGCTTAGGGCCCAAACTGTGTAAAGCACCATGTGGTTCACACAGTCCAGCAGTGCTCAAGACAGAGTTTTTGTCTGTCTTGGTCTACTTGGAAAAGTACACATGCCATGGTTAATTAATAACTGAACCATATGAATGTGGAAGAGAGGTGGGGAGATTCACAGAATAGCAATATGGCTTAATATAAAAATGTTTCAATTATTAGTAAATTATAAGTACACAGAGGGTGGGTTTTGGTTGGTTTTTGTTCTGGATTTGATCTAATTTTTATACAGTTTTATAATACAAATCTGGAAGAATGGTTTACATTGTTCGAGTTTCTGTGAACCTCAGCTGTTTTGAGGTGAGCAGAATTTACGTGTATAATTCTCTCAGAGTAATGCTATACTCGAAGATAGTTTCATATTGTTCAGGAAAAAAAGTAATTCCTGACACCCTCAAGGCATAGCCCCTTTGCTTGTCTCTATCCTGTGTTCACTAGCCTGGTGTTTAATGATTATGTATCTGTGATTGAGTTTAAGGTGGGGTTTTTTTGGGGTACTCAGTTCCATCAAACACACAGTTGGTACATTTATAGCTGCATCATATAATAAAAAGCAGTATTTGGGGCTCCATTTGTTATCTCTTAGAGCCAGTTTCAGCTTTAGTAGTTTATCAGCAAAATATTTTATGGCAGAGTTAATCCATGGGGAGGCTACTTTAGGAGAATTGAGCATCCATCTGTTAATACATGAGATGTTTAACTAGCTGATCCCTCTGTAGATGCCTGTTCTGTTGGCAGACTGGGAATGTATGTAATGCAGTTGTTTACTTCACACAGTCCAAAGGCACCTGGTGAACAGGGAACTGCCGAATACCCAGAGTGGCCACTGTGTCTGGGGGGATGTGTTTTGTCTGGATGCCTGTCTCAGGCAGTCACAGGATACCCAGGGGACCCTGAAAGAGAAGAATGAATCTGTATAAAGAAAATATTCTGAGAGAGTGAACTCATCACCACGTATGACAAAGTCATCTGCTCATGTTACTTTGACCAGGAGTGTCTCCGTGAGATGGAGTGAAAATGTACTAGCGTAAAATTTGAGGAGGATCCAAGTCCAGCATGTGCATCAGAGAAGTATCAGTGACAGAAGCAAATGGTGAGGATTAGGTCAGTGAAAATTAAGCTGCAAAGGCAGCGCCCTCTTATTGCAAATTGTAGAATCACTGAGGTTAGAAAAGACCTCTAAGGTCATCATGTCCAACTGTTAACATAATTCTGTCAGCTCCATCACTAAACCATGTCCGTAAGTGCCATGTCTGGCACGCAGTTTCAGAGAAGTCAAACGAGTACTGACATTCCAACACAGGTAAAAAAAATAAATACATGGAAGCTGCTGCTTAGTGCTGTGATTTGATTACAAATAAGCTCTTCACTGCATAAAAAGCTTTCAATTCCTAAAACATTGCATTTAGTGAGTGAGTTGATGGTAAATAGAGGATGAAACTACTCAATAAGTGGTGGCTGTCATTCAATGTATAAATTACCTCCAAGATTGTGGCATCTATCTAAAACAGAGAGACCTCTGCCAAAATTACCCTTCAATATTTTAAGGCCTTTGTTTCTAGCAGGACACAAAATAAAAGGAGAATCACATCTGGCCACTGTACAGCTCTGCTTTGTGAACTGGACCAAGGGGCTTTTGGATTCCTACTTGGTTTCCCAGCTGTTCAATCCAAAAAATCTCGTAGATCCTCTGGGGCCAGGCTAACTATTAAGTCCAAGTTTCTCTTTTTTAAAATATTGCAGTTTTATTTTTTTAATTAGACCAAGAGTAATGTCCTTGTTCTTTATTTTATTTTTTCTCCTATGAAAACAAAGTACTGGAAAGTTTTTTATAAGCAAGCAGGAATAGAACTGGGGTAGTGGTTGGTTTCTTGGCTGAGCTAAGGAGTTTAAAAACAATCAAATTCTCATATGGTTTTATTTTTAAAATGTCGTTATTAAATTCAGTTCAATTTTAAAATGTTTCTATAAATATTTGCATTTAGGAAATACCAGGAAAATCTTTAAACTTCTCTATTTTTTTTAGAGGGGAGGGGGGAAGTGGGTGTGTTCACTTGTAAGACTGCTCATGGCATTTAGCACGTTTCGAAATAGTTGTAATTGATATGATGTTGTTAGGATTTCTGGCAAATAATTGGTGGGTTGTATATGGAGGAGAGTAGGAGGAATGCACTCATCTAAGGTCTGGGAACTTTAGAGCTTTCATTTCTTTAGGCTGCTATTGGCATTTTTGTTACAGTGGCGGAATCTGGGATGTGTCGTTCCTGTCTACACCTCTTGGGAGTTCCAGCACTGGGATAAATCCTGCATTCATCCCAGTTTTGCTGACTTACCTTACATAGCCTGAGCAGAGAACAGATGAGGCTGGAAACAATTCCTTTTAAAAAGTAAAGTAAATTTTTAAAAAAGCAACATAGAAAAGGAATAGCTGCTCAGGAATGGTTGTTTTTTAGGATTGGCTTCTGCTGATTGTAAGCCACACCTAAAGAGAAGATGTAGCAGCTCTGGTGGGTCCCAGTGGCTGTGATAGTTACTTAATGAGCAATGATGTGTCTCAATGCACTAAACTGGTGGAAGGTATAAACATGAAGATATACTGATGTTTGAACTGAAATTTATCTTAAGGATAATATTTTCAGAAGGCACCATGATTAAATGTCTGTCTGCAGTGAAATGTTACTGCTAAGAATACTCATTTTTTGGGCATCTATATCCTATATACACAGCAACAAGATCATAAATGCACATTGCAGTTATGCTGTTATTTTGTCCCTTCATTCTAGCACAAGAGCAACCATCTCCCTCACTCTTATCAATACCATTCTGGAATGGAAAACCAGCTATTACTATTGGGTTTTGAATGAGCAGTACGATTACACTGATCCGTACTTTGCTGCTTCCAGCAAACAATGAGACAATACAGGGTAATAATTGTGTATCCTGTCATTTTTTGGGCTAGTCCTGGCAAGATGGGATCTCCTTGTGTTGTAAAATTGGAAAGTTCAGACATTTAAAAATAGACATTGAATCAATTCAATAATTTCTCAGCATCACAATACACACAGTCAGGTATTACTGTTCCTTACTGAGAGTGAATGGATCAAAACTAACTTTGGGAAAGGTCTGTGCTTCATCAAAGCAACTAACAACTAACAAAAGGGGAATGCTGCAATCTATATATAGGAGAGGAATTTGCAAGTGAGCAAGACATGTAAACAAGGGGAAGATGGTTTTATACTAATTAAATAAATGTAGATTCATATTAAAGGTGAGATATGAGGCAATGCAAAATATTGGCTTTCCCATCTTTAGAATCAGCTTTACCTTTTTCTTCAGAAAACCCAACAGTTATTCCTGTGGATATTTTTAATACAAGTAAGACATTCCAAACCTGTGTAATGTGTGGTAAAACGTCTCTCTCTTTTGGACCCAAACAAACCCAAAGCTATTGAAGTTCCACTAACTGATCTGCCTAATCCCTGGTACCTGGTGTCTGATAATGAAAAAAGATAATATCAAATAAAGGGAACAAAAGAGCATAGCAACTGCTTGTTGCTTTATAATTGCATGTGCTGTTCAAGGATCCTGATTATTTACCACAGGTCCTGAGTAGCCAGAGGATCTTTCAGAGCCTACTGGGTCTGAGACAACCTGTCAGCTATGAACAAGTACTAATGGGTAATTCTGGAGCAGATAAGATGAAATAACTTTGAAGCTGATATTCTGGTACCATGAGTAGTCCTGAAAGATGACAAAAGGATGAAAGTACTAAATAAAAAGGATAAAAAGTAGTTCTACAACACCTGGTAATAGACTTTGCAATAACTCACACTTACCATATGCATTATGATTTTATGTATATCTTAGGCTGGTCTAAAAGCAGGTCCTTGAGGGGGGAAATAAATAAGAAAAGAAAGCATCTATCCTAATCCGTTATGATCCTGTAATATTTCAAAGAGAGGCTGTGTAAGAATCATATCTGATATGTTGGTTATGGATGTTCTTGTTCAGCCAAGCCACCACTTTCCTTTTTTAGTACTGCCTGTCTGAATATAAGGATTAAAAGCTGATAAAAAATGCATTTGCTACCTAAACACAGAAAGAATTTTTAATTAGAAGCTATCCAGATAAAAGTCAATGGAGGTCTTAGAGGGATCTGACAGACGTGGGGTGGACAAATGGGCAGCAGGGGCAAAAAACTCTCGCAGCAATCACTGATTTCTTGTAATTTCTGTTTTCTTATAGCTATTTTTAGCATTTCACATTATCACTTTTTGTTAGGTGAAGTTCAAATGCAAGATTCCGACTTTTATATTTGGACTAAAGTTAGAGCATGAAAAAGAAATTATTTCTAAATATCTGACAGATAAGCATTATTTGCTATTCCCAGGTATGATGACATGGTTGTCATTCCTGTGATCTCAGAATCCCACAATAATATATAGTATACTAATATTTTGCTGTCTGATATTTATGACTCCATCTCCCAATCCAGTGTGCATCATTATGAGTAGAAGTTAATGAGCGTGTCAAGAGTTAAGAAAGGAAAATATTCAGAGTAAAAAAAGCCTCTCTTCTCAAAAATTTAAATTTGCAGTGGCCTTGGAGCTGAAATATACATTTGGATATAAATAGAGATCCCAATCAGGGTAAGACACCTCTTTATAATCTTCAGTAAATTGAGAGGAATTAGAGGTACTTTGAATTGCAGCTGTAAGAAGAAAGGCTTTGCCTCCTGGACATCTAGAATGAAGTTCTGGCTCTACAAAAAAGAACAGGGAACTGACTACTAATTCCAGAGGAACCAGTTTTCCACCTTAGTCCTTTAATATTTTCAAACTCAATGTTTTAAGCAAATGAGTAATACAGTCTTGCAACCCCCTAATGTTTCATGCATTGTTCAAGTCTCGCTCTACTTTATACCATAAATATCTGTCCTACTTACCAGGCAGACTGGCACAACCTGGCTCTCTAAAAAAGCACTCTTCCAATCTTTCCATAAGTTTCCATATATCCCAAACAAACATCCTTGTTTGATCAAGTAGATTAGCCCCCCCAGGGCTGTCCTCAAGAGACCCCAGACACTGATGAGGGAATGTCCCACCTTCCTAAGGGTAGGATCAGCCCAGGAACAAAACCAAGAGGTGTCCGTTGCCAGCCATGGTGCTATCTCACAGCTGCTGCTGCTGTGCAGGCTGCTGCAGAGCTCCTCAAGTGGAGGGAGCTCAAAGACCTGCTGTGGACACAGCAGTCACAGAGGATTGGTGACTGCTTGGTATGGACAAGCCCTGGAGTGCAGGCTGGGAGAGGGTTGTCTGGGATGTAGGTTCTGCAGCTGGGCCTTACCTGCCCTGCTGCAGCCCAGAACCCACAGCCTGGAGCTGCACTCCAGTCTCTGTCCTCCAAGAATAGAGCCCCAGGGGTTCATCTCCAGGGCCCTTTCCCTTCACTGCACCCGATGGGAGAGAGGGCTCTTGGCAACAGCGAGTGCTGGCAGGAGGGACTGCTCCAGCCAGTTGGGGTCTCTGCAGGCACAAGGGTTCATCTCAGCTTTATTTCTTTTGGTCACAAGTCCTTCAGCCCCTGCAGACAGACAGCAATGATTCTGCCTCTTGCCTGGCAATTCTGACCATCTTGGTTGTGAGGGCTTTAAAATAACAGCAAACCCCAAGATTTAGTCTATGGGCACCACTCTTCTGGCACCACTGAGCCAGCTTGAGGACAGCTGTGATTTAATAAAGCCGGAACAATTGGCCCAAAGCCATGGTGTCCTGCAGATTACAGGCTGTGTCCTTCAGATGTGCAGGCTGTGTCCTGCTTGGCTTGTACCACTGCCTGCAAGACAACTTCCCCCTCAGCACACCCACAGCCTCTGGCTTATTTGAGAAGGTGACCCCTCGCTGAGGCTTTCCCAGGAGAAACCTCGTTTGTCTCTCCTCAGAGCAGTTCCCCCACCACGCAGCAAGGATAGGGCAAAGAGAGTGTCTCCAGCTCTGCCTCCCCAGGGATGGGTGTCCAGACATCCAAGGAGGTGTCTGCTCTTGCTGCATCACCACTTCCCCTTGCCATGATGGATTTAGAAGTGTTTCCAAGCAGAGTGTGGTGTTAAGGGAACCAGAGGGAAAACCTCAGGGGTCCGAGATGGACTGGAGGACAAAAAGGGAGTGTCAGTCACTGCTGCCATGGAAGAGGATGGGCCTCTGCTGCCATGTTGCTGCTGACAGGGGTAGCTGTCACAACCCACCAGTCAGGGGCATGGTGTTCCCTATAAATCCTTGTCAGGCTGAACAAAGACACTGGACATGTGTCTGGGAACTCTTATGCTTTGTTGGACAGTCACCATAACTCTGGCAACCAGCACACTGTTAAGACTGAAAAGGTGTTGGCTAACAAGCCCTTACACCCTCCCAATACACTTCCACAAAAGTGATGCCTAACAAGCCCTCAGTTTCATACAGTACCTCTCAATAAGTCCTCAACTCCACGAACAAACCCTCAAAGGTGCTGAAATACAAGCCACTACATGTAATCAAAGGTACTGGCTAACAAACCATAACACATCAATATTCAATTGTTCTCCCCAGAGAGGCAAATTTTTTCCATCTCAGTTGTAATATCTGGAACATGCAAGGCTTGGGTGCACGTCAGTGGAAGTACTAGACTTAGGCATTTACCTGAATTGCAATCATTTTTTAAATCAGACTTGAAGATCACTTACAGGGAGTGTAATAGTTCAGTAAGCTACTGTGAGATTAAATAAAAATAAAAATCTCAGAGACTGGAGGATTTCTGTAACTGAATAAGCTTGGGGATAAAAGAAACATTAACCCTCATCCATTCCTTTATTGCTTTAACAGTGTGCCTAATATTTAAAACTCTAGTGGGTTTTTTTGTTGTGGGTTGTTTTTTTTTTTGTTTTTTTTAATGGTAAGCTTGAAAATATGTTAAAACACTTTAGCATAATTTTCTTCATTAATTATTTTTGTGCTTGCCTACCTAATTTTCAATAATTTTCTAAAAATAATGTCCTTAACACTCCTTAAACTGTAGTTGGAAGAAGGAATTGAGTTTCAATTTTCCCCAGTGTTTAGAAACTGTAAATCTGGTCAAGAATGTGATTAACTGAAATCAGCTGGCAGCAAGACTAGACATTCCTGTCCACAGGGGAAGGTTACACAGAGTCCTTTAGGAACACAGAGTAAGAGCTCCTGATTTTGAAAGTTGCTGAGATATATTGGTTCTTTGTTTGAGTTTGTGAAATCAGCAAACAAGTTCAAAATCTTAGTGTGAGTTTTGCTTTTGATTCAATATCTTTAATGAAGAGTGGTTTTTACATATGTACAGAAATACAGATGAAGATTGAATTTAACGAAATTCCAACACCTAAAAAATGCAACTGGTTTCAGCTAAAATGTGATGTAAAGTTTCTTGGTCTGTGATGTGGTAATTGTCACTGCCTGCTTTTTTTTGTCTAGTGGTTTGTCACTTGGCAAGTGCACCCAGAATTCTCAATGAAAATCCTTTTAATTATAGTATATACAAACGAGTGCAGGTTAAACTTGATCGCTAGCATTCATTTAATGACATAAATGAACAGAATAGTTGAAGTTGGAAGGGATTTCTGGAGATCGTCAAGTCCAACCCCCCAAACTCAAACAGGGTTGCCTACAGCAGATTTTTGAGTATCTCCAAGGATGGAGACTCCATGACCTCTCTGGGCAACCTGTGCCAGGGCTTGGTCACCCTCACAGTCAAAACTGTTTCCTGCTGTTCAGAGGGAACCTCCCAGGTTTCACTTTGTGCCCATTGCCTCTGCTTCTGTCATTGGACACCACTGGAAAGGAACTGGCTCTGTTACACTTTCCCTTCAAGTATTTATATACACGGATGAGTAAAGTAAACAATTTTCTGCAGAGACAAAGGACTTTGCCCAACAAGCCTATGAGGTTTATAGTGAAGACCTTTTATTACACACAGCATGTGGTTTACACAGGGTTAAGCTACATCTTGTTAACTAAAAAGATCTTATACCACCACGCTAGAATCTTCAATTGGCTAAAACCCATATCTCACAAGTCTCATGTTTATATTATACCAACCTGATGTTTTCAGGTTCATGTCCAGAGATCAGTAAGAAAGTTGAGGTGTTCTCATGAGAAAACTTCCAGGGAGTCAATGGAAGCTCCTAGGGAGTGACCCTCACCTAACGAACCAACAGCAGGTGTGTGTCCTTGCTAGCTGAAATATCTGTTCCAGTCTCCCAGAGTTGGTGCAGTTTGGGTTGCTCACAAATCCATTTTCTGAAAGAAACTTCCCAACAGATGAGATCCCCCTGTGAGCATTCTCTTCTCCTGGCTGAATGGTCCCAACTCTCCCAGCATCTTCTCATGTGTGAGATGTTCCACTCCCTCCAACATCTTAGTGGCTCTTTACAAAACCCTATCCGGTACTTCCATGTCTCTCTTGTACTGGGGAGCCCAGCACTGGACACTGGAGGCACTAGACATAATAACTTTCAATGCCTTCTGAGATAAAACATGATGTGAAAGTGTTTGATAATCCATTTTAAAAAATAAATTTTAATATGATTGCAGTGGAAACAAGACTTATGTGAATGACAGCTCTTTCTCTAGATGACTATAGGAATCCAGCAATCCCTGCATGTTATTTCTTCTGGTGTGCCTTACCTCAGACCTTAGCAACACCAAATTACAACAGCTCTGGTGCCCTCTGATCAATAGAAGTCACCTCTGAAATGTCCAAAAATTCTCTCTGATTCCCATTGCTCTAAAAAAATCTTGTGTCTTGTGGCTATTTTGCCTCATCACTGTTAATCCCTGTTTTCTGCAAAATCAGTCTTCCTCTGCTGTTCCATCAATCTCTTTTCTTGACAGGTTCATTAACTGAAGCTCTATTTTGCCTCTTACTGGAGAGTCACTTTAATGTCTTTCTGAGGTGGCCTTGTTTTCTTCTTAAAACATTGGGAGGGAGAAAGGAGTTGTCTCTTGTTGGAAGCACTGATTCATTAAACCACTTCCAGTTTTAATTTTGAATTAAGATGCTATGGAGCTTGGAGATGTGTTTAAGAATATGTACATGGTTAAGTACTTTCTTGCCTTTGAGCAGGAATGAAAACAGATCAACGTAGTGATGAAAACAGGCCACCTTAATGATACTGTGGTTCTCTCAAATAATTTTCTTTAGAAGTGAAACAAAACCTACTAACAAAATATTTCAGTCACAGTTGCTTATAATTCTGAAATGGCAGTGACTTAATCAACCTCCCCATTTCCTTGATGTGTCAGAAAGTCATGAAGTTTGTTATAACCTTAAGCCGTGACTTTCTGTCTCCCAGTTTTTGTTCCAGGCTGACAAAGTTTTTGACCCTGTAACCACGTGGTAACAGCTTAATCTTTTAGGTTGGAAGTCCAAAAAGCCAACAGTTTACAGCTCTCTGTAGCAATTACTTGACTCCTACAGTCTTTTCTAAAGATTGATAAAAGATACTTTTTTTTATTTGACATGTATGTCATAATAAAAGACATACATCTGTATGTGTATTTTATCTGTGTACATACATATGCTTTTGTAATATATGAGGAGCAACTGCTTACCAAAGTAGGCCACCCAAGTTAGCAGAGTGTAGTAATGTGCTCCATGTCTCAGATGTGTGTGCCACCTCAATAACTTTTGAGGTACAGTTTTACCTTGCAGATTTTCAAACTGTCTGGGTATTCTCCCTTGGGACACGAAAATATTTCCATTTCATTTCCATTCATTTTAAAGGGGATGTTTGGTAGAGGCTATTTAAATCAGTCTGTTAAACTCAGTACTTTGCATTGATTTGGGAACTGCTGAAATGAAAGCTGGAAGGAGCCAGTCTCAAGTGAGCACAAGGGGGTCCAGTGCAGTGGCTGAATTAAATTTTATCTTATTTCTTAATTGCCTAGAGAGTGGAGAGCTAAACAGAAAATCAATACTGAGGCAGTGGTACTGGAATCACTTCTTAGAGAAAACAACACATTGTTGCAGCATTTTGGTTTCATTGATCTCATGGTTGCTCACTTGAAGCCTCTGACCGTGGTTTCCTGTGATAGCAGTTCTTGAACAGTCCCACCAGCTTCAGCCAGATTGATCAAAAACTGACCTGAATATTCCCCGATGAAATTCTCAACAAGTCTTTTCACATGCTATTCTCTATGCTGTTATATCATTGCCAGAGTGTCTGGAAAACCAACTTATTGCTGTTTCCAGCTTCCACTGGAGTGGAAGGACAAGAGTCTGCCCTGCATAGGCGACTGTGCAGGCAGCTCCACCTTTAATGATAGGTGATTCAGAAGAGTAGGATGAATTATTTGCGTTTCCCCCCCCCTCTCCATTTTAGTTTTTCTAGTTGGAAGTTAGAAGAATAAACACATTTGCCCATCTCTTCTCATGCAAAATATGCTATATGTTTGTTCTTTTCAGTCACATAAGGTGTCTAATTTACTGTCACACCATAAACATTAGCTTAATAAATAAAAGGACCAGTTTGCAATATGACATGGAGATAGATGTCCATAAGAATGAGAGATCAGTCCAAAATTAAATAACCTAAATACACTTCAGGAAATCTTTTTTTTTGGTCTGATTTTGTCATTAGGATAAATTGTTTAAAGGCCACACTGTCTTCCACATTCAATTTTAAGGGTATTATCCAGAATGGAGATATAAACAGGATTATAATTAGTTAATTATATTAAAAAGGGAAAACAGAAATTTTACTATACCTTTGTACTCAAGCCAGAGATAATTTCACAGTGACTGGCCTTTAGAGGGACTGGCTAGATACGTGTAAGTTATTCCACATATAGGAACAATTTTTCTTTTAACACTTGCCATTCATAGCTGCACTTTTGTGTATATTTTCTGTCATTCCTGGCTGCCCTTTCCCTGGTATAATGGTTTTCCAAGGAAGTTTTTCACCAGCAACTGTCTGGAAATTGTTGTGTGCTGATCTTTGTGCTCCAGCCATGCCTGTGGCAAGTCTCAGAATGATGAGAAATACCTGTTTCCAAAATGCAAATGTATCCAACTATCTTGTATTCCCTGTTCAGGTCTTATCTCTTTACCCATCCCTCGACTCAGCATGATCTGGGATTTAACTGGCATCTATGATTTATGTAGTTTTCATTATTCTTTCTTGTAAGAGGGAAACATGAAAACCCTTATCAGAGGAATATTACGTGTCCCACCGAAGTGCAGAAATGACAAGGACACTTAAGATTCCTAGAACACTTTTCATACAGCGTTATTTCAAATATAAAATATTCCTTTTACGCTTCTGACATATTTTGCAGATATGTGTGTATAACTATCTATACAGACAGACACACATGTAGGTTCCCAAGGGGACAGCCCCCGCCGGGGCAGGGCGGGGCTGGGCGCTGTCCCTGGTCCTGAGCGAGGGCGGGGTTCGGGGAGCTGCAGCCCCTCCGGAGGGACTTCTGCAATCCCTCCTGCATGGGGTGTGACGCTGGTGCTCTCATGGTCCATAGCAGTCTGGGCTCCTGCACACGCCAGTGCTGCTTTGAGAAGTCCTCGCCCTTGTTTCTATGTTTACTGGCCAATTTGTCCCTTGGAAACAGATGAAGCAATCCCTTTTGTCATGCGTGGAATGAATGAAGAGGGATATCCAGAGAAGGAACAGGAGATACGCTGGAACATGTAAGCCACCTCTTTAGAGCTTTGTGGCCACCAATTACGTGACATTGTAAACCAAACTTGAACTAAATTAGCATGTTCCTCAGCAGATAAAAACCAGTTTCACGGAATTTGCTTTTTGTTTCTCACTCAGACTCTGATTAGTCAGGCGGTGACTCACAGCTATTCAGATGATAATCTTTCATCGACAATGAAGCAATTTTATGCAGCAAAACAGTCTCTGTAAGACATACCAGTCATACTCTTTAGGTGGCATTTCTTAATAGTGACTTGTTCAAATTCTTTGCTTGAATAAGCAGAAATTTTCCGTACCTGGAGTACTGACTTACAGAGCGAAGAATTGGAGAGCCATTTATTCAGTCTGGAAAGCACTTTTAGAACTTTGCCCCTTATACTGGTGTCTAACTGACATGTGACTTATTTAGTTTCTTGAAAAAAACCCCAACCTTACAAAAAACCCTAAAAAATCCAAAACCAACCTGATTTTCACTTTTCCAGAGGAAAAAGAAAACAACCTAGAACTTGATTCTATGTGTCATTGTTATTTAATGTCTTAATTCTCCCTGTAGGAATCATATGACAGGAGAGATAAAAAGTATATTGTGTGTTTTAATTTGTGTCTTGTATAAAATGACTCCTTGCTCCTTAGATTTTTGTCTTTCCTGCATTATCCTGGGTCTCCTCCTACACTTTTTAAATTAAGCTATGTCTTATTCAATAGCCAAATTGCACGATAAATGACTTGTCAGCAAAAACAATGTTGAGGAGATAATAACGGAGAGCATGAGTAGATGGGGAGTTTTTAAGCCATTGCTCTGAGTCTGATAAATTCCACAGAGAAAATTCTGAAATGGAAAAGATATAGAGTACTATCAATAGCTTTCCATGAAAATGCTGCAGAAGGAAAATAAGCATTGATTGATATTCCCCTCCATATTATTGATATCTCTGAACCCTCTGTTCTTTCTCCTTGCAGTCAGGCATTGTGGGTTTGATTTGTATCATACTCTATTCAAGGTGTAAAAAAGTCAAGAGTTAAGCTAGTAAACAGTGCAAAGTGGTAAGATAACTCAAAGGCACCAGCTCATTCTGTGTTCAAAGACTTCTTTCCTAAGGTTTCTTTTACATAAAAGGACAGTCAGGCCAGTTGATATAAATTCATGACAAATGTGAATTTGAAATAAGTACAGGACATTAAATTAAAGAATCATTATTCTTTCAACAATAACCTACAGATGTAAAGTGTAGTTTAACCAAAAAGTAATATTTTAAAAGCCATACTAGACCAACTGTCCCAAGTTGCAGGATATACCTGGCAAATCTGAAAGCAGTGTTTCTCTTTTACACATTCATTAGAGGAATATTTCCTCTTCAAAATCGAGGGAAGAATACAAACAAATGGTTTACAGAGTGCCTGAGATTGAATAAACCTGGTGTTGGAGGCTTATCCTGGGATAGCAGGAGGCAACTTGAATAGAGAAGTGGGAACAAAAAGCTTAGGCAAAGAAACTTTGAATAAAGAATGTAGGAAGGGAGGTGGAAAAGCAAGGAGGGAGACCCTGACTTGAGCTTAGCAGGGAAAAGGCATGGAGATTTGAACCAACAGGAAAAATCAAAAGCAGGCTTAGTAGTTAAGGAATCTGGAACTACAGAGAAGATTACAAAGATGAATAAGGACAAGAGCATGATACAAACTGGTGAACAAGAACAGTCCCTTTTGTGTGGGTGAAGGAATCTGTATCTGCCTGAGTACACTCTTCTTCAGCAGAAGGTCATTCCAAAGGACTGCCATTTTCCAGGCAAAATATCATGTTGCAGTTCCCTGTAGGGCTAATTCACAAAGAAAATGCCACACTGGTACTGTGACACTTTTACTGTTAAGACCATGTGGTGAAGATGTGATTTTATGCCTGTATTTCTTTTGTCCCACAAGTTGAACAATCAATCATTGGAAATCATGAAAAAGGTTGCAAAAAGAGGAAAGGTATCATAAGGTTATGATGTATATGCTTCTCCATTTAACTTGTTTGCTTCTTCTAGTCTTGATGTTAATGAGTCATTCAAAACTGAGGAAAAAAATTGGTTTCTATTTCATTTACTACATGAACACCAGAAGAGTCCTGCCTGCCCATGTAAACTGATATATAGTGGTAAATGTGCAAAAAGTCATGTTGTAGGAATTGTTGGCTATGTAGCCAAAAGGAATGTTTCTAACCTCTGCTTCCTTTTCCATTTATAAGATCTCATCTCATTTACCCTCTATTACCATGAGTGTTATGAAAAGAAATGATTTATGAAGCACTGAGCTATTCAAAAGATAAATGTTTTAGAAAAGTTAATGAGAAAATTCTTAGAAGGATTAAAAGTGTGTAGCAAATAAGGATCATACATCAAATATCAGCAAACAAAATGTATATCAATAACAAAGAAATATGACAATCTGTTATGTATTCTCAATAAAATGGGGTTGGCATGGAAAGAAATACCACCAACCTAATATAGTGAAATTAAAGGCTAATAGAATTTGTAGACTGAAAGGAACTAAATTGCTCATAAGTAACTTTAGTTTTGGTATTTCTTGAGTCTTTTATGCTTAACTTTGCACCTTAAAGAGGTTTTTTCCATAGTTTTTTATGTATGTGACATATATATTTCCACAAAACCTGTCTTTCCTCATGTTTGCACAAAGCAATTACTCTGCAAAACAATTAAAATGCTTCCTTATAACAAAAATTTTAAATCTTTGCAGACAGAGCAGACTACCAGGGTTAACAAGATTTCTATATGCCACCCTAAATGCCAGCCTAGTGCAACAAAGCTCTGCCTGGTTCAGGAGCACAGCTGTCTTCTGCCCCTTTTCTTGAAGTCTGAACTGTGAGAACTTTTCTCCCAGACCTTTATGCTTCTAGTATTTCAAGCAACCAAATACTCAGCACACTACTTGTCCTGCTGTAGGTTGTCCATTTTACTTTGAAGAAAATGCCTTAAGAGTTGAGATCATACAGCTTTTATAAGGGCAGTATTTCTAGCGACATGAAATCAAACCAACCCAGAGCCATTAAACCCCAACTACTCCCACATATTGCATGTCCACAGCTTTAAAAATTAGCAAGATGCAAGGACTGAAAGTGTTTGCTGACAGGTTATTGGTAGCCAGGAGTGCACAATGAGTGATGAAAATGAAAATAAATGTAGAAAATTTGAATTCATGCTGTTGAATTCTGAAGCACGCAGCCAGCAGTCTGTGTATGTCAGGTGTTGCAAGGTCACCTGGATCTGAAACTCTCTTATAAAAAAGCTAAATAGATCCTGTCCCTCTGTTGCACTGGTAGGATGTTTTCATCTTTTCTGCTCTGGGGTTAAAAAAGTAATCATTTTACTTCTAATAGCCAATTAACAACATCTTGTGATGTCCTGTGATGGGATTATTTTTGATATAATCATCTACAGGGAAGTTTTGAGACTTCATTCTGTCATGGTGCTGAGCACTAGAGAAACACACACAGAGCCAGACAGCCCTCCTCAGAAGAACTTATTGCCTAAAATAAGTTTTTTTTTTTCATTTTAAAACAGAGTTCCTTCATCAGTATTGCCTCTAGCATGAATGGTTAAGGGATAAACCAGGAAATAAACATATAAAATATACTCAAAGTACAATGGATTTTCTAGTGTCATGGCTGGAAAATGCAGTCTCTAGCATAGCTTCCAAACTAGGGAGGAGACTGTTTCTTCCGCTATACTATGTATTTCATTTGTCATGACGTTTCTCTCTCTACAGATGCTATAAGGATTATTGTAAGTCATGCTAAGCATGCCCACAGTTATATACTGATTTCTTTGTGTTTCAGAGAGGATGTTGCCATGGGGGAAAGCAGGAGAAACTCTGTCCTTGGTAAAACAGAGGTTTTGCTTTGTCAACCTCCTGAAGATAAGTGTTGCTCAGGGCAGTCAGTGGAAGTTTCAGAGAACAGAATTTGTTATTTATCAAATAAATCACAAAGTTTACAGTGCACTTTGTGATTCAGACCCAGATCCTTAACTAGGGGGATGGAGTGTGCAGAACCGTGCTTTGAAAGTGCCATCTAGTGGCTCCACAGAGGGACCTTTTTTGTTTGAGAAAGTGAAATTCACCTCCCCAAAATTCAAGGTCAACCTGTTGGCAGGCCATCTGTTTTTTCCAGAAAGACAACAGCCCCTAAATCCTCAACTACAGCTGATTAGTAATAGAGGTGCTTTTGTGAATTGCTATTCATAAATACCTTAAAACTTGACTGAAAACCTTTAAGGGTCTTCAGAGAGAGAGTGACATTCCCTTAGAATCATAGGGACAAAATAACTGGGTCAAACTGGATGGGGCAGATTTTTAGCAAACCAATGGGAGTTTCATTTGGATGGAGAAAATGGCTTTGTGACTAGAGAACTGGAGAAAGGAAACTAAACTTCGTTTTCAACCAGATTTTGCTCACACAAACCCAAAAGCTTTGAATCTATGTGTAACAACTGAATTAATTGTTCCCCCCAAGTCAGTGAGTTCTATACAGGCTCCTGGTAGCTTTAATATTGTAGAGTTTAGAGTCCTTAGTTTGACATTAGTTCCTTACAAAAATCATTTCTTTGATTACTGATCCTTTTCTGCAACTGACAAAGGCATTGCAAGCCAATATAAATCAATGTATTATTGCATCTGTTCACAGTTCCAGAAGACCAGAAATCATTTCAGAAATTATAATTTTAGTTCACTTACCATTAATTTTAGCCTCAAGTTTTCTTCTGGGTTTTTCTCTTGTGGCTGGAATAAATGGGTTGTATGCTCCTGGTTCCATTTACACATATCTGTCAGAATGAGCAAAGCTCTGCAGAAAGAGAAAACTTCTGCAAGAAGCAGTTAGATAAGCAGAAATTTTGTACTCATTTCTAACTTAAGGGCAAAGTATTGAAACTGGTCCTGAAATCTATTTTATGTCTTTTTTTTTCTGCAGTTCTACTTTCCTGTGGCACTGGTAGTTGAGTGTGTGATGAAATACATGAATCACAGGAACACCTTGTTTAGCTCCAGTTGTGCTCTTAAAACTTGCCACTTCCATGTGGTGCATTCAAATATTTAGTTGGACATATGTTGTTTGTTTTTTGTTTTGTTTTGTTGGGTTTGGGTTTTGCCTTTTTTTTTTTTTTGGTAACTATACATCCTTTTCTGAATTGGGGTCAGAGTGCTAATGATTGCACCGTACATAAAAATAGATGTTGCTATATCTGTTTTTAATAATTTAGGAGACACTCAGGCACTGTGGTGTTCAGGCCTAGACATACTTCTTAATCTTCTAAGACCTAAATAAATGAGATAACATATGATAAAAATCCAAAAAGAAAGGACAAGATCCCACAAAGAACCATCAGTACAGCAATCTCAAAGTCCCATGAAAATAAGTCTGTTAATTTAAGATTACACACTCCTGATTTTTACAGTTGAAATTAGTTACATCTGGAACATTAAAAGGAAATACCAATTTTTTGGTTTTGATAGATATTTTGATATTAAACCCAATTATGTGCCCTGAAAGGAGGAATATGCGAATGATAAGGAGACATTAGACTAGGGAAAATGGTTGTGTTTTTTCTAATTCTACTGATGCATAAAATTATGCTTAAAAATGATGTTTTCCTGCCTCTCCCACACAAATATTTTGGATATTCACTCTCTAATCAAAAGCATTATCAAACAAAAAAAGTCTTTCAGGAAAATATTTTCAAAAAGCAAAGCTTTTTTTCCAGAAAGCTTGAAAAAATAGAAGAAAAAAAGTCTTTACCTCACTACAGAACATTTGCAAAAGCAAACTGCAAATGCTTCCTCAAGTTCTAGTCATAGGACCCTTAATTTAAAACGTGTTTCTTTTTGAAATGTGGCCTGTAAACATGCTTGGGGGGAGCTCAACAGAGTCATTTAGTAAATAGAAACTTGGGACATGTGGTTGAAATATGGTGGGGAGAAAAATAGAATACATCACATTAAGGACATTCAAAGTAATTTCAAATATAATTTTCTAATTATTTTCTCTTCAAATGGGATCTTGGAGAGACAGGGAAAAAAAACAACAAGGTACATTGCCAGCAAGGTAATTGACCTTGTAGTTTGTCATTTATTATTTGTACTTAGATTTAAGTTCATAAAACAAACAACTCTGAAATAAAGCACTCAAGCAAACAACTGTCTAAATGTTTATCTGATGTTCTTATCTTCAGGATGACCCAGGAAATGGTGCTTTGACAGTGTAGATCTGCTGCCTATAAGTGATCTATTAATGAACTGATAGAGTTCATGAAATTAGTTGCTGTATTTGACAAAGGAAAAAAATAATCAGTACAAAATCTTGTACTGAGCTGTTGCAGTCTAAGTCCCTTTTAATTGTTGCATTAATTACCAGCATCAGCAGAGGGAGAACTGGAGGGATAATAAGACACCAGAGTTTAATCTCTTGTTGCTGAAGAACTTTTGTTTAGAGATAGAATCATAGAACCAATTGGGTTGGAAAAGACCTCCAAGATCATCAAGTCCAACCCTTGGTCCAACTCCAGTCCCTTTACCAGATCATGGCACTCAGTGCCACATCCAGTCTCAGTTTAAAAATCTCCAGGGATGGTGAATCCACCCCCTCTCTGAGCAGGCCATTCCAATGCCTGAGCACTCTCTCTGGAAAGCATTTTTTTTCTGATCTCCAACTTAAATTTCCCCTGTCACTGCCTCTGTCAGTCTGACCAAAAAACATGCTTTGCTATCAGGACACTACTGTTTACTGCCAGCATATCCCACACAGAAAAATAAGAGAAGGAAATGGTATACTGCAAAACTGACTCATATTTAGTTTTGCTCAATTCATGGTGGCTAGTCTGGTAGAGAAAGAGAAGTTCAGACCAAGATGTTATTTAAAACTTGCCAGCCAAAATAGGGCCCAAGCATCACTCCTTCTTTTTCCATAGCCAAAGTGCATTTGTGACTTCTGTCTAGACATATACATGGGCAACCTTGACTGGAGCTATTGGGACTTCTCGCTTAGCCATGAGGTGGTGTAAGGATGTGTTGTTTCAGGAGGGAGGCCATTCCTTGGCGGACTATCCCATAACAGAGTGACTGGCAAGTCTTGCCAGCAGATGTAGAGTACCCTCAGGCACTGCCTGCCTGCACTACATCCACAGAGTGGGAGAGGGGCCTCTGGGCAAAATTCACACCCTGTCCCAACAAGAAGGTACTTGAGGAGCAGACTCCAATTTCATCCACACTGAGGCTTTTATTTCTTCTAGCCATACCAATGGGAAACAAGGAAAACATACTCCCTTCAGGTTCCCTCGCATCTTAGCCAGTCACAGGCTTGGCCTGGGGAGCCTTAACAGATGGATTTTTTCCCTTGTGATACCACAGAATGAGGGGCAGTCACACAACACTGCAGTGCACCATACCTTGGGCTATCCTTTGAAAATTGTCAGTATTACTAATCCTGAAAGAAAATCTAAGCTTCTATCTCCTTTTTTTTTTTTTTTTTTTTTAGAGAAGGATGTTTTCAGGGCTTCCATCTCATTGTTCACAATCTTTTAAAATACCATATGACTATACACATCTTTCTTAAATTACTTCCCTGAAGTCCAGGTATTAGTCCAAGCTAGGTTTGCGGCTGCCTCCTTGCTTTAAGAGTTCTGCTGTGGGGTATGGCCAAGCCCCTTGCAAATAAATTGTTGAAGGTTTTCTACAGACAGTAAAGAGAGGCTACTGGAACCACCTGTTACTCATCAGCTAATTCACTGAAAACCTGCTGACTTGTGTGACTGGCCAAATATTCTTTCTGGAAAGACACAACATTCTCTAACAGAAAATAATTAAAAAGGCATTACAGTTTGCCAAATGATGTATCCAGACTGACAGTAGTGTGAAGAACAGTCTTTTTACCATTTGGCATCCTAGAAGATTAACAATTCTAACAAAAAAGTTATTAAAGGCCATAAGTGTATATGGAAATGGCATGAATTATTTAGTCATCCTGAAGCTCAGAACTCTGTATGAAATTTTGGCTATTGAAATGAAGACTATTCAGGAGGTGAAAGTAAATCTAACAAATTGGATATAATGATTTCTAGATGATTTTTCTCTAAAACTTTCCTCATATGTTGACAGAGTAGAAAGGCACAGGCCGATTGCAACAAGGTTTTGGTGCTTAAAGGGCTAAAAATGTACTTAAGTTAAACACAAGAAAACGACATGTTTTACAACAGACACAAGCATGGTACCTGGAAGTTGTATTTCAAGTTTACTCCAGACTTGCTGCACAGTGCTTATGGCTTGCAGACTTTGTAAGGAAGAGCATTCATTGAAAAAGCAAGCAGGAAACCACATTTTAAAAATGATAGCTGAACATATGGAAGTTTTCACGTTCATGATGTGAAGCGAGGAGTGTGTGTTACCAACAGCCAGTGCTAGAGCTGATTCTGTATCAGACTGCAAAGCACTATTCTAGTCTAAGCTGTAGCAAAAAGCTCAGGTCTCAAGCCAGGGCTCGATTGCAAGACCTGGGGAGCTACTTTGTAACAGTGTTCTTATATGTGTATTTTGACTCACAGTATTTATTATTTGGGAGTATTTACTTCATCTAGTAACAAAAAAAGTAAACAAGAATGCTCACAAAAGGTCTGAAGAAGGCCATCTATTAGAAAAAGCTTAAGATTTTTTTAAAGCAAAATACTGACTTTGAAAACTTTTGCACTAGATAAGAGCAAAGTTGTCTTTGCTCATATGACCTGAGACTAGCAGCATCCAAAAATAAAGAGGATGCTTTTGGAGTTAGAAGGACTTTCAACAGCATCTCATTTAAGACAGAGAAGAAGTGGAAAAATCAAGCTAGGAATATCTATAGCAGGCATAAAATTTTCCCTTGCAGACACAGGCTATTATGTGATGTCTGCAGCTGTGGATACACTCATGCTGGGATGTCTGGGTCGTAGGTTATCTGCCTAAGCTATTATGCAGGGACAATAAAAGCATTAGACCCCGAGTAGCAGGATCCTGTGCAGACTGCTCAGCCTCCAGGGTACCCAAATGCTGAGTTCAGTTGTGGTGCTGCCAGTCTGAAGGCACACAGGAAATAGCAGGGTGAGTTCAGTGTGAGGTGGCCTGAGACACTTCCATAGGGTAGCAACTTCGTGCTTGTCCCCGGATTAGTGGATATAGGAGCTACAGCTGCTGTGATGGAACACACAGGCTGCCTGCTAGATTTGATAGTTTTCAAAAACCACAACCCAGCTGTCTAGACTGCTTTGGGGATTGCTGCTAGTCCTGTGTGTACATGAGGGTGAGCCACTGTGCCATTCAGTTGCTGAGATGCTGTTACTGAAAGTTGTCCCTTCTCCCTCTTCCATGTTCTGGAAGCTGTGCAAGTGGATCAGTTCAATGAACAGCTGTGCTTTTTAAGCCGGGAGGGTAACACCATTACACAGAATCAATTAGGTTGGAAAAGAATTCTGAGATCAAGTCCACCCTCCAATCAAACACTGTCATATCAACTAGATCATGGCATTTAGTGCCTTAAACATGTCACAGAGACTGCACCACCTCCCTGGGCAGTCCATTTCAATGCCTAATCACCCTCTGTATAAAGAAATTATACTAATGTAACCCATGTGCACGGTGGGTGCCGAGCCGCGGTCCCGATCCCGGTCCTTGTCCCGCTCCCGGCTCCGGCGGTCGCCGGCAGAGAGCGCTGATGTTGCTGCTGCTGTCGGCGCCCACTCCGCATCTGTGTGCGTTTGCACACACCTTACCTGTCGTTTTCCTGCTCTTGGGTTTTGTTCTATTTAACGCGACAAAGAAAGAAAATGAATCGGTAGCTTCCATTTTATTTTTTAAGGAGCTCTTTACCAAGTCTCTCAGGCAGTAATCATTGCAAATGCCACCATCCCTTTGCCTCTGGACCCCGTTGTTTGGGATGGCTGTTGTTCTGTGTGGAAGCATTTGAGAGGGAAGAGGTGGCGAAAAAGTTTTGTGCTGGCCCACACACCTCACCGATTTTTTCATGGCATCTCCTCTTCTCCCTCTGCAGTTTTCCAGATCGCTCCTACTAAGTGTGCAAGCATAAAGCATGTCCTTTGTGCCATTTGGGGCTCCTGTAAGCTGTCACAAGGGTGTTTTGCAGAGGCTGATTCTAATTTTGCCACCCAGGAGAGCAATAGTCCCAAAGAAATGAAGCGTCTTTCTGCTATTGTTATATATCTGAAGGAAAAATCCTGGCACATAATTGGCTAAAAAATAGTAGTGTGATGAGTCAATAAATTTCTATTGTGTAGCTTTCTCTGAGTGAACAATGCTATGTTCTGGGGTAGTGTTAAACAATTAGTTCACATATCATACAAATAAGCACATCCTAGATGGATACATGTGGGGGTAGTAGAAATTATTCATCTCTAGCCAATCAGACAGCAGTTTTTATTTATTTCAGTGTTTAACAGAATACCTCTCTGAGCTCCAGGAGACCTTGCGAGCAATTAAAAATACAATAACTTTACAAGGAGAGCCAGCGGTTTTTCCTCACTCTCAATCCAGAATAATAATATATGACAAAACACCCCATTCCCACAATGATTAGTTGTTCTCTCCCCAAGTGTGTAAATAGCTGTGCAGGGTCCACAGACATCTTCACACGGTATGCCCTGCCATTGGGGCTCCCTACCCTCTTTCTGTGGCAGAAGAGGTTTTGGCATGAACATGGTACACTACCAGTACTAGGCAGAAAGAGAGACAAATCTGTTCAGAGATCCATCAGAAATGAGTAATAAGGATTGAACCTTAGTTTATGTAAATACAACTGGTTGTATTGAGGAAAGTAGGATGAAACAGGATGAAAAGCAACAATACTGTTCCTTCTGAATTTCAGTTATCAGCTCCCACCATAGTTCTATTTAATGGCACAATATTGTACCTTCAACTGTATGCAGTGAAAACATTTACAAGGTACGTTCATCTTTGCGTGGTACACACCATTTTGCTTGAGTTGTTTGGAGTTCAGTATAAATTCCTGCACTTATTTTTATTGTTTAGTGTTACAATAGTGCCTAGAAACCTGAACTGTGTTTGCTAGATGCTGTTCAAACATGTGCTAAAGGACAATCTCTTCCCAAAAGGTTTACAGGCTAGCTCTTTACGCTGAGAATAGAATTTAATTCCTGGATTTCATTTCTTGGTACATTTTGAATTCTTAATTTTTCTCTGTTCTCACTTAATCCCAGTTACTGCCTAATTAGAAGTTAATGTTTTTTGAAGGGGGACTACCAAGAGAGTTTTCAAGAAATGTGAAGCATGCAGAATTCTGAACTAAGTCTCCACAGATGGTGCATGCCTACAGACTCCACTAGATCTCTCTAAGGCATTAAGAAAAAGTTTAATATTTTTCATTTTGTGCAGGGAGATTAGTGGTTCCCAGCTGTGCCTGAGACCATCCATTCTTCACAGCTGGTCATTTTTAATAATCCCCAGGAAATAGCCTATGTTCTAATTCGTTGATTTTTAAATACAAACTAAGCAAAATTCATTTAAACCCAATACTGTAAAAATTGAAGACATACTTTTGGGTGGATCACATTCGTGAAGAAATAAATTTTGTAGGGGTAAAGAAATAATACCCTAGGTGCACCTCTGGTGTTTATTTTGAAGTGTGATGGTAAATGGAATGGGAGAACATAAGAATCCCAGGCACACTCCTTAATGAGCCCAAGTGCATTTTTAGTCTAGCTGTTGTTTTTTGACTGTATGTGGAGAGAGAGATGTCACCACAGAAAAGCACCAAGCATTGTGACAGCTGGGCTTAACAGATCAGAAGCCTGTTAATGTTAATGATGCTACAGCCAGGAAACTGATGCTTTGTTTTTGCTAACATTCAGAACTTTAAAGTGGATTGCTCCAGCTGTGTTTCCTGAAAATGTGAAGTTTCCTAGGACCATCAATCCTGACAGTAAATGGTCAACAGATATCTACAGTAAGAGCTCATTATGAATCTTCTTTCTAGTCATGTAAGTCTGATTGAAACCCAGTTCTTCCTGCCCTGTTGCTCAAGTACTTGTGCTCCAGCGGTGGGGACTGTTCCTGGCCATCTGCATTGCGATGGAGGTCCTCTTAGTTTGTGTGTCTGAGGCCTTAAAATTGTATGCTGGGTGTTTTGTCCACAAGGATATTGTGAAAGACAACATAAAAAGCTTTGCTACTGGCTCTCATGGATCAATAAGGTGAGTCATCCACCAAGTCATAGAATCACAGAATCAGAGAATCATACAATTGATTGGGTAGGAAAGGACCTCCGAGATCATCAAGTCCAACCCTTGGGCCAACTCCAGTCCCTTTACCAGATCATGGCACTCAGTGCCATGGCCAATCTGCGTTTAAAAATCTCCAGGGATGGGGAATCCACCCCCTCTCTGGGCAGCCCATTCCAATGCCTGATTACTTTCTCTGTAAAGAATTTTTTTGTGCTCTCCAGCTTAAATTTCCCCTGGCAGAGCTTGAGCCCGTGCCCCCTTGTCCTATTGCCGAGTGCCTGGGAGAAGAGACCAACCCCCATCTGGCTGGAACTTCCCTTCAGGACATCCTACTTCTAAAACTGTACAAAAATGTAAGTGTACCAACCTTTGGATTTGTCATGCCATGAGTGTCAGAGGAGATAGTGTGGAGCTTCAGGAAGAACAGCTCCCCTCACAGCCCTGGAATGGTTTTGTTCCTTCACTTCAAGAAAAATATACTGGACCAAATATTTGTAGACAATATCTCCATTTACCTCTGTAGAGTAATAGAGTCTACAAATTTAGCTGTTCTCTTCTACTCTCGTGGTTTCTGTAGTGTCATTCACAATACCTTATTTGTTTCCTGCAAATCCAGCTAACCCCAGAACCTTGAAAAACACAGATATTCCTGTTATTCAGAATGACATCATATTATCTGCAAAAACCTATGTGTTCCTGATGTTACCAGCTGCTTTCAAAAAGCTAATTCATAGGATTATTTATGTTTTGTTTTGTGGGAAACTCTTTCTTGGGTTTTGGAGTGCCTAAGCTGGTGGCATGCTCACACAGTCTGACATCAAAAAATGCAGAATTGCTCTGCTTGTGCTTTGAACTAGCTGGTCAACAGGACATTTTTAGCTCAGGCAGTGCTGTTGTCTGTATGCCTTTGGGACAACTGCTGCCATCCTTGGAGTGAGTTAGAGAAAGCCTTTAACTCTTTGCAATGTCTAAATGAACATTTCCTGAGATACTCTACAGAAGTGTAATGTAAACTAGTACTGACTACTTAATCATAAAAGAGTCAAAATCTCTATAGAATACCTCAACTTGAGCATTCTGCAACCAAAACACTGGGAGTGGCAAGAAATTTTTGAAAACTTCATCCTGAACTTAACTACTCACTATTTCCCCCTCAGTTTCCAGGCTGTTGCTTATTCTGTCTTACAATACTTATGACATGATAAGTCATAAGTATATATTCCATTAGTATACATTAGTATATATTCCAAAGTCAAAGGGAAAAGAGGGAAACACTGGTATTGCATGTCCTACAAATTAATGAAATTTCTTGTAACAAACTTTAAATTAAAAAAAAAAAGTGGGAAAAAAAGAGAGACGACTTGTGGTTTACAACTTTATTTTATTGGGGCTTATGTGTGAATTATATATAAGACACAAATTAGCTAAAGTGAGAAAATATATTAAACTTCTCATTCTGTGTATCCATCCTTAAAATGCAGGGCACGTGGCAGTTACATGCCTAGAGTCTCCCTTTATATTTCGTGTTATGTGCATAGCCTTGAGAAGTGCATACCACCCTCCCTTGTCCAAAACACTCAGATTACATCACATGCCTAACCTCCCTTTGGGTGCCCTTTCATCTTGGCACTAGTCAGCACTAGCCTTGCTTTTCAATGTCTTTGTGGAATGTGGTATCTCTTCAGGGCATAATCAGTCAGGGTGCAAGAAAAGAACTCAGGACAGATTAACTGAAAAATCACTCCACCAGTGATAACTTGCTGATAGGCAAGAATCTCCACCATCAGCAGAGCAAGCATCTTATTTCATTTAATTGTTGCCTTTGCCTTTTGGGAAGCAATGTCTTAAATCACAGTGAGTGCATGCTGTACCTCTCTAGTCTTGTCACAGCAGTGATGGTCGAAGCACTGAGACAGCTGCCAACTTCTCTGCTTTTCAGGGAGCTGTGTTTTTGCATGGATCTTCCACAATGGCAATCATTTCTTCCCACTACTTCCTTAGCAGGAATTTCAGGCAGTGAAACTGTGTAATTCAGGTGTTCCGTATGGTGGACACAGACCCTTTTGGTCTTACAGAGCCTGTTCTGTGAGTTTATTCAAGATGCAAACTGGGAGTTAAAAGTTTTGCCAGCACACTCTTGGATCCACAGGCATCCTGGAGAAGTTGCGTTTCACAGTTCTTCCAATGCTGTCATTGCTGTTGGTCTGAAGCAGGGAGAAAATTCCCTTTTTTCATGGCACTCTTGAATGGGAATTTGCTTTTTAAAATCCCTTTCTAGAGTCCTACACATACAGGTATCCGTGAACAAAGAATTTGGCCCTGCCTCCGTGTAATTGGACACTACCCACAATTTTTTTGATAGATATGAGAGAAACAGCTTTATTGTCAGTAAACTATGAATTCTATGATGTTAAAAGTAGATCTGAACTCTCAAAAACAGAGGTGAGGAGCACTCTACAGAGAACTGCCTTTGCCTCTATTCAAAAAGTATGTCATCTTGGATGACCTCTAAGTTTGTTGGCCAACACACTTTAGACCTCCTTTGGTACATTACATTGTTCTTCCCAGTTCAGACAACTGGGTTTAATTTTCAACACATAATTATTCTACACTTCTTTGTGCGTTCCCTCTTCATCTCCCCAAAGTAAATGCATTTTGACAGTTACCACCAAGAAATGAAAAATGTTGTATTCCGTGGTTCATTGGATGCAGTACTGGAAAGTGTATTATTCCTTTCCTGCATAAGTGTTACCATATACTGGATTTGGTATATATAAATAACTGTGTGTTTTGCCTGATCCTGTATGTGCCTAGGAATCTTAAAATGTTTCAAAACCCTGGCTAGGACAGACATTGGAACATTATTAGGTCTGGTCCACAGTGTCTTTATAGCCCTAGAGCCTACTTCAGATACTGTAATTTTAAAAACCTGTTTAACTGCAATGTTTGAGCCCTATCATGTGCCTTACAGTCACAGATATAATACTCTTGAGCAGTACTTCTTAAAGACCCTTTCAGTCAGAATATGCATTATTTCCTCTCCTTCCCCCCACCCTTTCATCCTCTTTTTTAGATTTCTACAGCTCATATTTTCTTTGCCTCATTCCTACTGAAAACTTGAATGAAAAGTTAACTTTTTATCAGCATCTCTTTGCCATTCAGGGGTGAACAAAATTCTTGGTTATCTTTTAATCTGTTTTCATTTTGGGAGTCAGGTAGGTGTTTAGGTTTATACAGCTGTTGCTGACTCTCAGCAACATTTTACTGAAGTGCTCCTTTTTAATGTCTTCCAAAAAGTAGTTTCATGACAGATTTGCATATACACTTATTAATTTGACACAGCACTGAGATGAACTCATATGCTGAGATATTTTTCTCTTCTGTTGAGTGTTTTTGAACTCTGTTTTGACCATCTCAGGGATGGAGAATCAACAGATTGTTTACATGTGTTTTTCCACTTTCAATATAAGGGTTTTTTCCTATGCTGTGGGGAATATATCCCCATCTTTCACAGCATGCCCAAGGAAAGTTCAGAAGATAGTCCCAATGTGTGAATTTATTCTTAACATATTGGCAGGCAAACCAGCTCATTAGAAGTCAGCAGAGTGTATCTCCAGGAGAATTCCTGTCCTGGAGCAGAACACTCCTCATTGTTCATTGTGGGGTGACACAACTTTTAATTGCTCATGGTGCAGGAAAGCAAAATCTCTTTCATATTCTCTTCTTGAGGTCATAGATACTGTGACAATGCTTCAACCTCAATCTGTATGTGTTTTTTATATTTATTTTAATGGACTGAATCAGTTGTTTCTATCCCTGTTTGTAACTTGGCTTGAGATGGCCCCATAAGATAGTAGCATTTTCAGCAGGTATTAATTCTTTGTGGGCTTCTCTCTCTCAGTGTTCCTTTATGCATCCATATCTGGAAGGGGTGCTTTCTTCCTCAGGGTAAGACAAAGTGTACACTCTCTTCTCCCACTGTAATACTTTACCATGGGGGCAGTAGCTGAGCAACAGGAATCCCAAAAAAGAGGAAGAACATCATTTATGAAGGAAGTTTGGATGGGTTTACAATTGCCTGGGCTGATTGCAATGGGATGAAGTTCAATAAGGCCAAGTGCTGGGTCCTGCACTTTGGCCACAACAACCCCCTGCAGCGCTCCAGGCTGGGCACAGAGTGGCTGGAGAGCAGCCAGGCAGAAAGGGACCTGGGGGGACTGAGGGACAGGAAGCTCAACATGAGCCAACAGTGTGCCCAGGTGGCCAAGAAGGCCAATGGGATCCTGGCCTGGATCAAAATAGCATGGCCAGCAGGCCCAGGGCAGTGATCCTTCCTCTGTACTCTGTGTTGGTGAGGCCACACCTTGAGTGTTGTGTTCAGTTCTGGGCCCCTCAGTTCAGGAAAGA
>VWZD01013329.1:152371-172891 GCA_013396695.1 Sakesphorus luctuosus | reverse complement strand
GGATTCACCATCCCTGGAGATTTTTAAATGCAGATTGGATGTGGCACTGGGTGCCATGGTCTAGTTAATGGACTGGAGTTGGACCAAGGCTTGGACTTGATGATCTCGGAGGTCTTTTCCAACCCGATCAATTCTATGATTCTATGATTCTAAGTGAGGTTTTCCATCCATCATCCATCCCCATGTTGTTGAGATCATATATTCTGAGCTGCCTGCTTGCAAAGCATTGGGTCAGATTTTCTGTTGGTGAGCCTTGGTCCACCTCTTTGCTAGAGGCGATATACTGACTGCAGGGCCTTGCACAAAACCTTTGTTAGCCCCATGGGTAGAGCTGTTTGCTTGGGGTGAAAATAGTGGTGTTGGTTTAAAACTTTAGGAGTGGTGATTCATGACTTTGTAACGCATGTTGAGGTATGTGCATATCCAACAAAAAAGTCCCTCAGGAGGTGGAGAACATCTGGCAAACCCACATTAGGGAAGAAACTAGTCCTCCCATTGCTGCCTTTAGAGCACTAAAATAAGAATTGGAAAGAGCAACAACTGGGCTATGAGAGAGAGGAGTTAAGGCTGCCTCTACAGCTTCTCCTCTGCCCTCTTGCATATCCATTAGGGCATAGAGCTTGCTTCACTAGCTCTCAGTGATTCCACAACAAGATATTTAATAGATGTTAAAAAAAAAAAAAATTCTAACACCAACATTTAGCATATTGCAGTCTTAAGGAAATGGATGTTATTGAGCACGACTGTTGTGCTAAGAATATCCTGAATTTTCCCTGCAGCCTTGAGTTATAGCATACTTTTATAAGGATCTTTGAATTTCTTTGGTGGTGTAAACAGTCATTAATGTAAGTAAGAATGGAGTACTTTGTCTTCCCTTGGTTATATTTTATACAGCTGTCAGAGAGAGCTGTGTAAGAACTGTTACTTCCCATTTAAATATCTCTAATTTATGAGTCAGATTTTCAGACAGTTTGTATGAGTGTAATCTCAATGATATGTCAAAGAAACTACTCCAATCTACCAGCCCTATATCTTTAAATTTGACTTATTTATATGGCCCAAAGCCCTGATGAATTTTGTACTTCAAATAAGTTCTAAATTAATCTAAAGCACTTGAAAGCAAGATACATGGATAACATTCACTTAAAAACATGTTTCTAGCTGTTATATTTATCACTATGTTTGAACAGTTCTATCAAACGTTATAATTCATTATGAAATGCTGTAGTCTGAGCTAAGATCAGTCTCATCAGTGAGGAACCTGCTAGTAATCCCTTCTGCAGAGAAGGAAATAATTGGGGAAAGTGCATTGCAGGGCTTGGTTGCAAATGATGGACAATGACCATGCTGAGGTTTTGACAGCCATGGATCTGAAAGCATGGGAGCATCAACCTGGTGTCACCCAGGGTTAAGGTTGCTCCAACAAGTCACAGCTGCAGCTTTTCCAGGGCTTGGGCAATGTATTTGCAGATTTTTAAAACTGGGACAGTTTGACTCACTATAAATTAAACATTATGCTTTATTATAGACAATAGACATCACGGCACTTTTGCTATTAAGTTGTTTTGAAAATAGTGCCTTCCTAGCTCTGTGCTGCAGACAGTGAATGGATTGGAAAAAAGTGGTGATTGCCCAAGAATTATATGCAATGTTTTCTAATCCAAATCTATTCCTTTAAATGTTCATACTTTTTAAATTTTTTTTTCTCAAAAAATTCTGAATTAGGCAATCAGGGCACATATATTTCAAATTAAAAGTGAACAGTGTCCTTTCAGCCTACCCCAAAACAGTTCTGGGGCAAATTCTGAGGGGAAAAAAATGTTATCAGTACTTAAAGATGCACTGGTCCCAAAATGAAGCCTTCCCAGGTTTCCAGCTGCAGTCTCACTTTTCTGCAGTGTTTCACAGGAGGTAATTTCTGTGCTGGTTATGATTTGAAAGGCCTGGCCTGCAAGCCAACCTCAATCAAATTGGAACAGCATGTCACCAAAGGTCCTAGTCCCAGGGTATGTGCATGGAATTACAACTCCCCAGTGAGGAGAGGTTTCTGGCAAGGCAGTGAAACTAAACTCAATTTCCATGGTTAGGAATTGCTGCAGGAGCGTTCCATTGTGCTGCAGTCGCCGTGCTCTGTATGTTGTGTGTGTGTGTGGAGGGGAGGTGAGGGCTTGCGTGTGTGTGTGTGTGTGTGTGTGTGTCACTGCTTTATTGCACACAGGGCAACTCTGAAAGCTGGATTTGTGGACAGAAATGACAAATTTCTGTTAAATTATTGACACAGAAGGAAAAATACTTTCCCCCTTTGAAGTTAACTCAAACCAAATGGGATTGTTTCCTCCAGGGAAAAGTGGGAGTTTAGTTACGGTGCATCCCCTCCCAGAAATCTTTCAAATTATACATACTGTACCCTCTGTTTATATAAATATGAATTACATGATTGTGTGCACAGGGTCATCTGTAGTTCAAATGGAAATGCAATGCTGCTAGGCAGAGGCTATGGAGAGATTGAGGGAATTCTACAATTTGCCATTTAACCCTTTTCAAATGTGGTACCTTAAGTGGCTCTGAGTAGATCTGCAAGAAAGTTTTGGCCTGCTGTTAACAGGAGATACCCTAGTTTTGGTGGTAAATCCAGATTTCTCTGCATCTTTAAAAGGAGAGAATCTGATGGTGTCTCTTTTTTTTTTTTTTTTTGTGGGATGCTCTGATTGTACATTGTTGTGGATAGTGACAACCAACAGTCTGTGCTCTGCATTGAATTTGCTTATGTGTTCTCATCCAGCTGTGGGGTTCAGATTTTGCAAGGGATGTTTCCCCACATGCAGGATAACAAATTTGTCAGATTGACTTAAGGGTTGTTCTTTTTCAATTTGCCAGTGATTTCTCTTTCATTTCAGCTAACTTAATATTAGTTGATTTAAATGTCATTAAGCTATAAATAAATTGTCTTCTGAAACCTTTTTTTCCTCCCTCTGTCAGACAATTGTGCTTCTATATGTCAGTAGAAAGACATATTTCTGGCTAAGCGTCTTTCTATCTTTTAAGCTGAGAATTTATCAAATTAATTTCACCACAGGACATTCAATCATGTTTTTACTTCTTTTATTTACATCCCTGGACTTCACTTTCTACTGCCTTATGTCTTCTTGCAGATACTTTGAGGAAACTTAGACAAAATTGATAGAGTTCCCTAATTTAGAAGCTCTGGGCAGTCTGACCTCTTCACTGGTGCATGCCCCATTATCGTTCTCTGTTCTTTATAAATCATTTTACACAGTATCAAGGGATGTGTCTACATTTCCATTCGCAGCAAATTTGCCAGAGGCACATTCATAATGGCCTGTTAATAAAAAGCAATGCAGGTAGATACAGTTTCAGAAAGCAAATGCTTGAATTAGATACACAGGTATCAGTATTGGATTCACAGGTATCAGTATCTATTGACCCAACACTGTATCTCTTCTGGTCTCACCTCAGGTAATGTTAGAGCCAGCAAGGTCAGTAGGCTTTTCCAGTTGAAATGGAAACAGGGCAGTTGTATGAAATTTGTAGCAGCTCCTCTCATTTGGAGATCACTTTTGGGTTTTGACAGACAAAGCTATGTAACTAATACAGAGGGTTTGCTTTCATGTTGTCCTAGGAATCCTACCCTCAACATATTTCCACTGAGCAAAATATCTGGGCTGTTCGAAGGTGCACAAGGATCATTGCAAACAGCATCACACTTCTATTTCTACCCTCTTTTGGCAAAGGCAGTAAAAACCTGCTACAGGCTTCTAAACCAGTTTGAGGCTGCTTAGCACAAGGCATAGTCTGACAGCTGTAGATGGTTTTTTAAGTATTGGTCTATTGAGAGGAAGGGTTACATTTTGTGACTCTGTACTCTTCACCTGCAGAGTCTGCAGCATCAAATAAGAACCATCAACATAAACTAGACATGAATAACTTGAGGCTGGAAATAAGGGGATTCCCGACATATGGACTTCTAGAAAGGAGTAACAGGGGCAAGAACAAAGTAACTAAATACTTAAAATAATCATTATATTCTAGTGATCAGACAGTATGAGAAGAGTATGGCAGAAGCATAAAACTCAGTAGACTGGGTGGACTGGCCATGGGACAATCACATGGGTAATTTTTTTACTAAGTGATCAGTGATGCTTCATGCATTTATGTCTAGTTATTGCACAGATACTGCAATGTGAAATTGGAGAACAATGGGAGAAATCAAGCCAAGCTGTTGTGAGATAATATTCTTTCAGTTATTGCTGGCTTTCCTCACGGTAGCAACATGGTTATAGGGCTGTGATATCTAGACAAAACCGTAATGATGATGTGAATACAGGCAGTAGTACACAGTAGTTTTAGATTGCCAGCCTACTCTAGCCTTCCTATTTTATATAATGGCATTGAGCTCCTTCTGCAGTCCAATATCCAGCCCCCTCTGACACTCCCAGCTCAAGCTCATTCTCTCCACATATTCTTACACTCAGCTCAGCTAGACTAGCCATGATGGTGTTCATCTTAAGTCCTCTGAAATCCGTTGCTCCTCCTCCTCTTTATTACCTCCCTGCAACCCTTTGTAGCCTACCTGGTTCCTTTCAGCTCCAGGCAGGAAAAAAAAGACAAGATTCTTTCCATCAGTAGTGAAACATTACGAAGAACTAGGGTAGGTTAGAAATAGGGAAGAAGATCCAGCCTTTTAAAAGTTCAATCTGAGCATTTTACAAGCACCTTCACATTTGCACAGTAGCTCACTGAACCTTAACTCTCTCATCTCCTTCATTATTTAACTCTACAGCTTAATGGAACAGTTTCTTAATGAACCAAAATAGAAGAAGTAATTACTTTTGGCTAGGTATTTCTTAATGGTAATTTAAATGTTGTTTTGTCCTTTGACAGATTTGTACATTAATTCAAAGCTCATTTTAGTTCTGAAGAGTAAATCAATGAGAAAGGCAGTAAGAAAAGCTTCAAGTATCATGAGATTTCTTGCTCATTTACTTTGCTTTTACAAGTAGAAAGACTGGGTTTTTTTCCAGCTGGTAGGTCGTAATATCAAGCCAGAGCAGGGAATAGTCAAAGAGAGTTCTCTCTTCTATCTACATGACAAAAAGTAACATAGTCCCTGTTGTAAAACTGCAGTTTGTGAAGCTGAGTTGTCTAAACAGAGATTCTCAGCTTGTGACTCTTTAATCTCGGGCTTTTGAGCCTCTGTGAAAATTATCTAAGAAAAGTGGATTTGACAGTGGGCTTAAATTTAGCACTTCTACTGGTCAAAACAATGCAACAACCAACTTTATCCATCTGCATATGAAAATAAGAATTAAAAAACCAAATGAGGACATAATCTGTCTAAATTTTATCCTACAGCCACATGGATGTTAACAGCCAAAAGACTAACAGAATCTGTGCAGCTTTCACTAGGAGAGGTGTGAGGTTGTGCAGTTGAACCTCAGGATGTATTTGGGTTTGCAGATGTATTTAGTCAGTGTAGAGAGGCTCTTGTTTTGGAGATTAGAACCACATGTGTTAACTCTTGCTTAACCATCAGTAAAATATTTGTCATTGAGTGGATTACCTTTTCTCTCATACAGGTCTGATTAAATGGGAGTTGCTGTCATTCAGTTTTATTGTACTGATAGGTGCTTGGGATGTCTCACACTGCAGCAGACTCCAATAAGCTAAAACTGTACTAATAAAAATAGAAACTAGTCGTAGCAAATCCAGAATTACTGCACATCAGCTACAAACAGAATTACTGCAATGCAAACATTTGTGAACACTCCAGGGTGGGCACAGGTCTGAAGTCTTGGAAGAAATCTTTGCATCTTCCATTCTATTCATCCATGGAAGTTTGTTTCTGTGGAAGTAAATTCTTATGTACTATACTAAAACAGTATAGATATATATATATAAGTGTGTGTATGTATGTATATGTACATGTATATTTCTGCATATATCTATATCAATATCTATATGAGTGGGGCTTTTTAATATTTCAATGGCATTCTTCCTCATGAAAATTTTCCTAAGCCTGGGGCTGTTGAAAGAGACAGGTATGCAGTGCTGGTGGTCTGGAAGTATCTCTTCTACCTGATCAATGGGTTTCAGAGAAAAGAGCCCTTTGGAGTCCTCTGTGTCATCTCACTGCACTTTTGAGAAAGTGTCTATAGAAAAGGCAAATGTTAAATGTCTGAAAATGCTGTTAGGTTCTCCACAGTCTCTTCTATGTTCATACGCACATACACAGATTTTACAAAGGCACAACATCTGTCTTGCTGCAAATCGCATTCTTAAAACCACAGGTGTGTACTTTATATGTAGTCTAGGTTTGCAAGCAGAGACGGTCCTGTGGTGTAATGGAGAGCACTCCGGTCTCTGAATCCCAAGGTCACGAGTTCGAGTCTCGGTAGGGACCACCCCCGGCAGTTCAATGCCTCCCTACCATCCAATCCCGTCACATCTCAGATCTAAGCAGGGTCAGCCCCGGTCAGTACCGGGTGCTGTGACAGTCCCAAGGACTTCACTGTCACTGTCCAAGCTTGCTTGGCCATGGCAAATGAACCTTAGGACTTAAACGGTGGGGCCAGTTCTGTGCACCGTGTGCCTCACCTAAAAAATCCACTGCGCAGGCTCGAAGGGCACACCCACGTGGGGAGAGCCCTTCCCAAATCTTCATTCGCGAAGATTGGCCATTATATTATTATATTAGGTTTGCAAGCTCAAGTTTGGGAAACCATTTAAGAGTAAGATCTAAACTTTCATTATTAGCCAGCCTCACTTTTTCTTTTGTCAGCTTTTTAATTTGTCATCTTCTTAAGCTAGGCTTGAAAAATAAGGAACCTTAGAACGACTTCTGTTAATACAGTGATAAGTGCAAAGAGGCTGAATTTGAGTGGATCTTGAACATGTGCTGGCAGTGTTAGCAAGGGACTTTGTCAATATATACTAATCCAAAATGACCGTAAATTATAATCAGTGAGAGCCATCAACAGAGAAAGAAAGAGATACTTTATAAATGCTGTTATGTTGGATTTGGGAAGGGATGTGAGAAAAGACTATCATTATGTCCACTCTGCAGTATACTGAATGGATTCACAATGCCGCTGAAAAGGGCAAATATATTAAAAGTAAAACAAATGAAAATTGTTTATGAGGTCAGTTAAATACTCTAAGCAATTACTTTGAATATAATAATAGAAGTACCTTTTCAAGTTTGAAGTTTGAACATACCGATTTGCAGTTTCAATGAGTAAAAAGGCACCTTTTAAAATATATTAAAGTGCTCATTGCATGGAAAAAAAGTCATATAAGTGGGATTTTCTGAAGTTCTTAGATTTCCTGATTCCTATTTACCTTGATGGGAAAATTCTTCTAGTGCCCCAGAGCAGGTTTGGTCCGTAAATATATTTAAAAATCCAGTCTAAGTGACTGAACTAACACCATTTCACCCACTTTTTTCCTATCTGAGAGGAATAACTTACAACTTTCTTTTGGATTTTCTGTTCAGGGATAATATTCATAGAGGTCACAGTCACTGTACAGTGAGATTACCAGAAGAGTTATCCTGGTGAAGGAACAGTGATGTTCTCAGGGTCATTTGGCCATGGGATCAAAAGCAGGAGAGTTAGGGGGTGCTGGCTTCCTGTATGTGGGGAGTGGGGACTTCTGCATCCACCCCTCAGCAGACAGGAAAAAACCATCCAGGCAGCCCAAAACAGAAGGAGCAGGGCTTTTGAGTGAATGGCAATAGCAGGAAACCTGTGGAACCAATTTTTCAGACCAATTTTTGAGAAAAGATGTGATTTCAGTAGCTGGCTTTGTTGAACTAGCTCTAATATCCCCAGAACACCTCTGGTGATACCCACACACAGTTTTATCTCCTGCTCCAGTCCCTCCAGCTCTTGCATTCATTGCATCTTATTATTCTGCAGTTCTTCCCATTCTCTCTACACTGGAAAAGATGCAAAAGCTTTTGAAAAGCAAACAGCTCACTTACAGTGCTACTATGACTTGGGATGTTTCATTCACGCAGTTACTGCTAATTTAAATCTATCAGCTGTGGATTCAAATTCCTCTAAAGGCATGCCTAGAAATTGTAACTACAACTAACAAATATTCTGCAACTAAAAGTCTGTCAGGTTTTTTTTCAACAAAAATAATTTGTGTACAGACAATGAAAACAGAAATTAAAAATGTTAAATATGGTAATTAAAGGTAAGGCACAAAGGACTATGACAGCTTATTCAGAATTGAAACTAAAGATAAATTGTCATTTTAATAAACAAGCAAAGCAAATCCCTAGTCCAGTGTTTTCCTTACTACACCCTTGAAGGACAGAGACATCTGGGAAATCCTGTGGAAGCAGAGTGTGTGGAAACATACTATTGATGTATTTTCTTTTGTTGTCCTTGTGGGAAATATGTTATGAAAGGGGTGGAGTTTTAAGATTATGGAGTCTCAGGCAGGATTTTACAAAAGCCAAGAGAAGTTTGAGGAACAGGGTGCTGGGAAGAGGTAAAGTTCAGGGAAGAGGGCAGAAAGCCTCAGTCCTGCAGGCTTATGGGGCAATACTCTGTTCTGTTCGCTCTGGTATTTTGAGCAGTAAAGTACAGGTTGTTCTTGAAAGGAATATAGGAAAAGTACGTAGCTGCATGACAACTACTGGAAATTATTTGAGATCTGAGAAGAGTTGGATCTCTGTCTCTTAATTTCCTGACTCTCTTCTTTGGAGAGTGGCATTTCCATGTCTCCTTGCACTGAGTGCCATGATCTAGTAAATGGACTGGAGCTGGACCAAGGGTTGGACTTGATGATCTCGGAGGTCTTTTCCAACTCAATCAATTCTATGATTCTATGTTCTTGAGTTTCCCACTGGATGACACATCCAGAGCTCATACCACCTCCCCTGGAGGCATGTTCACCAACAAATGGACAGCACCACCATTGTCAGAGGAGTTAGTAGCTTCTTATAAAACATGTATTTATTTGTTCCTCATTAGTTATTTACCAGGAAACTTTATAGTGTCTATACCACTTTGAGATGCTGTAAGAAAAAGAAGAGTTGCTAAGAACACGAAGGGAAGAACTGTGGGCTGTCTCTTATGGAAATCCCCCCAACATTTGGGAAGTCCTTTGGTGGGAGAAAAAGGGAAGTTTTGTTTAGCTGTAGTTACTGCTATTTACTTACTGTATCTTAGCTGAATTTTCTTTAATTCATATGTGATTTAAACTAAAAACCCCATCTTTGTGAAAAGTTGTATTGTTGTAACTGTACTTCACATCACAGAGTTGTACTCTCTGTCTCAAACAGCCAAAGACTTTATTGATGACACTGAAGTATAGCAAACATATGGGCATCTGTGTAAAGGAAGTATTTGATCAAGGAGATATCTAATTATTCATTTGTTGGCAGCCTGGTCTGTTCTAATACTTTCTTGGATCTGACTTATGGTCAGATATTAAAGATGATGACGACTGTAGGATGCCTGGGAATACAAAGCACTTTCACCACACTGGCTTCAATATGTTGTCATTCTATAATGATTACAGTTTATTCATTGTCACTAACCTGTTTAAATATTTGAGAACAAAGTTGTGTGGTTATATAAAACTCTGTGCAAGAAAGCACCACTCTCAAGATCTCTTTTAAGCACTGCTGCTGTCATCTGCAGTCCCCTTTGATCCCAACCACATAGCCACATAGTAGCTCTGAGGATCTGTGAACCATTTCTCCCTTTCTCCCTGTTTTGGATTGCAGCTGCTCAGTAGAACACTCAGAACATTTCTTTGAAGAAACATGGTGGTGACAGTGGCTGATCAAACCCCAAAGGCTCAAAAACTTTGGGGTGGGGGAAGGAATTCCATATGTCAGAATCCTGTCACATCTTGAATCTGTTATTGGAGGAAAAACAGGCACTGTTTGGGAATCAGAAAAACAGAGTTCAGCTCTCAGTTTCCCATCAGACCATAAGAGGACCATTTAATTATCCTCATTTCTTAGTTCTCCAGGTGAAAATAGGTCTCTTCTTTCCTGCAGAGGCTTTAAGAATGCCTTCATTAAGTGCTGGGACAGCTGGGCAGTCTGTCAATGGCAGCAGCTCAGATGGAGTTAACCTCTGGTGTAGGAGGGATTTAGCCCTAAATGATATATGTTGGTAGGACAGAGGCATAGCTGTGTGCTTGCTGCTTGTAACTCCTGAGAACCTGGATGTCAGAGCAAAGAGCACACTAATTTAGCAAGCCACAGAGTAGCCACATGGAAGAATACATTGACCTTTTGGAGTTATTCTCAACATCATCTCACCTCAGGGTTTACTTCTCATACAACTCGAACCTGGAGAGTTTTTATGGAAAAGCTGGCCTTACTCCATGGATAATAGAGACTTACAGCAGATCTCTTGAAGCCTCCCTTCTGACAGTTTTGTAGAGCCAATGAGGTAGAGAGGATGTGAGCTGGAAAATCCTAGTCTACAGTGTTGGTCTCATATTTTACTAATTTACTGCTTTTGGAAAATTATGTTGATGGCATCAAGTCTACAAAAACATGTTTCAAGACATAACATGGACCAATGATAAATTTTTAATTATGCAAATTTGTGAGAGAAAGGGCACTGTCGAAGTCTAGAAGTCCAGGTCGAGTTCATACGACAGACAAATTACATGGAAATGAGTCTGAGGTGTCACTGGTAGGAGGAAAACACAGAGGTCAACACTGTACTTTTCTGAGTTGTTTCTATAACAGGAACTCACAATTGATACTATAACTAACCTTTTGCCTTTACAATGTAAAACTGAAAGGCAAATAGTAAAAAGGCTTTCTAATGGCAGTGCTCAATTGTTCAGAGTACTCCTGGCACTGACCTAATTCAAATAAAAAGTCTATAATTTGTGTATGCTTTCATTCTTGGAAAGGGTTCCTCTGATTGCCAGTGGCACTGTCTGACTGCCCAAATGAAGTGATCCCCCAGGAGCTTTGGATTTCAGTCCAGGCAGCCAGCCTGGAGTCATCACCTTGCCAAGTATTGCTCCCCACAGCCAAGCTTATGGCTGAATGACTTGCATAGGGAAACAAATGGGTTTCATGTGAATATTTTGGTCATGTCACCTTTAAGGATGCTCTACGAATACTGGGCTATGCAAAAACATTGATATACATGCTAAAATTAACTTGCCATTTCTATTTTTAGGAAAGGATGTGCTGGTTTTCTTGGACTAGAGTTATTTTTTTCCGCAGTAATTAGTATGGTGCTATGTTTTCAATTTGTGCTGGAAACAGTGTTGATAATATAGAGAGGTTTTCACTATTGCTGAGCAGTGCTTGTACAGAGTCAAGACCTTTTTTGCTTCACAACCCCACCCTGCCAAGAAGTGGGCTGGGGATGTACGAGAAGTTGTGAGGGGACACAGCTGTGACAACTGACCCCAACTGACCAAAGGGATGTGCCAGACCACAGAGCATTGTACTCAGCATATAAAAGCTCGGGAAAAGAAGAGGAATAGGAAGGGGAGTGATATTTGGAGTTACAGTATTTATCTTCCTCAGTAACTGCTACACATGGAGTCCTATTTTTCAAGAGATGGTCAAACACTTGCCTGAAAATGAGAAGCAGCAAATTAATGCCTTGTTTATCTTTGCTTGTTAAATGGTGTTTATCTCAACCCATGAGTTTTCTCACTTTTACCCTTCTGATTTCTTCCCCATCCTACCACAGGAGGGTGAGTGAGTGGCTATGTGGGACTTAAACCACGACAAAGGGATTGCATATTTGTTTGCAGAGTCCACCACTGTAGGGCCCTGAATCCAAAACTGAGGCCTCTTGGCCCTTTCATGATGCAAACAGTGATTTAAAATATACATCTGGCACAGTGCAAAGAGAGAACATCCAACATCTGTCACATTCCATTATCTTGCCTTGCTGCCATTAGGCTATTATTAGTATTTAAACTAAATATATCTTCCCACAGGCTGCTAACCATAATACCTCTTTCAAGTACCCATTCCTTTTATTGCCACAAACTGTTCTGAACATCACATAAATGAAACAGGAACATCACTCGATGGACTGTTATCATATTTTTACTGCTTTATTTTATTTCAAATGGGAGGAAAAAAAACTTGCCAAGCCCTGTCATATGGTTTGAAGACAATTAAATGGATTTCCCCATCGTTTTGGGTGAAGGAAGTGAACAGAGGCTTCTCTAATGGAGATCAGCTGCAGGCGTTTGGTTCCACACTAACAAGGGCCCATATGCTGTTGCTGGTGTATCAGTTTTGTCTTGGGTCTGTAAGACTCTGGAATGACTGGTTATTTTTTTCTAAACTGTCTTTTATAATTAATTATCAGACTCCTCTATCTTTTCAAAGCCGAGTGAAATAAAGACATTGTAAGAGAATAGAATTACTCTGAGCACAAAGTCAGCTTAGAAATGTTTCCTTCCCAAGTCAGATGCTGTGTGTCTACTGAGAGCTCTGCTCAGCAGTTTGGAAAAAACTGCCCAAAACCTCCGGCAGCGTTTTGAAAGCAGTGGTATTTTTAATTCACATCAGCAGAAATCACAGCTTCTTGCCCAGGGACAAGAATAGTGCCCTACCCTAGGCTGCCAGGAAGGATGCTTAGGAAACTTCCAGCGTGGATCAGAATTTGGCAGCACTCACGGTCCATCTGTTCCCATATATCAAGTAGCGCCCACTTATATTTCTAGGTCCTGGAATGGGATCATCCACGAGGCTGAACACAGTGGTCCTGAGCATTATTTCAGCCTGGGCCAGATAGTGCCATCTCAAGTGAAGAGAGGTGGATGGGTGGCAGTGCACACACCAGTGACAGACCTGGGGAGGAAGGGAGTAGTGTTGTGGACATGAGTCTCCCCTGTCTGGGGGCTCAGTCCCAGACAGTACTCCTGACAACACTAAATTTCAAAGCAGGGAAAGTGGAAGTCCTGCAGACATAGGTGTGTCTTCAGGGGCTGCCTCACCCGCCCTTGTCAGTGAGCTAGAGGGTGGCCACAGTGCTCCATCCAGAAAATCTGAGCAGAGCATAATGCCAGTGCGACTGTGCAGATTCTGGGGTCTCACCTGGAGCATTCCAAGTTATACTGAATATCTTGAATATGCCTGGAAATGACTTCTTAATTGCTTGTTTCTGAGACTCTCAGGTTTTTGCTAGAAGACTTCCTTTACACATAGTAGAATAGGCTATTTGAAGTTGACTATGTGTCAGTCTGACTGCAAAGGGTGAATAAGGTGCAGACTTTGTTCTCAACATGACCATGTGCATGGTGCAAAACAGGGGATGTGGCTCTGGAGGTTCTATAGCAGCTCTCCCCTCTCTCCAAAACTCCACTGAGCTGAGCTGCCTTCTTAGTACAGGCAAGGTACCCTACACACTCGAGGCACTGGGTTTTCAGCTAATCCTATCTTCTACTTAACATTATTTATTTATTGTTTTACATTATTTATTATAGTACTGTACTTGTTAAATATGAAAACAGTAACAATACATTAGGGTTACTCTTTCCACCTCATGCAAGTCATCCTTTTACACAGAAGTGAAGACCCACAGGGACCCTGAGCAGATCAGCTGCCCAAGTCCCTTCTGAAAGCCTTATAGGGGCTGGGACTGGCAAGGAAAGGTTTTATGTGCTTTTCAGTGCCATGACTGCAGGTCTGCACCCACAGCCGTGCTGACCTGTGTGGATGTGCTGGCTCGAGGGAGCAGTGCTGCTGTGTTACAGCCCAATGACACTGAGTGGCCGTGTCCCGATTGCCTTTCCCACCTTGGGCTGCAGCAGCCACGGTTTCTCAGCCTGCATCCCCTGGGGGCTCAGCAAGCTCTGGGCTGCTGACCTCCCACAGGAGGGATAGAGGCTTCAGAGCTTGTGTGCAAGCTGGCTGAGACAGAAAATTTGAGCTCTTCTTTGGGCCAACAGTGCAACAAAGACAAGCCTTGCATTACAGGCATGCTGTTGCTCTGGAAACTTGAAGCCTCCCATAAGCAATGCAATTACTAGCTGCTTATCACTTTTGCTTCACCAAGGAGGAGATTTTATTAATTTAGAGAACACTAAGAACACAGAAAAGAATGTTTTTTTTTAACAAGGTTTCCTCCTAATAGACTTTAAAGAAACGACATTTCTTTCTCTGTGGTTTCTACCTACCTCCAGAAGGCAAATGTATAAAATCTCTTCTATCAGCCTCTAAACATTTCCTGTAGAAAGGAAAAAGTTGACTCTCTTTTCTGAGTTACCTCATTTTGAGTTGGCATGTAAACTTTTTTAGTGCACAGCAGCAGCTGCATATATTCAGCTAAAATAGATATATGGCTGCCACTTCCCTCAGCTCTTCTCGTGACTTGCTAACAAAATGATTGTTGCAGTGTGCACATCTTAAATCTAAGTGTTAAAAGGTGTTCAGTGGCAGCTCCTGTCCTCTTTTATCATAGCTGAATTAGTTCCCTTAAGGAACTAATCTGTAAGGCTATTATCTGTCACAGTAAGTACAGGTATTGAAAAATATTCGCTTTGGGGGATGAGGGAGTGTTTGAAAGTAAAGTGTATGAAAGAAAAGGCTCAGCTATAAGACAACAGGATTTTACAATGTTTTTAAGCCACTACAGTTCTTGATGTCAAAAAATGCCTTTGTAGACTTGCTGCCCTGGGCAGTGTCTTCTGGGACCCTGCTTTTTCCTAAAATACCGTGTTTGGGTTGGCACTGTATGAGGTAACTTTTAAAGCAAAAGTGAATGAAAGCGAGTGGTGTCTACTGAATGTTTTCAGGTGGCCAAGAACTGTAAGAAATGTGATTTATCCCCAGAGCCTGAGGAGGCCACAAGACAGAAAGCTCCTTGGTTGGGAGCCTTGCTGCAGGAAGGGATAATAGTGACGGTGGGGAAGCCTCAGAGATGGCTGAGGATGGAAATAGGCACCAAGCTGCCCACCACACTTCGTACAGCTGCCCTACCTAGAAAGGAGATGTCTGCCGGATTTGGGGTGAGATGGGTTCAAGTCCACTTGGCTTTCTGGTACAAAACAGCAACTGAACCTAATGCAGCAGGGAACTCTCTCTGACAATTATTTTTGGGGAGTGTTTAGGATGCATTGTCTTCAAAAATTTACCCCTGTGTGCAAATAGGTAAGGGAGAGGAAGTTTGAGTACAGTGGCCTCTACAATGGGATGCTGCTGGGAAAGGCATTTGTACTTTCAAACTTTAATTATCTGGTGGTGCCCACTGTGGCCTCATGTTATTTAGGTCTATCCAAATTTTATTGAAAAGTGTGGTTGAAAAGATCTATTTTGCATGCTGGTAAGAGCAGACCTTTAAATAAGATTTCAGAACCATTTTTTTTCCTCTCTAGAATATTTTCCAGTCACATTCTGTGAGATTTTGTGCAATCTTAACAGCTGTTCTTTCCTTAATTATTATCATTGGTCTTGGTTCTTTTTTCTTTTGTTTTCTTTTTTTTTTTCTTTCTTTTCTATTCTTTTTTTCCCCTTGATTTTATTTTTTTAACATTCCAGAGCACAAAGTGATGCCCAGACCTTCGTGTCTCAAATATACAATTTCTTTTGTCTGTATAGAAACATGCACCACTGCAGGTGCACCTGCTAAAACCAGTGTCTTCCAGTTCATCCTCATATTATGAGCTACCACAATCAGTGTTCAGATTTTCTACTCAGTATGCCAGACAATGCACATAGAGGTACACTGGCTGATGGCTCACTAGCTGGCACCAACAGAGGGTGGAACGAGGACCTCTCCTCCTCCTGTCATCTCTTTTTGCAGCATTCAAATAGTCACAGTCAGGTACCTCCATAGTTTTCATTATTCAGAAGAAATTCAATTCTGTCTCTGAGATACCACTGGAGGACACAAACTCCAGCATGGATCCATGGTCACAGTGAAGCCACCTACACAGGCTGGACATGGAGCTGTGTCTTTTGTGTGGGTATAATTGTTACACAACAGATATGGCCACATCTGCAGAGTGGCAGAAGGTCTGATGACAACACAGGTACACCTGCAACCCATTTTATATGGATTACATGTTGCAACTTGGCTGTTGTTACCTATGAGAGCAATAATAGTAGGGACCTATTCTTATTCAAGTCATATCTTCACTGTATGCAGGTCAAAGGTAGATTCTTACCTCATGCTGGCTGATGTATTTCTACATTTACTGACCTTTCACTTACATCAATCTCAATTCTGCATACAAAAAGTAATCACCTTTCTAGTTTATCAAATCTAATTTTCAGATTTACACAGAGCAGATTTTGATGTTTCTCTTTTATAGTTGATGCTTTCCTCATTTTAAAATAGAAAAAGCTTTACTAACAAAAAAGAAAATGAAAAGCAAACACCATGAAAATACTCAGAGAAATTACATCAATGATACAATAAATTAATATTTATTTAATTGCTGCCATTTCAGGTCAGTTTCCCTTAATACTGGATATTGTTGACTTCAAATAAAATTGAAGCTATAATTGTTCACACATAAGTACATCTTTGATAGGGTGGAGATGGTGGCCAGGGTTGGAACAGAGTTGGAATTGTTTGTGAACTGTATACTGGGACTTACTTAATTTTTAACTATTTGCTTTTGCAAGGATAGCAGTCCAGTCATGTTACTGAATTAATATTTATAACCATTTCTTAAAGTGTTCTGATCTGGGAAATCATCATTGCATATTTTTAGATCAGATTTCTGAGTAAAGTAAGTAGTGGTTTGCTATGTGCAAATAAGATGATGTTACTATTTTTCAACTGCCCCTACTTGCAGTGGAGAAAGTTCTTTCAGCAAGCAAAAGGAAAAATTTAAGCTTTCATAGCAAATACTGTTTTTAGCCTGCTTTGATCTTTGAACTAAGATTATACTCAACCACTCTTTCTCATTGCAGAAGCAGAACTTGGAAACCAGCACGCTAAAATTAGGAGGCATGTTTGCATTTTCAACCTCTCCAAGTGCAGCACTGTAAATAGTTCATTCCAGCTATGTCATTATTGTACAACATACGGCTTGGGTTTTTTAAGAAAGCAAATGTCATTACTTACATCTCTTCCACATTGCTTAAAAAAAATACCTGCTTTGTTTGGCAAAATGAATGTGAGGACTGAAGCTACATTGTCCTTGCTGACCCTGTAAGCATCAAAGCCTGGGTTTGGTGCAGGCACTTTGGCAGCCAATGGTTCATCTGGAGGGAAGGTGTGAATGTAAAGTTGTGACTTTTCTGTTTTCAGGAGATGGAGAAGGGATCAGTAGAACAGTAAGTTCCACACTTTATTTAACAGTTTATTATTAGTCCTGAAAAAAAATGAAACTCAAGGTGTATTATTCTCCAGAGTTGTGCAATCCTGAAGCTGGACACCCAAGAGGATTGATGAAGATTTTGCATAGACCTCCTCATGAGTACAGATGGGACAGTGTGTTTTAAGGCACAGTGTTGGAAACTCAGTATTTTTTGTGTGTATGTTTGCTTTTGTTGTTTGGTTATTTTAATTCTGAAAGCTTGTAACTAAAGTTAAGTACCTCTTTACCATTTCAGTGCATCATATGCCTGAAGTTGCTCCTCACAACTTTTGTATAACACAACCAGGAAATTTTTCTTAAATAAGAGAGAGGAATGATTTAGTAAATACAGACAACCAAAACTGCAGAGAATCCTTTTTGACTGGAAAAAGGTAGCCTAGCTTTTAATTGCATACAACCTAAACACTGTCACTGCCAGACAAAATTAACTGCTGTCGTTAATCCTTGCTGGCACCATGCCACACTTGGAATGGGTGTCCTGTGGGGCACAGGCTCTGTTCACGGGCATGTGTACAAGACATTCTTCACAAAGCACTTAGCAGGTGCGGGGTTTTGAATACAGACTAAAGGTTGGTTTGAGGGCAGGTAATTAAATAAGGATTGTTCTGGGTGAGGTGGGAGACCTGTTTGTATTATGTACGGAGGTTTTGTTTATTTTTGGGTTTGAGGTGTGTGTGTGTGGTTGTTTATTTGTTTTAGTTTGGGGGTTTAAAATTGTTTGTTTGTTTGTTTTGAGGGAGAGAAACTGAAAAATATTTTATTGCTAACTTGCCGATGAGGGAAACTTCTAGGAACAGACTCCAGTTTCTCCACTTTGCCACCAGATGTCCATCATGAGCAGGGAAAACTGACGACCTGAGCAATATCCCTAAGCCTGGATTCGCAGCATTTCTGAAGATACGACAGTGACTGAAATTACTCGTTACCGATGGGGTTTGGGTGGCAGGTATGCTACGAAGGCTTCTTGGCAAGCAAAAAAATCCTGCCAGTAGCGCTACAATGTATGCTAAACTAACTGTTAAAACTTGTGTCAGTCTGCAGCAGTTGTCAGATATACACCCTTTCTTTGCACTGCTCCGGAGAATTAGGCATGCAGGTCTCATCTAGAGTCTTAAAATCTTTTGGAGAAACTTGTCCTTTCAGATGGCAGGAATATTCAAAAGCTGTCACTGCAGGTGAGGTCTGTAAGAAAACTTTGTTCTTTTCATACTTAGCGAGTTGCTGAGTTGATGTTATAACTTTCCCAGGTCTGATAGCATTAGTTGAATCCCACAATGAAGCATTCACATCTACAGGCAAGAGGCATTCCAGGCATAAGTAGGGTACAACTCTGGGAAGCACCGCTTAAAAAAAAAAAAAGAAAGAAAAAAAGTGAAAGACTTAAACTTAACCAAAGGTGCAATGACTTCATAAGGAGGGTGTTACCTTCCTAGCTACACAGAGGAACTTACCTCAAGAATAAGGTAACTTAGCAGGAAAGTACTGGAAGGTTTGCTGTGTGTCCCTGTACACAGACTGCATCACAATCAGGTGCACAAATGCTGCCAACTGTTATCACAGATGCTGTTTATTGCAGTAACCCCTAAACAAATGGCAATATTTCAAATATTTTTCTTTCAGATTAAAAATGTAAAGGTGATACACATTCGAGCATCAGAGAAGCAAAAACACCCAAGAGCTGCCCTGGAGTTTAACACTGTCTGTTGCTTATTGTGCACCATCTCTTTTACTTCAAGAGGAGCAGGGGACACTTCGGATGGAAGGGTTCCATCCTCAGATATAACCGTGTAAGGGGGACTTCCCTCTCTTGTTGTCCAAACAGGAAGTGGATGCCACAAAGCTCTTCTGGAGACAGCAACGTGAACTACAGCCTAACAGGCTCAGAGACTGGGAAATGAATGGCTGTGGGAAGTGGCTGCTTTCCTCCGTCACCACCTGTAGAGTAAGTACCTGTCTGGGAAATGTCATTCACTGTCAGGGCTCTTGCGATTCCTCCCAGCCTCCAAATATGCCTCCCAAGGGGCTACAAACTGTCCTTCATCCCTCTCAGCCCACCAGGGAGACAGCTTGTGCACCAGGCTGTCCTCCTGGGAGCCCAGGTTTTCCCAGCAGGATGCCACACTGCCTTGCAGAAGGAGAGGTGTGTTGCTCACCTCCTCTCTGGGAGTGAGCCCTCGTCATCCCATTTAATAAAACCAACCCCATTGCTCTGTGCTGAGAAAAGTGGGTAAATGAATCAGCAGCGCAAAGGTTTCCCTGGACATTGCCTTCCCTAGCCCTAGTATTACAGTGTTCCTTGACTGATGCAGTTAAATCACACATCTGTAACCTTGCTTTTACAGCAATGAACACTCAGTGTAATCTCCACTTCTGAAAAGAACATATTCTGTCTTGAATATTCTCAGCTGTGTCTCTGGGAAGCTGAATATGAGCTTATTGCCAGATTCTGATTCTAATAAAGTTAATGGAAATTTTGCCAGTGACTTCAAATGGTCCAGATATTATTCTCAGGGCCAAGTCCTATGAAATTATCCCAGTTCAAACCTGGAGCAACTGCACTGATTTCAGCGAGACTAGCCTGGATTTACTCATTCAACCTGAGTGAGATCCATGAAGTCAGAGATCAGAAAGAGCTGCTTCTCTTTCAACCAAAGTGCTCTTATTATAGTGTTGGATGGTGGGTTTGATTTTTTTCCCCCCGCCTCTTTGATGGAAGTGATGAAATCAGAGCTGCATCCTTACTATAGGAGCAGGTATGGTCTTTTATGGCAGTATAACTTGCCCCACACGATGCAGAAAGGTACTCCATCGCTCAAGGCTGGCAGGGGATACCTGTACCCAGCTGTTTACCAATGTGCCATGCTCAGTTCTGCAAGATACTCCAGAAAAAGCTGCGTAGGATGCTGTAACCTCCTAAAGAGAACTGTAACACTTCTTCAGACTTAGAACAGGTAGCGCTCCACCTATTTTCAGGACAAACAGCCACCACCCGCTAAATACATATAGCCAACACCCGAGGGTGGCAGGAGGGGTGGCCGAAATCCTCCCTTTAACACGAAACAAGCTGTCAGTGTCTACAGCAGAGGCGGCTGGTGCCGCTGTTCGACGGAGCGCCGCTCCCAGCGCACCAGATGGATGACAACCGACGGGGCCGACGCTTCTGAACCTGCTCCGCCCGCCCGCCCCCGCGGGGCCCCGCCACCC
>VWZD01013329.1:41239-152339 GCA_013396695.1 Sakesphorus luctuosus | reverse complement strand
GAGGGGCGCCCCCCCGCCCCGCCGAGAGGCGGGCGCGCTGGTGATTTGCCTTCGCCGCCAGCAGCCGCGCTCCGGCCAGCCCGCGGGGACCGGGGCTGCCGCCGCAGGAGCCGCTCGCTCTGCTCCGCTCCCTGGCAGCGGGAAAAGTTTGCAGCTCTTCACCCTGCTCCTTCTTCCCCAGCACGNCTGCGCCCGGCCGAGCGCCATGCCGCGCCGGCTGGCGTGGCTGTGCTGCTGCTGGGCGCTGCTGAGCGGTGCCTGCCGCCCCGCAGAGCCCGCGCTGCCCGCCGAGGGCGGGGAGCAACAGCCGCCCGCCGCCGCCTCGGGCTTCCTCTACCGGCGGCTGAAGTCGCATGAGAAGCGGGAGATGCAGCGGGAGATCCTCTCAGTACTGGGGCTGCCCCACCGCCCCCGGCCGCTGCCGCGGGAGCCGCTGGCCCCTCCACCGGGGCGGCTGACCGCGGCTCCGCGCTTCATGCTGGACCTCTACCACTCCCTGGCCGAGGGCGCGGAGGGCAGCGCGGAGCGGGGCGGTCGCCCGCCGCCCCCCGTCCCGCCGCCGCTGCCCAGTCCGCAGGACAGCGCCTTCCTCAACGACGCCGACATGGTCATGAGCTTCGTCAACTTGGGTGAGTGAGCGAGCGCGCGCCGGGATGCGCGGAGCCCACCCAGCCACCCGTCCGTCCGTCCGTCCCGCGGACACTCCTGTCCCGGGGAGAAGAGACGGGCTGCTCTTCCCCAGTGGGGCACGACGGGGTCGGGGGTTTGCCGGTCGGAACCCACTTTGGGCTGCGCTAGTGTCGGACAGGAGGGCAGCACACTTTGGGGAAGGGCAAAATCTCTCGTAAGCAGTAAAAAAGTACCGTGACACGGAATGCAAAACTTTGGTGGGTGGGGGGAGATGGGGAAGGAAGAGAATATAGTGATTATTTCTCTAATAGTCTTGTTGTGATGGTAGCGGTCAGAGTCCGTTGTTCAGAATTAAACTCTCCCTGCTCTGATTCCTGGGCAGCAGAGCTGGGGTCATGCCAGAGTGCAGGTAGTGCTCATTCTGTGCACGGTCCCACAGAGCACAGATGCCTTTGTGGCTTCAACAAAGCACATCCACACTGCTCCACGGTGTCCTCATCTTCTCTTTTTATTTGAGGGGATCAGAGCCAGTGTGGTGATGAATAATGTGACTCTGTGTAGGTTATTCTGCTACTGTAGCCAGGGACATGAAAAAAACCTGTTATCATGTGGAAATCTTGAAATAAGTTCTGTTAGACATCAACCTGCTCTTCAAACAAATGACCCTTGTCAGTGAGATACTCCAAGGTGGGCATTTCAGTGGGAAAGCCATTAAGCTTTTCACTTAAAGGAGCCCTTAATACTATGCAATTGTAAGGAAACAGTGTAATTAGATTCAGCCTAATGTGGAGAATGAAAATATTTCAGTTGGCAAATTGCAGTTCCTTTTTTTAGGGAATTCCTGTGAAGCTCAAGTGTCTCAGCTGGTCAGTGAAACTGCATTTTCACTCGTGCTGCCAGAGCTGTGTAGGGGAATGACAACACCTGTGAACAGCTTGTATTTTTTTTATAAAAAACAAGAGTATTTGTTGTGTGTTTACTCATCTGGACTAGGTTTATGCTACTGCAGCAGGAGAGCTCTCTGAGCTCCCAGCATGGCACTGGTGTTCAATAGCTTTGTATGTGCTGTATGTATCTAGAACAAGAGCTGGTTAATTTTTTTTACCGGATGGAAATCAGGTAGTAGGTCAGAAGCACTGCAAATAGTTGTTGAAGGATTTGTCTACACTGAAACCGAGATGACTGTAACACGTGTGGGCACAGCTGAGCTGCATTAAGAGCTCAGCCCTTACAGGAGTGCAGAGCCCTGTTGGCTCCACATACTGGGCGTGTGTACCTGTCAGGGTTTCAGATGCCTTGTTTAAAGTTAGCTTGGGGATGTTTAGGTGGTGGTGACATCTCACAGCTCTGATGCTTTTGATTGAGACATCCTGAAATCATCCATCAATGAAACCAGTGTGGTCCATGTCCAGCTCAAAACCTGAGAATATTGTACAGTTTTCAAGTCCAAAGGGCTCTGTTCTCCTTTCCAACCTCTCTAAAGCTCCCTGTCCTTTGAATACAGAGCTGCTGCTGCTGACTCTCTTCTTTGCCTTGGGGCCTTTTAGAACCTTTACTTGGAGCTGGGAATTTAAAAGTGTTGGTGCTGGCTGTAGTTGCCTGTAAGCAACCCCCTCAGCATGTTTTATTTGAGGGACATAAGGTGCTTGGAAGGGGCTAGATGGTTCCCAGAAGAGCTGATTTCAGGGAGAAGTGTGACCATGTGGTCTTTTAAAAGATATTTAGCTGTCTGTAAAGTGCCAGGAGAGTAGTGTTAGATGGTAGACCTGAAACTATGTGTTTCGTTTGAAAATACACCACCCCACTCATATGATTCAAATAAGTTCTGATAATTTGGATTGAGACACTTATGCAACAACAAGGAAAATTTTTCATGTAATGTAGTAAAACAGTGTAGTTGAACTGCTAGTTAGGAGTCTCAGGAAGCATGAATCAACTGCAGAAATCTCTCATCAACTTCCAAATTCCGAGTCATAAACCATAATGTCATTTAGCATGATTGTTTGTTACCAGAGTGTTGGAAATTCGATGGGCTGAGACTGAACAGCTGTTTGGCAGGTTTTTTGTAGCTTCTGTGACATGTCAGGATTTTTTTGGGGTATTTCACCTGTGTATTGACACTTTTCCATGAAACAATAATTCATGTCAGAAAACTAGATGGAGCCTAAGGCTGTAGTCCAATATAGAAAACAAAGCTGTGACAGGAGAAAGCTAGCCTGTGATCTGTCAAAGTAGCTTATTAGATGAAGTCAGAAATGCAGCAAAAGATGATGGGATCACAGCAGAAAGGGAAGACTTCCTAATCTCGAGCACACTGACTATTCCAATGAAGTATATGTCAAGCAGCTCTGAAAACCCATGTCTGGAGTCTGCTTATAAGCAGACACTGCCAGAATTATTTTAGTTGGGGTTTTCTGCATGTGGCCATTCCTATGATGACTTGTGTTAAAACTGACTTCTGAAGAACTTTATGTTCAACCTTAAACACTTTTTTTTCCATTACTTAAGAGCCCTTGCTGTTCTGTCAGGATGAGGAGTGTATGGTATCACCTGGGTATATCGGCTGCAGGTGCATGCAGCTGTGTAGGTGTGAAATCAGTGTGGCTGACCTGCCTTTAGGTACCCATACTGCTGGTTCTGCAGCACAGAACCAGGCAGAAGTTTAATGCATCTCATTGTGCTGGAAAACTGACATCTAGGTCAGCTGTGCAGAGAAGTCCTACTTAGTCATGAAAGTTTGCAGGTGTTGATGTTCTTTTAAAAGTACATTTAATTTTTCCAGCCCTGTAGGCCAGAAAGAGTCACTAGCTTACATAGTCACAGCTGATCTTAAATGTGAAGTTCTCCAGCCTTTCCTGACCAACATACATCCTTCAGTCTGGGGATTCAGCAGATGTGTTTTCTGTCTGGGGAAGGCTGTTTCTGTATGTGCTCAAGGTATGAGTCCTGTTGGCTGACAGACTTGGTGAGGTCTTGGATTATTCAGGCAGTGCAGGCTTGTCTCTGTCTCAAAGGTGGTGATGTCCTCCGAGATGGTTTCTGTTTTGGTTTGAGGTTTTTGTTTGTTTGGGTTTTTTTAAGTGAAAAAGAGGAGCACAGTGCTTTGGAGGTTCTCTAGATACAAGGAGTTGCCGTCTTAAAGGGAGGACAAAAAACATCAGTCTTTGAAGTGGAGAGTCTGGGATTTATCTTGCCTCCCTGGTGATGTCTGTATTGTCTGAGTTGCAAGCTGTGGGTAGTGATTCCCAGGGGAGCTGACTGTAGGGGAGCTTGGTGCATCCAGAGTTTCTAGGGTTTGCTTAGCACTTTGTTTTATGAAGCATCCAAAGAGCAGCATCAGGGAGGAGAAGTAAGTTTTTGTCCCCATTACAAGCAAAATCACATATACGGTATAAAACAGTTTGGATAATTTAGATAATAAATTTAATTTATCAGGTCAGATGCCAAAAAATTATTTCACAGAAAATATAACCTGTCCTTGGTAAACCTGGTTCCTATTTTGGGAAGATTATCCTAAAGTGGATATTTTGGGTATTTTCACTAGGATGAGTCACCTGAAAAGTGCCTGTTCCTTCTTGTTTCTCACACAGGACATTTGGATAACTAGCACAGCTGGAAACATCTCTTTAGTTGGCATTCATCAACCAAACAGGATACCAAGCTTCTGTGCCATGGGACTGGCTGTATGGCAGGGTTGTGGGTCTGGGGGCAGGGGAATGCATTGTGGGTCAGCAGGTGCTTTTGGGAAACTGTTCATCTCTTCTTGTAAGAACAGCTTTGGTAAAAATGTGTGGCATGTCTTGACACAGTACTATTGGGAGAATAACATCTCTTACTGTTTCCTATTTGGATAATGTATCTTCCTCATGGCACCAGATAGGGTTATCTCCTCTTGGGCAAAACAATCTGGGATTGGTATAGAGATCCTTCTTGAGGTGGTGATGTTGGATTGGCAGCTGGATTGTCAAGCATCCTTTTATTTTACTGTCATTTTAGTGAGAGATTTATCAAGTTCCTCACAACAACCCCATTCTTCCTCATTCCAGGGAGATGAGGAGTCACTGCTTAACCAAACTGCAGACTGAGCTCAGCGGCTGTGGCAGATCTAAAGTCTCCCTGCTCTTTTTTGGCACATCAGTTCTGATGTGAAGGGGATCTGCTCTCCATCTCGTGTTTTGCTGGCTGATGTCTTCAGAATAGTGCATGCCATGGGTAGCAGCAGAAAATAAGACTCTCAAAATTTTGCTACTTCAACTGTATCCAGAGTTGTTCTTATGTAATTAAAGGTGCTGTTGAGTGGTGTGTCAAAAGGAGGAAGAAACCTCCCTGGTCCTCTCCCATGCCTTCCTATCCTGGCATCCAGACTGAGGGGAAAAAAAAAAAAAAAAGCCATGTGCTTTCCACAATCAAAAATGAGGAATTCAGTGACAATCTTTGTGGGTTTTCTGCCGTGGCGCAATTTTGGAGCTGTTGACAGCTGCCTAGCTGTGCAGGAGAAGTCTGAACCCATCCAGTGCTCCAGAAATAAGGATCGTAAAAGGTGTGCTTTTGGGGTGTGGTGCTTGGTTACTCAGCATTGTATCTTTTTGTAGGAGACTAACAGCGTGAATTGCTGTACCTCTGTACTTTGGAAGGAAGGCCTCATCTTCCCTGCAAGACTTCAAGTGACTGCTGGGGCACAAATGCTCCCTTTCAGTGCGAGGGAGCTGCTTGGAGTTAAATGTACGGCTTGCTATACAAATACTCTCTCTCCCCTTGCTTATAAACCAGCATCTCATGGATATAATGTCTTCCAAACAGGCTTTTCATCTTTATGGCAGCTGTCACCTATCAGATTTCCTTCTAGGAACAATTTTGCACAAATCTATAGCACCTTAGGGGCAAGCAGTATGCCATTGTTCTGCATGGCTTTTCACAGGAGGGAAACAGCGCTTCAGGATCCTTACATGCATTTCTACAGCAGGTGAATTTTTTCATCTGAAGGATTTGATCAGCCCACCTGTCTCTTGGTACCATGCTTGTTGTTGGAGGATATGAAATTAGGCAACCAAGATGTATCAGGGATGTTGCATGATTAGATTCGTGGAACTGTACCATTCATACTGTCATCCCATCTGTTATATTCTTGGCCGTGTGTTGTAAAGGTCAAGACATCTACTCACAGGGGATAACCAGAGTGTGTGATGCTGCAGATCTGGCTGTGCTGCCAGCTGGCTGTGTACAGCCTCACTCACTCTGCATGTGAGCAGCAACCTCCATGTGTGTCTAGAGCAGGCCAGTATTAGAAACCATGAAGCTGATGGTAGGAGTGAGTTTACTGACTCCTGCCAAACCTTGTATAGTGGGCTTTGATGCCAAGACAGATTCCCAAGTGTCAAAGAGCAGCCTTACATTTGCTGTTCAGCTGATGCAACTAAAGGTCCTCATTTATGTCATCTGTTTGAAGTAGTTGTTGCTTGTGAGCTGCCTGCTAGTGTACAGCTGCTCTTCAAAACCTGTGTTGTTGAAATGAGTGGAGTGTCATGTTTGTGTAAGCAATGTATCCATGTCAGACTGTCATCTGGACTAAGCTACTGGAACCAGACTGTGTGGCATTAGTAGGACTATTCTCTGTCTTGTGAAAGCTTTTCAGAGCCTGAAAATTTACAGTCTTAAATTTGTGTGAAATGTTGAAGTCCTTCTTACAGCAGCAACAACAATTTATTGTAATTTAAAAATGCTACTATTGCCAAACCAGTCTTTATTAATTCAAGCTAAATTTTTTATCTGTAAATAACTGAAAAGTTGCATTTCGAATTAGAAACCCAGGTGGGGGGTTGGGTATTGTTTTTTTTTTTTTTTACTTTTTGTAAAAGCAGAACCTCCTAGTTATTTTCCTCAGACAAAATTTAAATTAAAGCAGTTCTTATAAAAAAGGTTTTCTTTTGGTAATTTTCTTCCAGCTCAACACAACTTTAGCAGAAAATCACTTGGGCAGCTGTCATGGATGTCTTGTGCTGAGCTCCTGCTGGGACAGCTTGTGCCTCTGCCAAAGAGCTGCAGATCCCTGCTGGGTCTAGCCTGGTGCATTGCAGTGATGACACTCTCTCTCATAGTTTTAAATATAAACTTTTAGGCGGTGTTTGTGATTAAGGAGGAAGGAAGATGGTGTTTAGACTTTCCATGCCACAGAGGCATGATTCTTTTTAGGTCATCTTGTCTCATTGCTAACTTGTGGGGAGTTAGAGGAAGGTATGAGTTACAGGGGATGTAAACAGTCCCATTGTGTGTGTCTGCTGTGTCCCCCAGATGTACAGTTATGCAGTTAAGTACAGTCCACCTACTGATCATTTAGCGTTTTCATTTGACCATTTATATAGCAATGTGAAACAGAGAGCAAATGCTATCACCCCAATGAAGAAATGGCTCATGGTTGAGAGATTCCCATTTGTTTTAGCAAGCATCAGACCTCAGAGCCTGGGAGATGGAGGTTAAGCACGGAGAAGTTGTCTTCTGTGCATGTGATTCTTGGAGGCTGGTGTTGGGTCACACACAGATTCCCTGTTTAATAGGGCAACAGTTTTAAACTGAAAGAGGATGGTTTAGATATAAGGAAGAAATTTTCTACAGCAGGAGTGGTGGGACACTGGAACATGTTGCCAAGAGAAGCTGTGCATGCCTCATTCTTGGAGATGTTCAAAGTTAGGCTGGATGGGGCTTTGAGCAACCTGGTCTACGGCCCATGGCAGGGGTTGAAATGCATGGGTTTTGAAGGTCCCTTCCATCCCAACCCACCTGTGATTCTAAGTGTAAAGATGGCACTTGGGACTGAGATTCTGTAGCCATGATATGCTAAGAGTGAGAAGATGTGCCTGAAAACCCTTCAGTAAATTCTTTCCATCTTTTTTTCCAGTCATGGCTGGCAGAGGATGAGGAGTGGTGCCTTCTGCGAGGCTGCAGGACTTGCAGCTGGGGTGGCTGGCAGGAGCACCCCTGAGTTGTGCGTGGCCCTGTACTTTGCACTTGGAGCAGACTCCCAAGGCAGTGGCTTTGGGAAAGACATGGGGCTGCAGCTGCTGCAGGGTTCTTTCGGGAGACAAAAAGCTTAATTAAAGAAACTGAGTCCCTGAGGGATTGCAGGGGTTCCTAATGGACTTTGATTCCTAAAACCTGCTATGGATTGGGGCTGGTATTTCCTGAACACTCTTGTAGTGTTGGGTCAAGTTTTGGAGTGGATTTATTTGTTTGGTTGGTTTTGTTCATTTTTTTTTGGTTGGTTGTTTGTTTTTGTGACATGATTTTTTTGGTTTTGTTGCTAAGGGCAGAAAGATTTTGACAGTGCTGCCTTTAGTTCTTTTTATTTTATGTTGCAGTGTTCTTCATAGCACAATGACAGAATTGAATCAGTGGTAGCAATAGTGGGAACTTCTGGCAAGAAAGGATAATGTAGACAGAGCCGAAGTGTTCTGCTAACTAAAACAGTAGCTTTATTTTCAGAGAGCTAGACATGACTGTTTTGATCCAATGTGGTGTTAATCACAAGAATACATAACTGCTTTCCTGTGAACTTTCCCCTTAAAAATATCCAATGATATCACCTGATGTTTTGCACGAATGCTCAGTATAACCAGAATTTAGAACAGCTGGCTCCATATAAACTTGGAACATTCATAGGTCAAATATTAGTGTATAAATAAAAACATTTTTAAAATGAAAACAGAAGCACAGTATTTGAAATATACTCAATGTGCAGATGTACTTCATGGCTTGAATAGCTTTACAAATTAATCAAGACTGTGTTAACACTTGTTCTGAAGAGTCGAATTTCCTAATAGTAAATGAGAGAGTGTTTTGCAAACAGTATTCCAAAGATGTGTTATTCTGTGTTTTTTTAGGGTTGTGTGCAGTGTAAGAAATGTATGAATCAGCTAGTTGAAGGCTTTTTTTAAAGATCAACCCAAAATCTTGTCAAATGGAGAGCCCCAATTTTTTGTGACATATGCCACGCTTACAGATGTACTGCTGTATGCAGATGCAGCATTCTTATCTTGTCACTTTCTGCATTGCATTAGTGTGGTGTAGGTGGTCAAGGTATTAGACACTCTGTTTGTACAAGGGCTAAGGGGTGACATAATGTCTATTGAAGCACAAGTGTTTAGCTCCACACTAGGCAACAAAGAACACTTAAAGAAATGAGAACCATTTAGAGCTTGAAGGCAGGTTGTGGTAGTTGGACCCATAAGCCAAGAGGTGTTGGAGGCAGGAAAGCGTCAGCAGATTTGATGTGAAACAGATGTATCTTCTTGCATCCTTGTATCTCCTGGTCTTTCTAGACCATTTGAGAGATTAAGCCTGAAGAGTAAAGCTGTTAGAGGTCAATTCCAGTCCTTTTACAAGGAATAAAATTCTCCAAATAATGTTGAACTGTAACAGGCATGTACAAGATGCAAACGACTTGTCTGCCCTTGTCTTTGTAAGCTCTGTAATAATACAAAATTGTTGAACATGAGCACTTACTGCAGCCTAACTTCCATATTTTTCAAACTGCAGTAAAAGTATCTGGATTAGTGTTCTGTATCAGGGAATAAAGAAGTGGTCAGACCTTTAATTCCTCATGTCACAGGGGCATAAGATCTTTCTGGCAGAATCCAGATGAGCAGAGGTCAAATCTCCAGATGGTCTGCAAGAAAAGAGGAGGAAGCATTTGCTCTGTCACTTACCACCATTTCTTTGCTTCTTATGCCCATGCTGGTGGTGTGGTCCAGATCAGCCACGATAGACACACTTTTTGGTGCAGGAAGAAGCCTTATAAGCTTTTGATGTACCTGAACCTTCATCATGATGCTCAGCCTGCTTCCTCAAAACATTTGCATGCAAGTAGTGAGAGGCTTCTCTGCAAGCCTTGACTTGTGTGCACGATTTCGATGCAAAATAATAGGAGCATAGTTTTGAAATTTAAGCCTGGTTTGAAGTTCATGTTTCAATATCTGCTCAACAGTTTGACCCACAAGTAGAGAATCCAGGTGCTCAACTTAAATGATGAAGCTTGGCGAAGAAACCCTTCCTTTTAGAAAAGCAGTAGCCTCTCTCACTCACAAGCAGTCATCCTGAGACAGCATTTCAGGCATGCAGACCCTTTTGCTTAATTATTGTAACATCAAACATCTTTGACATGAAAGGGACCAAGCAGTGGCTATGCAAGATAATGACTTGTTTATAAAAATAATTTAAACAGCATATGAAAAGGATAAACATGCATGTCCTGCCAAAATTCACTGTATGTTCTGCAGGCTTTGGTGACTGTGAATTTCTTGGCTTGCTCTTTCAATTTTTTTTCTTTTTTAACCCACAAAAGAAAAAAGGCAGAGGGGGAAGGGAGGGAAGAGAAAAGAAGGGAGACTCAAAAAAAAAAAGTTCTCATATTTAAGAAAGTTCCAACTTATTATACTGTGGAAGATAGCTGGAGAGAAAATGCATTTGTTTAACACACTACAACAGATTCTCACTTTGCAATGTCTGTGTCTTGTCTCTTGCATGTGATAGTTTTTACACTTTAATGATTGTAACAGCTGTCCTGTCCAAAAATGTTCCGTTCTGCAGGATGTGTAATGCTCGATACTTGCTAGACATCATAAAGATATTATCCTGTCTTGTATTCAGAATCTCAAAATACTTCATAAGTATTGAAGTCTCCCAATGTGTTTTGTTGAATGTAAACCACTATTATACTCATTTTCCAAATAACTTAGCTGAGGCTTGGAGGGCGTGACTGGACCAGAGCTGTCGTGAGGTCTCTGAAGTTCTTGCTTCCAGCCCTGCAATATAACCATGAAACTGTGTGCTGTGTTACTGACCTGGCAGGTCCTCCAGTGGCTCTTGGAACTGGTGAAACAGGAGGGTCTTATTGCTTGAAACCTGTCGGTTTTCAGGTTGGGGCACAAATTATCTGAAGACTACAGGTTCTACTTGGCTTAGGCTTTAGTCTTCCCTCTTGTGAACCTTGCTCATCCTCATTGCACAGTCCCTGCCTTCTGCAACTGTGTTCCATGAAGGACATGGCTCTTCAGACATGCTCGTGAGCAGCTGAACATTGGTAATGCTTCTGATCTCTGTGGGTGCTATATGAACATGAATAACCACCAGATGCCCATTTCTATATGATGTCCACTGCATCCCCTGTTAGGCTTTTGTAAGACAGTAGCTTTTCCTTTTGAGGCTCTGACTGAATAGCACAAGAGACATTCAGGTGCAGTGGGTGGGAGCATGAGCATGTGCACAGGCTCTGGTTTTAATATGCCTCTTGAAGTGTGCCTATTGTACATGGCATCCATGAGGACCTGAATAGAAAAAATGAAAGCGGTCACAGGCTAGCACATTTCACTTGAAACCATGGGAAATCCTAGTAAAGGTTTGGTTGACTTTTGGTAATGTCCATGCTGCAGTAAAGCTAATAGCAGATGTTCTTTTGCGTTAACTGATAGTTTTGTTGAGAATTCCCCAATAAAAATGCAATGTAATGACTAAAGTGAGTATAATGACTCCTTTATGTTTCAGGAGCTATTGGGATTGGGTTTGCCTGATACTTTTGCTATCGCTAGTCTCAGTAAAAACAATTTTATGGAGTCCCAGAACAGTCTGTTGCTTCTGGCAGCCAGAGAGCTGGCAGCTCCAACGCACTGAGGCTTGAAGAGATAGTTCATTAATTCATGGCACTTTCCAGAATAAACATGGCAAACCTCCTCTGAAATAACAAACGGTAAATCCTCCTTGTCACTCAAGACTGCACATTTGTCTTCAGAAAGGGGTCATGAAAGAAGCTGTCCATCTCCTAATGAATGAGAAAATAAATAGAAGAAGAATTATGCATTGTATCATACTTGACATGGCGAAGCTTTGGGGTGGAATAGCAACAAATTATTCCTCCCATCTTAACCCTGTTAATTGTGGACCTAAACCCACTGGACAGACTATGTGATGGTGTGAACTATCATAGCTCTTTGCCAGGGATCTCTGGTGGAAATGACAGCATTCTCTACTCCTTCTTTAACTCTTTTTGGGAAGGTAAATGTAAATGCCTTTCAGCTTCAGGTCCTCAGGGATAGGACCCTCTGGTTTGTCTGTGCTGTGACTTGTGAAGGTTGCTACAAGCTGGGGTTGCTCAGAGCGCACAGATGTTTTGTGCAGCTTGTTATTTTCTATGTTGGAGGTTATGAGTCAGATTACTGTTACCAAAATGTTTATGTGAAATCATTTCTGAGTCATATATTTGCATCATATACAACCTGTCTGGCAATCAAAACATTCAGCGCTGGGCTAATGATTATACTAAGTTTTCCAGCACGCTACTCCAACATAACATAATTACACAGAAAAGTGCAATATATTACTTTGACAGGGTTCTTCATGTGTCTTGTGATGTCAGAACATCATCATCACTATTATTTTAAATTATCAGTGTTTGTTGCACAAAACAAAGTTAAAAGTAGTGAGAGGCAGTCCCCTGGAATCAAAATGCCCTTCAGATGTTCCTGGACTTTTTCAATCCCCAAGAAAACATAGATTTCAAGAAGTTTCGTAGTAGTTTTAACTTTATTTTCTCTACAGAGGTACTTGATCAGGACTTATGGGTTTAATTGACAGAATAGTTAATATTTGCCTGGAGAAATTGTTTGGTGCCTGGAAGAGTTTTTGGTAGTTTCTCTATAATGTATTTTTTAAGATGGAACTGGAGTGTTTTTAGCAGGGGGGAAGAAGATAAACAGTCTCTAAACTACAACTTAATGCATGCTGTGTTTATCTCTTGTGTGAGTTCTAGCATAAATAGGGGTTCCTTACAAAAGTATCCTGAATAACTAGGACAAACATTTAAAATTATACTTACCTTCAGGTGTATGAGAACTCAGGCAGGAGTGTTTGCTGCCATGGCCCAGTGAATTCAGTAACTTCTTTTTAATAGTTTACTCCAGAGCAGAATGGGGGAAACCAAAGCACCTCCCCAACTCTGGGCTAAAGAAATGGTCAAGGAGATGAAAAGTATATAGGGTTGTTCTTTTGTTTGTTTTTAAATACCTGTGCATGAAAAAGCATATGGATGTTGAAATGGAAAATGATGATAAGGCTGACTTGCCTGAGTCTGGTTTACAGTCTTTTGGAATTGGCTTTGGGATCTCGATTACAATTGTGAAGGACACTGGCAAGTCCCTTAAATACAAAATATCATTGCATTTCATTGCTCTTACTGAACTGGCAGAGTGAGAAGTGAGGATGGATTATGATGACATTCTTTATGCTCTTAGTGATAAAAGTACAGACAATACAGTAGTGGACTTTCCTGGCTACAAGTGTCTGAACTGTGCTTAGTAATTAGGGAGCCTGTGTTTGGAGCAATAAAAAGCATCCCTGTGCAGTATTAGCGAGCACCATCTTTGCTTATTCACTCTCCTTGGCCAGCGTCAGTGGCAAATACATAATTGGTCTATGAGGACCAATATATTGTGAAGTGTAGTGGAAAATGCCAAAATAAAATTTCAGTTGGATGAAGTCCATTTGTCCTGTGCTAATTGCTAGCCCTGTAAACAAACACAGCTGCTGAACGTAGAATCAGTGCTCAGAGTGGTTAAAAACAGTGATGCATTGCTAGTGAGATCACGGCAGAAAAAAATATGTAACATATGAGGCTGCAGTAAGGATCAAGTCTATCCTCAGCTCTGATTGTTTCTGTTTATATATTTTCATCTATTTATGATGCTGTAGGGTAACTAGAATGTAAGGATTGCTTTTTGATTGCCAGATCATTTATCTGAGACAGAGTATTAATGAGCCACTTGTCATGAACTTTTGCAAAAGGATCTGAATCAGTAAGCAAAGGCTTGATGAATATATATGTATTAGATATATTTTATATTTCTCTTTCTCATACCAATCTGTCATTGATTTGGTCATCTGATCTTTGCTGTTATTTGTTTATGTATATAAAGGATTCATGCAGGTAGGTTTGCCTGTCATTTCATCTTAATTAAAATGCCTTTAGAAGTACTGCAATACTGAACAAGGAACGTGAGACTGCAAACATTAGAAATCTTGGGGCCAAGCCTGTTAGGTCATTGGCAAAGTAGCAGCACTTAACGCTGTAATTTGTCTTATGGCCTGGTTGTATGTTTTGACATCCCTGAGCTGACTAATTGCTCTAGGGAAAAAAAAAAAGTAAAGAACGATCTCGGTTACTATAGTAGAAAAGATGGTTTCCAATCTCTTCTGTGCATTGCATCCATTGTTTGGTTACTGCTGTGCAGTCATCCCCAGACCTGGCAGGGTGGGCCTCCCATGGCTTGCCACAGTGCAATTTGGTAATGCACTTGACAGCATGTTGTGCATCACCTGTCCGAGTGCTAAAGAGGTTTCTTTTTCCTCCTTGGCTTTGACAAAAGAGAAAGCTAAAGGGAATAGATGAGGCAGAATATTAATCAGCATGTGTGGCTGATCACAGGAGCTGTTGTTAAGGAACCCTCCAGAGCAACACGCTTGTACGAGTGTAGTGCACTGAGGATGGCTGAGGCAGTGAGGTCTGTGTGCTCCATGTGAGGATTCACTTCTGACAGTGTTGTGGTGGTACCTGTGAGGGCTTTTTGCCAAGTGATTTGCTTGGTCCTTGGCCAGCTTGTTGCACGTGTTGCTGGGAGGTTGTGACACCAAGATAGATATCCTGGCCTCCCTGCAGTTGCAAGGCAAGTTTCCATGAACTCCTGGCTCTCTGCTGCTGGTCCTGTCCCAGGGGCTTTGACAAGCTGCCTAGAAGCTCTCAGAGTGGCAGGTAATCTGTCTAGTGTGCAATATTAAATTTTTCTATGAGGTAGACCTGGTCTTTTGAACAGCTTCGAAATTTTTGGACCTTTTTTAGCCAGCTGGGGCTTCAGATTGTGGTAGGTGCTTAACTCCCTGCTCTTGCACAGCACATGTTGGTGCCACCCTCTTTAGAAGCCTCTTGGGGCTTGAGAAATAACTGGGTGTTCATGTTACTGCATAATGGATGAGTGCCATCATGGATTTTGTCATGTCTGCAAGTGAGAACAAGGTCCATCAGTGGCCCAGGTTCTTGCAACTCTCCTCACCCCTATGCCAACTCAACTACATGCTGGCACTGAGAGTTTAAATCTTAATCTGCCAGTCTGGCACGTTCCATAAACACTAAATTGACTCAGAGTGGCTAGGTCTGGTGCTATAAAAAATACTGTTCATGTATTATTGCCAAGGAAAAAAAATTACCTGTAAATCGCAGACTTACAGCATAGGGGCTTATTTCTGTGCGTATGCTTTTTACATTTTCATTTTTGCACCAGCTTGGCAAGAAGTTAACTTAAATGTCAAAACTATTTTTATGTAAATATATGCATTATTGAATCTCTTACTCATAAAGCAAATAGTACTTTGAGCCCATACAAAACAGTTGAAGCTATATATATTTTCTCACTACTGAATTTGGCTTTTAATAACTTGGAGTGAACTGTCCAAAATAAAGTTAGGAATCAAGGGCACTTTATTTTCCAACTAGCAACATATGTGTTCTTGTCTTTGGACTGTACCAATCTGAGATGGAAGAAAACCTGGATTTGTTCTACAGATTCTCCCAGCAGTTAAGAAGAGAGGAAAATAGCATAGTTAAATAAACATATTTTAAAATTAATAAACTTTTCTAAAGCTCTACAAAGCTAAGAAAAAATATGAAGGACTATTAAGAAACTGTGAAGGCTTTGATATCAAACAGTGGCTTTCTAATTTGTTTCTCCTGCTGGAAGTGCAGCCTTGTGCCAGATTCAGAGGCAGCAGTTACCTAGAGAAAAGGCTGCAGTCTGCAGAGTCCTGTAGATTTCACTGATGCTATTTCAGGAGTTAGGACAACAAAACCTGCCCTTAGCACATATAAACAAAACCACAGCTGAGGTTAGGGCTTGTGTACTAAGCCCAGGTCACAGTGGCCTGGAAGGAGTTGCTCACTCTCCTTCCTGGGATTCATGTCTTAATGTCAGGCATTTTCTTGCCCCACTGCCCTCCTGCCTATGGGAGGTTGGTCTCAGGTGGGAAAAGTCACTTCATAAAGCCATAGAGACAAGAGCTTGTTGCTGAAGAAGACCTTGCTGGTGCTTTGCCATAGTCTTCAGATGGGATTCTCCTTATTGCTGTCCTAGCACTATCTACCATGTGCTCAAGTGCTGTCCTAGCATAGGTGTCCATTGGTTTTTCCGTGCTCTCTGCTGCAGGCAGGGCTCCTCTGAGCACTTGGGTATGTTCGGGCTAACTGGGATGCAAAGAAGCTGGATAAAGGGTGGAATCCTCAGCAGATTTGCATGTGACCTGCCATCACAGATTTCAGTTCAAGATTTTAAGTCAATTATCCAGCAAATCAAACCATCTTTGGCTGGGCTGCAGGGTATTTGCCTGCCACTATATGTGGCATAAAGGGCATACATTGCTACTTCTGCCCTTTCTTCTTGAATAAACACAAGATGTGGTCCAGGAGAAAAAAGTGGTTGGAGTGCTTTCTGAGGCAGCTGAGCTATGACAGCTGCCTTAGTTATTTGAGGCTGAAGTTCACATGCAGCACAACTGGTGAAGACCCCTGAAAAAAGCCAGCTCTTATAATGTTGGATACAATCACAAGCAGAATTTGGAACACCCCACCAGTGCTGTAGCAAATGCAGCAGTTGGTCATGGGTGGGTCACATCCAACCAATCACTTGGGCTGGCTACACACACCTGACTTTGTGTGCACGAAGGAGAGGAGAAACACCAGGGAAGGAGGAATGAACAGCACCAGAAAGAGGGTCTTGGTTCTTGCCTGTGCAGGCAAGTGAATTTGAAGGATGGTGACTAAGAGATTCTGGTTTTCTAAAAATAATACTTTCAGCTGACTGAAACCACAGCTATTGCTGATGCAGCTTTTGATTATTTTACCTCTTATTCCATCTTTCCTACTTTGCATGATTCAGACTTATGTAAACACTAGAAATGGTGCCTCATTGCTGTGAGAGTGGAACTGTGTGAAGGAGACAAGGCTCACAGGGGCAGGAGATTTGTCCTGAAAGCCTTTTTGTCCAGGAGATCTCCTGGAGTTCTCTGCTGGAGTGAGGGGTGAACTATCTCTGTCAGGCAGTGTCCAGGAGGGAATTTTGAGGAAATGATGCTGTGCTGCTTTTCTTGCAATGCCCTCTCCTAGAAAACTTGGTTGTAATGATCCTAATTCCTTCGCGTTAAATGCAGGGTGTGTAAAAAGGCTGCTGAGAATAGGCTGCTTAGTGTTGTCTTTAAACTCAAGCCTTAAGGAAAAACTGAAACAACAGATGAATAAAATGGTTGTGGTTTAGCTTGAGCCATAAATACTCTTTTCCTTTTAAAATACATTTTTGGAAGGTGAGAGGAAACCAATTATGATGGAGTTTAAAGCAAGCAGACGTTTCCTTTATATGACCACGCTGCGTGATTCATCTTGACAGGCTTTTTCTTAATTTTTAAGTCACTCTGATTGTGCCACTTTCTTTCTTTATTTTGTTAACCTTGCCACTTGAGAAAATTAAGGAAGTGTCTTCAGGTGGTGTTCTCTAAATTATGTACCTGCTGGTCACAGTTGGGACACCTATATTTTCACCTGCTTCTCTTTGTAGCCAGAGGACAATTCACCCTACAGATTTTTTACAGCCTTTGAAAACCTTTTCCTGTTGTGCAGATTATGCGAATACACCTATATGTCCTGTTTTTCTACTGCTTTGGCATTTCTTTATGTGCTTGGAGTACAGAGATAGTAAGCTAAGGTACAACGGTTGGTACTTTCATTGGCAGTGATAGTATACATAAAAATTCCAAGTCTGAACAAGAAAGGTAAATCAATGTCAGGACTAGCAAGGACCTTCAGAGCCATTGCAAATAAAGAAATTGTAGGCATTTTGTCCTGCAAGATCCACAGAAATCCATTCCAGTTTTCCATGTCTCACAGGTCACAGGATTCCTGCCAGCTGCCCTGGAGAAAAAAGTAGGAGCACAGAAGTGAACACCAGCACTTACAGCTGTAAGCTGCTGGGGGAGATGTGCTGGGAGCAGGAGAGATCAGTAGTGTAACTGGTATTCTGGATCCCCACAGCGCTGCAGCAACTTTTGGGTGGTGTCCTCAGGTGGGATGTGGACTGTCCTCAGTGTTATAGAGGGAAGAGAAAGTACCCAACATGCAAACTCCTCCAGCTGCTTTGATATTGAGGAGAATTTCCTCACTGGTCTTAGCCTTTGCATGTGAGAGAGTTAGTAACTCAGAAATTAGCAGGCCCTTGCCCCACCAGAAGCACTGAAGCTCTTTATCTGGGGTCAGTATCTGGTGCTTCACAGGGCTATAGGAAAAAGGGCTCAAGCTGTTGGTGTAGGTCACGTGAGAGTAACTATGGGCTAAAAAATCACAGGAAAAATGGTGATCACCTCCCACTTCATTGTGCTGTAGCAGTACTGACAAATTTAACACCTCTGTCCTCATTTCCCAAGTTTCAGTTCCCATTCCAGCAACCGCAGGAACAGTGGTTAAATAGGATAAAAAGCCTCAATACTTCTCTCAGTCTTTCACGTGGATGTGTGTATGCTGTGCTCATGTTCTCTTCTCTTCCTGCTCAACACTGTCAGCTTTCTATCAGGAAAATCTGAAGTTTGCAGTGGGAGGATGTTGGAGGTAGCTTGTGAGAGATGCAAAACACAGGTACTACGTATTGGCTGGAAGGGAAGGATCTGCTTGTGTTGGAATTGGGCTTTGTGGTCTGACTTGTGACCTTTATACTGGTATAACAATATGTGCACTAATATTTGTAGAAGCAGTGACTGAATGTCATTGTTCACTGAATGTCTCAGACACAAATGTTTGTTTAGAGAAAGTTTGACTTTAAGTCCTTATGATGTATATGATGGAAAATGGACTCAAAGATCTCCAACTCCATGCAAAATTATTTCCAGTGGTATGTGGCCAGTAGGTACCCTGTATAAGGGTAACTGGAGTAATTAGTATATTTTTCAAGAAAATGAGACAGTTTCATGATAATGGAGAATAATACCCTAGAGTTTAACTTAAACAGCATTAACAGATTGTCTCTTGGAATGCAATCAGCAAGCAGTAAGGATTGTTAAATAGATACAAAATTTAAGTGACTCTACTCTTTCTAAAGAAATGGCTAAATAAATATTTCAAGAAAATAGTGAAGTCAAATTGCTATAAATTTTATTATTTAGAGCACTTTTAAGGCCCCAGGACAGGAATATATCTACATTCAGGAAAGCACTTAAGCATGTGCTTTCCTGACTAGGGGCAGTCTAAGGCTTATACTTAAGTGCTTTCCTGACTGTGGGCCAAAGCCTCCTAAGAGTTTATTTTAAAGACACTCTTCCCTTGATTAAAACTCTTGGTTGAATTTAACAATTAGGTGTCAGCTTGCTTACTGTCACACAGCAGCTTTCTGTGACAGCGGGAGGTAGCACCATACAATGACTGAGGCCAGGAAGAGAAGACTCCTCTGTCAGTTGACACTGAGAGGGAAAACTCCGTTTTTATAGCCTCCCAATAGTTGCCTCTGGCAAGGGCCAGAGGTCTAAAATAAATTGAAGAGCTCTGCTAAGAAGTGTCCCAAAAATTTTTACAGGGTCTGCATTAGAACCAGCCTGAGCTCAAAGCTTCTCCCCACTGGAGCAGTGGTGAGCAGCACCGGAGCCCAGTCTGGTGCCCATCAGTATGTGTGACTGGATCATGGTCATTCTGCCAGTTGTTCTGTTTATTCAGTTGTTAAATTGTTATTCAGTTGTTCTTCATGAGCATCCAGTTGCTCTTTTTCTAACTTTGATGACTGTGGGCCAATTGTGCTAATGGCACTATCAGATGGGCTATAGAAAATGAAGTCATTGCAATGTTGATTCTTCCCTGATCTAAGGTCCTGACTGGTCTCTGTGGCTCTGAAATGTAGGTGGAACAGTGGTGGCCCCTCCTGCCCTTCCCTGCATTTAGTATTCTCTGCTTCCTACCTTCTTGCCTTCCTGGCAAGAGTTGCCAAAGGAGTTAGGCAGTTGGTTTGCTGTGTGGGAGAGGTGGGATCCTGTCACGCCAGTAATGGTGAAAATGAAGTTGTTCTGGAAGGAGTTGCCTAAAAGTCCTTATTCCCTGAGGAGGTGGCCTTCAAGCATTTCCTGTACTGGCAGAAAACTTAGAAAAGTGAGTGGTTTATTTTTCACACCTTGGAGACAGACAAGGAACTTTGATAAGAGGATTTCTATACAGAGCCACACTGAGGTCCTGTCCTTGGGACATTCCTGTCCAGAAGGCATGTTGATGGAGTGCTGGAAGTGGTGTTGGACTCCTGCCTTGTAGCAGCCTCAGCTGTCCTATGGAGGAAGAAATTCACTCTTTGGTTTTCCTGAGGAACTGAACATTAAACAAGGTGTATATGATTTGAAAGCCTGTTGCATTTTCTTTCTCTCTTCTTAAGCCTAAAGCAGTTCAGTGTCTTCCCCACTTTTGCTGTCAGGACTTGGCTCTGTTGCTACCATGGTTGTCCTGTTTCACTTATTTTTATATTCTTTGCAATTCGTAACTGTAGAATAGCTCACAGCAATCTAAACCATTGCCTTTTTGTGTATGGTTCTTCTGAGGGACCCCTGCATAGGATTTTCCTCAGGTTGCAATAACCTTGTTTTTTAAATCAGCATTTAATTTCTGGAGTCCATAAATGTTAGCTGTGGCCAGGATTTTAAAGGTGAGGGGAGACCAAGTCCATGCCACATTCAAAACTGCTCCTGAAAGATTTTCCCATACAAAGCCTCACATACTGTTGTCAGCTCCTTGTAATTTTTGGTGTGGTTTCTACCTGAGCTTGGGAGGATCTAAGGCTTGCTCTTATCCCCTCCTAGCAAGGATTTGAGGAACAAAGGAGAAGATATTTTTGGGGGGGGAAAATGTGAAAAAAGATGTAAGGTTTGATAAACAATGACTGTGAATTACATCCGTGATACATTGAATTTTCCAGTTTATGGAGAATGTGCCCAAATACTACAATAAAATACAATAATGTGTTTCCTTTGCCTTCCCATTGTAAAACTTGAGAGTCATGGCATAGTAACCAAAACCAGATACATCCACTGAGTTTCCATACTCTGAAGCAGTATAGGGTGGAGTGAAGCTGGTATTAATAGGTCTATTCATCACAATAAATGTTCCTGGTAGATGTGGGTGGTTCAGACTCAGTGAAGAAATGGCTCAGAAGTGATCAGTCTCCACCCAGAGAAGAAGGAATTTGTAGCAGGGAGTGTCCTACATACCGGTAGTAAAAAAATTATGGCTAACGGAGGAGTCTTTTCTTGAAGGGTTTTATTTTAAATTCAGGTGAGCTGAGGTTTTGTTAGCACCAAGACTCACTTTGTTTCCCCAGCTGTTTTCTAATGGAACCTGCTAATTTCTGGTCTGTGCTCCATAGGTAAATCTGCATTTGATTAAGAGCTGGCTTTAGGCTGTCATCTTCTCACTGATGTCCCAGGGCGCTGTAAAAAGCTCTATAAAATATGGAGGTTCTCAAGGGAGTTGGTGTCTGCAGTGCTGACTGACACGAAAACAGCATTTTTGTGAATTTGTGTCATTATGTAAGTTGTACATTCTCTTCAGAAATTTATCTATTTATTCATGGGTTTAATTGCTATTTCTTTTACAGCAGGGCTTGGAGTTTGTAATGAGGAGTCTGTGCTGGGCGTTGCACCAATACATAACAGAGAAAGCAGCTCTGCCCTTGACTGCTAAGAGGACATGATGGGATGACAGGAATAACAAAAGGGGCGGAGGACAGAGTAACAAAATGCAGAAAAATATGTGGCTACCCCCGTTAAATAATTAACAGTGTGTTGTACATCAGTTATGCAGGATTATGCATTTTACAGTGTTTATATCACATTTAGAGATTTTTTTTTCTTTTTTAGGAAAAGTAAGAATTGGACAAAGTTTATTTGTATGTATACAATATATAAGTAGATCATCTGTACCTAATCTTCCTTGTCCCTGGGAGGCATGTGTACCTGGAAACCATTTCTAGGTTGGTGAAACAAACAAAAGATGAGACTTTGGTGATGTCTGGGTTTAGAACTTGGATATCTGCTCATAGATGGGTGGTTTGAACTCTCTGCTCGATGAAGAGCAGAGGGATCATTTCTGTTGTCAAGTGATGGACCCATATTGATGACTGGTCTCAGCAGAATATACAGAATCACTCCTCATTTTGAAGAGCCTGGGGGTAGGGGATCAAGTCAGTCAACTGAAGAGCAGAAGAGCAAGCAAATCTGTTTCAGTGCAAAGCCCAAATATAGACAGAAAGGAACTTTTTCCCTTANTTTTGGAGGATGGCATGAGTTCATGTAGGGTTTGTGACACAGAGTCACTGAGGTGAAGGTAACCTTTCATTTCCTGCCCACAATGTTTGCTGTGGACATCTTTGGAGGCTCTTGGAATGGCTTTGCATTTGGTGGTTTATTCTGCAGGGGAGCTTATGGACTCCCTGCGGGTGAAAGGAGCACATTCTTCCCACGTCTGCTAGATGGGCTTTCTGTCCTTCCTCCTATGAATAGTCATTTTGATGTCCATACTGCGAAGTCACTGAGGTGAAGAAAATTGAACAATGGACAAAAGTTGTCCAAGAAGACTGGAAATGAAACTACATTCCCATTTCTTAGAGTAATGCTGATGTTTGTCTTAGCTCCGAGTTTCTTTGCTGTGGGTTTTGTGCAGCAATTGAAGACAGTCCATGCCTCAGTGGAGGAACATTGTTCAGCTATGCAAGGGCTTGTAATTTGATCAAGTAATTCTGAGATGGCCACATTTTTGTGGGTGAGTGTGGGAGGTTGTGTGCCACGTCGCACCCTTACTGTCTCGGATTTTACCATTTAAGCCTCCTGTTTGCTCATTACGTAGATGCTGAAGTGTCATTCTTAGGGTTTTGTTTCTGAGTGTTTCTGTTCTTAACTTTGAAGAAAGTAGCCACCTCCACCACAGTCCAGGCAGTGTTCACAGTGTGCCTTCTGGGGTGGCTTTGAACCAACTGTGGTTTGCACTGAGGAACTGCTGGGTGAGAGATAGTGGGTGTCAGGGCAAGTGTGGATGCTTGTGGACTCCTCTGAAATATGTGGCAGTGAGGAACATTTACAAATGTGATGGTAAATCACATTTTTTTGGTGGTGGTGAGAATAGACCAGTGACAAGCCAGGCTGGAGTGGAAAAAGTGGCCAGAGGCTGAGGCCAGGACTCTGCATTGGTCAAGGATGGAGGGGAGAGAAATGTGGGACTGGTGAAACAGGTGAGAACAGTGGGTGGGAACATTCCTGCACAGATTCCTGGGTGGATGGGTAGAACTGTGTGAGCAAGTTGGGGTGCAAGGTTGCTGCTGAGCTTCTCTTGGTAGCTGGTACAGCATTGCAGAAATGCAGTACTTTTTGTGGAAGGAGTGGTATGTGGTGGCATTAAAGAAATTGAAAGAGTGTTCTTGAGAGTTGTGAGATACTGAATTACCTCACAAACAATTCTTTGAGAGAGTAAACAAGTTCCCAAAGAAAGTTGTAATAATTTTGCTGCTATTGTCTTTTGGTGATGCTCCAACCTAATCTCAACCACACCTGCAAGAAGCAAGCTGTGGGTGCTGCAGGTCATCTCTTGTCCTGTCCTTGGCTCATCCTCCTTGGGGATGAATTGGATGCCAGTGTGGTCCTCTCCCCTTCCCAACACCAGTCTGAGCATCCCTGTCATAAATATAGAATTATTTCAAACCCTGAAAACGCAGGTGGATGGAGGGAAGGGCCTGGGCTTGACCTTTCCTCAACTCTTCTTCTCCTGGAAGTGCCAGGAGCCACCTGCTTGCAGTGATTTTTTGGAGTCTGAGTTACTAGTAGCTACCAGCAGTGAGCAGATGCAATTTGGCTTCAAAGTAACCCTCCTACTTCTGACTTTTAGAGGTAAGATGTGTCTTTTTGATTAATTCTAATAAATAACAGTGTTGGTATTGCATAAGTATGACTTGTCATGAGTTGCACTGCTGAGTTTCAGTGTTATTGTTGGTCAGTCTTTTTTAAAAATTAACATCTTAACTTTTCTAACAAAAGAGCTAAAGTGGTATGGCTTGGACTTTTAATGGGCATTATTTTTTCTATTGAAATAGAAATGAAAAAGGGAAGAGGAAGAAAATGAAAAAAACAGAGTGTCTTTTCCATTAAGAAAAATTCTTTTTTCCATTCTTTTACTGTCATGTGTGGTGGATATTTCTAAAACTTCCTTTGATTTTTTTAAGAGCCCCCAGCCATTTTTGCTTGAAGTGAGTGCTTTAAATATGGAAAAAAATTTCTCATTTCTCATTAACTTAATTTTGGAGGGTTTTCCTTGCTATGAGCTCAGTTTACCAGTTGGAGCTACCTGATTGGTCTCTTGATTCCATTTTTGTCAATGGATTTCTGCATAACAGTAGCTCTCCTTTTTTGTGAGAGTAGGATTATAATGACAGGACCAGCCAAAAGATACAGAGTGGGTGTAGATTAAACTGTTTAGTCCAGACAAATTATGCAGAAAATGTGGATCTCATGCACTTTGAATAACGTCAGGGTAAAAAGTATCATCTTTTGAAGGTTAGCTTGTAGCATACAAAGAAAATAACCAGATTGCAACACTTTGGAGCAAATTTTTGCTTCTCTTTAATTGAAAAATCAGTTCTTTTCATGCAGTCATGCATAAGTATTTTATGTTGCTGACCTTGCCGTTTCGTAAGTTTTTCTTGCACAGTTCTTCAAAAATTCCTTCACTGTCTTTCTCAGATTTTATCTCAGAACATGTGTTTTTGTCATTAATTTCATTCTTATGCATTCATTATTTTACCAAGTTTTTTTGGCTTACAGTCTATCTGTGTGTGTCTTATTATCAGTCCCTGTTCAGTTTGTCCTGTAAGTGGGATTTCTTCTCTTCCCCCTCCCTTTCTTCCCCTCTTTCCCCAGCAAGACTCCCTTTGTAGTGCATCAGTGCTGTATTATCAAAGCCGTTGCCAAAGGATGTTGTGGAGGACAGGGGGATGAATGCTTTGAAAGAGGATGGAGGTAATACAGATGTTGGTAACTGATATATGTCCTGTTCTTCATTTCCCAGGAAGCTGCTAAGCTTCTGATGGCTGGAAGGCTGTGTGACAGGGTACTGATCCCCCTGTGTTCATCTTGCATTTGTCCCTAAACACTTCCTACTGGCCACCCTTAAAGACAAGATGCTGTGCTGCCTGAGTCTTTGGTCTGGTCCATTAAAGCTGTTTCTGTGGTCTCATTAATCTGACTCTGCCTGGTTAGGGCTCTCCCATTTGGGGTGCAAACAGCATGTAGCTGATGAAGAATGTGATGGTGGAAACCCATGGAGAAATGCTGCCTATCCCTTGGCTTCATGATTGCAGAGTTCATAGTTTAAAAGCTGAGGAACAAAGGTAAACACAGGTGAAAGGAATGGGGGTTTTCAACCTAGACTAAGCTCTGAGACTACACCTGAAAAGACATCTACTTGTGTCCAGGATGAGCTCCTGAGTGAATTTGTCATGTAGACACAAGGAAAGGATTATCTCTTGTGTCTTATCTCTTTTTACCATGAACCATTTCAGTGATCAACAGAAGTGATTGTTTGTGGCTATACCTTCCCTCTAGAGCACTTTAGAGTGCTCTGGAGACCAAGAAGGCCCAAGAGATGGCTGTTCACTTGACACAGGGCTAAGCTGATGCACGTGAGTAAATAAGGATGACTTGCTAAGTGCCGCACCACAGACTGAGGGATCAGCCTCAGCCCTGCATCAGTTGACTGTTTTGGTGAAGCAAGTAAAGAAGAGGCAGATCTGTCAATTTTTGAGCTTGTCTTAAAGCAGTATTGGGAGACTTTATTGGAAATTGTCTCTTTCCTTGCATGCTGATTTTCTTTCCTGGGAAGCTTTGCTCAAGTATTGCCTTAAAGCAGGGACCCACAACCTCTTTTTGTGATTTTTGTCCCCTTCAGCGTTTTCCCACATGAATACCACAGGGAGTGGATTTCCAGCCTTTATTTTTTGTGTGTATTTTTAGGGCAGTAATGAGCAACAAAGATCAAACTCCTCAGGTTGTTGTCTTGACTGTAAAGAACAAGTTGGTTAATATTTTTGGGTTTTTTTGCTTTTGGTTCTTAATTTATCCTCCAGAATTTTCTTGTAGGAGCCTAGAAATATACCTTTATATGTAACATTTAGTACCAATAGGAGTTCAGTTTAGTTTTTTCAAGGATTTGGAATACATGAAAACAAACAGAAGTGAGTTATATGACTCATTACAAAACTTCTCAATTTGGAAATGAGATGAAATGCAATATTGCTGGTACAAGGGCATCAGCTGCACTGTGGCTGCAGAAAATCCATTCCTTGGACAGATTGTGCACCAGACAAGTTGAGTTACCCTAATGAGAAATAGTAGGTGCCATTAACTGCTATTTTAGTTCTAAACCTGTTCATTATATGTCCTTGAGCAGATACCCAAGTAGTAAACTATAGAACTATAATAAAAGTTGTCATTATACACTTTAAGTTATGAGAGCACAGACAAGGTGTAACCTTTTGAGGCAAGATTGTTTGGTTTGGACATACCTACAATTAGGAAGAAAAGTGCAAACAGCTGTTTCAAGATTTTGTTTTGACTAAAAGTATCCAGTCCTAGATCAGTTTTTTTTTATGCCAAGTTCTGGTTCAAGGCTGGTGGGAGATCTTACAACTGATTTAGAAAGTCCTGAACTGACTCAGAAAGCGACTGCCAGCACAAACTGTAATAATACCCACGGACATCAGTGACCTGTGGATACAGAGTGGACAGGGGGGCCAAGCTCCTGGCTACACCACACAGTGCTGCCACCTTACAGAGTGTTTGTTTGGTTTTTTTGTGGTCAAATGAGTAGACAAATACACTTACATGAGAGACATATTGAAACTGGCATTGCTGGGACCTGAATTCTAAATATTTAGAAATTGTGAATCCTGTTGATGCATGCTATTATTAATAGAAGTGGTTTTTAATTATGCTGACAACAATTAAATAGAAGGATGTGGAGTTGGGTAAAAGGGCAGAAAGGTTTCACAGGTGCTTGTTCTTGCAAGATAAGCTGTTTGACTGTATTTCTGGCTCCTTCCTAATGTGTTGTCTGCAAACAAGTGAATACATTGGTGAGACGTTGGTGAAAGGGTTAAAACTTGGCTGAGTAGAGGATAACAAAAAAGGAAATTTGAATTAGAAAGTGTTTGTATTGTAAAAATGATAGAAAAAAACAGGAGAAAGAAACAACCCTATCCACAAACCTGCAAAATGTCCATGTTGCTGATGCTAAGCCCAAGAGGCACAAAATTTTAGTAGGGCTGTACATGCAAATGAAAAGGAGCTGCAGATTTAGTATCCATTAAAAAAATCAGTGGGATTGCACTGAACTGCTGCTGTGAACTGCGTGTTTGCAGATGATAGGCCCTGGAAATTAATTGTAGAAAAGAGTGGAGTGAATTATTCCAGCTAACAGATCTGGGGCGTTCACAAGCTATTCACTGACAACTGAAAAATGAATAACATCTTTTGGCTGGTTGAATCCCTGAAGGATTAAAACCCCTGAGAACAGTAGCACTTCTTGGGTGGAGGGAGTTCTTCAAACTAAATACAGAGCATTACAAGAGTTTTTTGTTGTTTTTCTTCCTTTCATAAGTTGAAATTTTGGAAGACACCTTTCATAGAAACTGTGAGGGAAAGCGAGAGTGATATGGATTGTCTCTACTCTGTCTTTGGTTCTCTTGGAGCTGTCTGCAGCATCTCATTCCTCTTTACTCACTGAACTCATGGGATTCCGAGGTGGAAGATTTACTTCTTCCATGTACACTTCTCTTAGATACTTCTGACAGTTTATCTCAGGCCCTGAGTTTTGTTTTGACTGTCTAGTACTTCTGTGTGTTCAGAACACAGATGATACAAGTTTGGTTTGCAGTTTGGGGGATGTGAAAGGCACTTTGGAGAGCTCAGCAGAGCCTTCCACTCTATTCAGGACAGCAGGCCTTTGCATATGGAATCAGGTGTATTAGCTCAAGGAAATACTTGTCAGGAGCAAGGAGGACTTGACACTTAGCTGAGCCTAGATTGTTTTACTTGAAATCTCTCAGGCTGCCAAGCTGCTGCTGAATCTAGAGTCCAGGAGAAATGTGTTGCATGGGGCAGCCCTCCCTTGTGCCAGGAGGTGCTGGGAGTGTTGGGATTCCCAATTCCAGCACAGGTATTGCTGGAGGATCTTAACCTTGATCACCAGCAGCAGAAAAAGTACATCAGATTTAGCCCATAACTATATTCAAAAGAAACGAAAATTTCCTGACAACTGGAAATCCCCTACTTCTGCCAGCTCTATTCTTGACTCCGATTTCATCTCCTAATGGAAACAACCTGCATGATCCTAATTACTGGCTGACAGCTCGGGACAGAAGAGGTAATGGCACTGTTAAATGCAGGAAGGAGATTTCATCGAGGCTTTGTGAACTGCCCTGTCTGCTCATTCATGTGAGGCAATGACTCAGCTGTGGATCTGTGCTCTGGGCCCAGGTCCCTGTCTCAGACCAGATCACTCTGCAGTACAGATGTGATCTGGATCAGCTGTGAACAGATGACATGGGTTTTAATTCTGCCTCGGTGCTTTTTATGTTGGCCTTATGTTGCCTGTGGGAGGCACAGACTGACAGATGACTTGGCCAGTAACCTTCCAATACAAAGTTGAATAGGTAGCAAGGAGTGGAGCACAGTTAAAGCACTGGAGGAAATTTTTACTCTGTCTTGGTTCTTTATCACATTTGTTTTTGATATGGTAGTAGGAGTTTTAAAGCTGCATTAATTGTACTGCAAAACCATGGCATCAGCATTAGTACTGATTTTCAACCCCTTTCCTTCTGTTTTGTCAACTGGATCATTTTGCAGATGTCATCTGGAGCTTGGCTTCGCAGACAGTTCACTCAGCACAATGTGGGGCCAACATCAGCCACTGACGGTGTGATATCTAGAATGGTGACCTGGAAGCAGAAAGGCAGAGACTAACCTCTAAATTCTCTGCCACCAATGGATATAGGTTGTGGGAATCCCCTCTTGGAGCTAGGATGGTTTCAGAGGTGTTTCTTCTGGTGCTGACTGCTACTCCCTTCAAAGTACGGCTTGTCTTTCCTCTTCTGTTGTTGGTTTTTGTTTTGTTTTGTTTGGGTTTTTTGTTATTGTTTGGTTGGTTAGTTTTTTGTTGTTGTTTGGTTTTGCGGTTTTTTTTTCCTTTAGGTGCTTACAAACAGCTTTGCAAGTTTTATTTCTTGCTGAAATTCTTGAAAGTTTATCGGTAGAGTCACAAATCACATATTTGGTTTGAAGCCCAGCTTATGGATCCTTTCTTGTTCTAACGAACCTGAAGTGATTTAGTAGTATGATGTAGAACTTTTAAGTGAACTCTTAGATATGTTCATAAACAGGAACCCCAAAAGTTCTCTATTAAATCTGTGTCCCAGAATACAGGGAAGGGTCTGCCTGGCCCTTTGTAGAGCTCTCTGTCCCTGCCTGTGTGCACACATGTATACAGATCTACTGGTGTGCCTGGTTGTGTGGCAGCCAGATGGTTACATGTTTTCATTGCAGCTTGTGTGAAATGACTGTCTCTCCTGCTTTCTGCATTGCCAGAAAACCTTGTTTTTGTAATTTTAAGATTAAATGTAGGTAAGCCTAATATGGATATTGCACATAAGAATGCATATGAATGCATGTATATGTAGAAAAAGGAACAAAGTACAACTGTGCAGAAATCAGACAATTGGGGTTTTTGTTTTTGTTGTAAGGAACACTACAGTAGTGATACATTAAAAAAAAAGGGGGGGGGAGGGAGAAAAAACCCCCCATAATAGCAACAACAACAACAAAAGTATCAAATCCCCTCACCCTTCTGTGGTGTGAAGACCCTCTGGGTCTTGCTCAAACCTCGTCTCCAGACCTGAGTGAGAACAGGCTCAGAGATTTGTTGTCTCTTAACTTCTTTTAAGAGAGTTTCCTTTAAAAATCTGTTTATGGTTGGGGAGGACATGCCTGAAAAAATATTTGCACATAAAACAGCTGTTAAGTGAATCTCCACACACTGAGATCAAGAGAACGTGAAGAAATATGTACTTCCAAAGACCTCTCTGCCAACTTGGAGCCTCCTTCAGAAAATAAATACAATCTCCCTACAAGTCTCTGGTAACTTAGTTACTGAAAAATAAATTGAGCTACTTAGACCCTGGAACCTTATTTTTTTTTTCTCCCCCTCCTGCTAAGTCCGAAGCAAATGCATAAAATTGTGTTGGAATGATGTGCACCAAAGCCAAATGGATTGATTTTAATGTTACTTTGGTATGTTGTCAGGTAGTCAAGTGCAGGCAGCAATGAAGTTCATCTGTGTGTGAACTAACCACTTCCAGTAGTGCAGCTGCCAACCTTCCAGCAGTAAATCAAAATGTTGCAAAGCCTTCTTTAAGTCTCCCCTTGATGCCACTCACCAAAAAGATCATCACCTGTGAGGGGCTGTTGGAGGTGTAGTACAGTGTTATTAAGGACTTTTCCTTATTTATGTTTGAACTCCTCTTTCCTTCTTTTTCCTGGCCCCAAAAGCAGAGGGCTCTCTCTGTGGCACAACTCTTGTTTTCTTGTTTACATTTGTTTGGAGTGCCATTTGGTGCCAGTGTGCATCTAGTTGGGCTGTTTAGTCCTAGTCCTCCACTGCAACTTCATGGCCCTTTAAAAGCCTCTGCGGCCACAGCCAGAAGCGGTCGGTGGTGTGCTACAGATGTTTTTACAGTTTCCAAACAGCTGCTTTTCCCTTCTTTCGTCTGTTTTTCCTTTATTTATCAAGTCCCCAAGGAAGGCCACTGGCTCACAACCCTGGCAAGGGCTCCCTCAGTACAAGCCCTTGCACGGAGCCTTGGGCAGACCCTGGGCAGCACCTGCTACTGCAGAGGGGGCCTCACTACAGCAGGTTGCAGCCAGCCAAGTCACGGAGCAGCTTCTCCTAAAACGATCTGAGAATAAGATGGAAAAGCGCTCAAGACAAGGGTCAGTCATGCCACAGTCCCTCTATGGTGGCTGAAGCCATGCTCTGCCTTGAGGGCATCCCGTCTGAATAGTTTTTGTCCAGCTACAAGTCCTTAAATGAGCTGTCTGGATTAAAATACCAAGACATGTAGCCTATGTGTCATCCTGGAGGGGAGTGCACACTTTGCTGCTCCCGTCCACCCCTGGTGTTCCCTGGTGTGCTGACATTTGCCCTGAAATAAAACATTTTGATCGCAGGTAATGGGAAAAAGGAAGAATGAAAACAAGCCAGAGTGGCCTATTTGGTCAGCTGACAAAAATCTCCAGGCATTTGCAACCAATCCTTGGCTCAGGAGCCAGATTTTTTCCCATTCATATTCCCTTTCAGCAGACAGATTTCTGTGGATTGTTTTGGGGAGGAAAGTCCAAAGATGAATCCTTTCTCCACTTGCCCTCTAACAAAATTGTTTGTTTCTTAACTTGTTCACAAAACCATGAATATATTCCATCTGCTGCTTTGTATTTTAATTTTTCTTTATGGCAGTTCCTTTCTTTGTAGGAATGCAGGGCAAAGCTGATGCTGCCAGGGGGGCTCCAGGGTTGTTACAGCCCTGTTTTCCTCAGTTGTGTGAGGCCAATAAATCCAGGGCTGCCTGTTTTCCAAATGATGTTTCAAATTTTATAACAGCAGGTTTCAAATGCCTCCTGGACCAGAGGGATGCTCGGGAGGGAGTAGATTGGTTGAGGATCAAGTCCAGCTTTGTTAACTTGGGGGGCCATCAGCTCTTTTGTCATCATTGCGTGAAGTCTGGGCTGGGCAGATAATTACTTGTAACAACTTTACAACTCTGAGAAATAAGGTTAATTTTTTTTCAGTGCAGACTCTCAGAGCAGCAGCTGGAAGGTTGGATGCCAAACCAAAGGGTTTGCTGCATGAAGAGGCAAATGATAAAATCATTTTGTATTTTCTGCAATTCTTTTCTAAAAAAACTCAACTGGTTGCTGTTATTGCTTAGTTAAATTAACTGTGTGGTCTTGCAAAATGAAGTGCAAGATGCTGCCATTCTCTTTTAATAAATGGCCACCATGCTCTGGCTTCTTGCAGAGTGTGTGGAGCAGGGGCAGCTCTGGCATGGAAGGAAGAAGCACTGAGAAATCAAATTTGAATAGAGTAGATTTTAAGCAAGTTCTCAGGGAGCTCTGTGTCCTGGAGAGAAGTGATGGAGCCTGAAGGATAGTCATCTGCTTTGGGTTAGTTCTGGAGATCCTCAGCAGAGGTTGTGACAGAGGTTGCCTGTGGCAGAGGAGCAGCAGAGCCAGAGGGCAGCACCACTGCTGGGCATCCTGCCTGTCCAGTGGAGTGGGGTGAGTTGGGTTGGGTTGGGTTGGTGCATCTGCTTGTGCCACCGGGAAGCCAGAGGACTGCAAGGATTCCTGGTAAAAGGGTTGAGGTAAGAATGTGGTGGCACCCACCCTCTGTTCTGGGATCAGAATGCCCATGAAAGAGAATGATGTGCAAGTAATTACTGTAGAGACATCTTCGTATCTTCCTTCCATCCCTGTTGCCCAGTTTTCTCACACAGTTAGATCAGTGCAAGTGGTTGGGAGTGATTTCTCATTTGAAATATCTTTCAGCTTGGCTCTTAAAAGTGAAAGTCACTCATTCTTGGCAGTGGAGATGCATCAACTTGTTTTAGGGCTCCCCTTTCTATTCAGTGTCAGTGATCTACATCTCCCAGGCCTTATTATGTGGGTTCAAGCTGAACACGACAATTGTATGGTGTGATGCAAAATCAAATGCCATTTCTTAGCCTGCTGAGTCTGGAGGGCCAAGAACAGGGATGGCGTTTGCTAGTTAACTCATTTCCATACTTTGGATTTTTGGCAGTAGCTTTGAGCTCTCTTCTGTTTCTGCTGTAGCAGTTGGTTTGTTTCACAGTTTATCTGCTGTTGGATTAAACTCTTTAGAGTTGGTGTGGTGAGAGGCAGTTTGGCAGCAGCAAAAAAAGGTTATGCAGCAAGTTTTTCCTGCAATTTCTTCACTATTATGGCATTTGCAGTATTAGGAAATGAGATATGAAAAACATTGTAAGTCTAGAAAGGTGTATCTGGCTTTCACATTTATAAAGATGTTCTTTAGGACAAAACTACTTTTTAATGTTTATTAAACAGCAAGAGTTGGGATTCTTTATATCCTAAGTGAGACACCTTTATTCCTAATAAATAAGAGGTCTGATTTCTTTTTCCAGTTCATGTAGACTTATCAGTCCTGACCAAATGTTAGTTTTTATAGAGATACTCTTTGTCTTTGAAACCTACTTGCTTCTGATTTAGGTTTGAATTCTACAAAAGATTAAGCTGATACTTAAACCTGTGTACTCAGAAGAGGCTTGTTAAAATGTGAGTGGAATGTATACAACTTGAAAAACCATGCACATGAATACCAGTTTGGGGGACTGATGCATTCAGGGAATGATGAAGCATTTAGGCTCAACCGAATGAGAGCACTGTCTAGCTAGAGAAGTATAGCCATGCATCTTCCTGAGAGCCTCTTTCTGCAATCCCTCCTCTTACAGAGTTGTTACTGACTGACTTCAGTGAAAGATCTGCACTAAGAAACTTTGTTGACCATGATCATAGTGTTTCAATGACTATTTAAAAATACTGTATAGAAGTGCACTCTTAGAGAAGATGATGGGAAACCAATTGTTTTCACTTCTGTTTAGGATTATTTTTGGCCAAATTTTTTTACCAAAAAGGGCTAAGTTTCAGAATGCTAAATGTGAAAATCTGCACTGCATGACTTCAGTTATTAACAACAGAAGAACTGTCCCATATGCTTTACTGGCAGAGAAAACGTATTTTTACATAATAGAATTAGAGCAGAAAATATTGTTCCCTCTTGGAAACATTATAGCATATTAAATGTGAACTTGGAAGCTACATTTCCAAACAGTTTGATTCCAAAAGCTTATTAAAGTTTGATGTACACTCTAGTATTTTTCATTTATGTTGGTTGTATGCATCCTAATTAGCTAAGAAAATATCAGTTGATGGCTGTAAATGTGTATCTTGCCACTTCTGAGTCTTCAAGCAATTCTCAGGGATTACCTCTGCTTTTATGGGGCTTAAAATTGGAGCTGCAGTTTTCCTGGCTAAATATGTGAAAAAAGTGCATATACAACTGACCTTTTACCCCTTAAGATCTACTCCAAGTATTGACATTTATGAACATACTCTTTTGTATGTTTTATGGTGACATCTGGAACCCTTGACCTGAATTGGTCCTCTCCTGTTGTGCAAGACATTCTACAAAAGGATCAATCCTTCTCTAGGAGAGTTTACAATTTAATTGAAACTAGATGCAGTAAGTAGCTTTATCTAAAAGTGAAAGGGAAATGGGAAGAAGAAAATGGTAAAGCACAATGTTTTTGGTGTCTATGTATTCACACTAGAAAAAAAACAAATTCATAGAAAAAGTGTGAAGGCAGTATTTTAAGCTATGAAACCTGTTGTTTTGCTAGTAAACTTTGTACTTTTTTCACAATTAGATTTGTACAGCTGTGTTCAGATGGAGGTTACAGTGGTAGAAAAATCTCCTGGTGACAGCCTGTACAAGTGCAAAGCTCGTGGAGAGGTATCTGCTGGAGTCTTGGACCTAAATGCTGCAGCCCAATTGTCAGCAGCTCAGTCTGCAAAGAAACACAGGCAGAACACTAATAAAAGTTTCTGCATTATTAACACTCCCACTGGGCATCCTTGACCAGACTTGATATATGCTTTGACCTGGTTCCTACTGGTTCTCCCTCTGCCTTTGATTAAAAGCAAGTTGCAACCTGTGTTGCTGGCAGCAGTGAGCCCTGTTGGAAAAACGAAGGTGTTGCCTTGTAAAACAGAAGCATTAAACCACTACCTGGTCCTCCTCAGCAGTCCTGAGAGACAGATTAGGAATGGGCAGCAGCAATGCATACTTTGCTGTGCTGTTCCTCTCTCCACCCAGGAAGATGGTGCATGAATCTCTGTTGGCTTCCAGTTGGTATTTTTACGGAACCTGAACTGGGAACAATCAGTTTGCATTATTGTCCCCCTTGAGAGTGGTTGCAAACACTTCATCAGGAGTTTGTTCTTGCAGATCACACTTCAGCTCAGCAGTGCCAGTAAGGAGAAATCTTCATGGAAACTGCTGGAAATGCACACCTATGTCATAACCAACTTACTGTCATTAAGAAAAGGAAGAAAGTTCTTGCAATTTTGGATGTATGAACTAAAACTTATATTCAGTTTTTGTATTTAAAACCCCAGTATTTTTAACATAGAGTATTACTGGAGATAGGGAGGAAAGAACTCTCATCAGAGAGATGCCTCCAGGCAGTAATTGGAGATCAGAAAAAATATTTAAAGACCAGCATAAGCACATTTTAACAATGCTAAAAGAAACCAAAGGAAAAATTCAAGGTGTTTCTTTTGTGACTGCCTCTTTTTGTTGGCATGTTAAATGAGCTTTTTTTATCATCCTTACTGTGTGGTCAGAGAACATTTTATACACACATCCATTAGGCAGAACAAGTTGGAGTATAACTTTTCTTTACTCTCTGTGTTGCATTGTGTATGAAGTATTCACATGTGCTTTCATGAACATCGGAAGCAGCATTTTGACTAAGGTCACAAGCAAAGGAGGATTTGAATTACTGGTTTTGACATGAACATCCACAGATGAGAACTAATGAGTGCTCCTGCTAACTGGGATTGGAGGGATTTCATTAAGAAGCGTTCAGGTGTTCTTAAAAATCCCACCCATAAATAATCCTGCAAATACATCTTCTCTCTGTCTGTAACAGAAATCTAGAAAATTGTCATGAAGCTGTTTCAGTCCCAGGCTTTTAGTGACAGCAGCCAGCTGGCAGTGCTTCTTTACTTTGCTTCACTTACCCAGACTTCAAATGAGACCCTCTGTAGAGTGAGATTTAAGAGAACCAGAAACTGAGCCCACATTGCTTGATTTGAAGAAGTACTGGGTTCTTGTGATGACCTTTGGTGGTGGATGTCTTGCAATTGGCATTGCTGGTAGGAAGATGCCCCATGTATGACTGAGCCCTTGGCAAGGCTGCCGTCAACATCTTTGTCCAGAAAAACTTCTGTTCATTTTCATGGCCTTTGGGTTAGACTAAGTGTTTTGCAGCCTGTTCTTAGTCATGCTGTGGCTGAAGGGCAGTGTATTTGTTCTTACCAGTCTTCCCATTACCCGTGTTTATGGACTGTCAGCAAGTGCCGCAGGCTGTTACCGCCTCTCTGTGCCCACGCTGTCTTCATAACCAGATATTTCCACAACAGAAAAGGGGATTAGTCACAGGAGGAAGCAGGTGTGTCATGTATAGGAAAGAGCATGATTAAACAGTGGTATTTTCTGCCTAGGCTTCTCCAGTGAACTGAAGGAGTCATCCTTGGCGCAGCATCAGCTGCAAGGCTTGGGGAAAAGGGATACCCCCAGGCTAACACCTGCATTTTGTACAGGAACTTTAACCTGTAGGAAGTTTTCTCATTTCTGCTTATGAGCCTTTGGAGGAGGAGGAAAATGAAAGACTTCTCCAGTTCACAGGAAATATACTGTGGCATGTTTGTGTTATTCGTAGTTCTTTTGTCCTTCTTTAGGTAAAGGCTTTTCATGTCTTTCCCCATGATACTGTTGGGTTTGCTTTTTCTGTTGTTTTGCCACCCCCATGATGCATGGGGATCTGAGCACCCTTGTCTGAAGAAGGTGGTGTGAGGAGAAGCAGAGAAGTTGGGGCTTGCTGCTGTTGGTACCACTCAGAGCAGGTGGGAAGGTCTGTTCCTCCTGCTGCTCTCCTGTGCCTGCCATGTGATGTTTGTTCCCAACTGTCTCATTGGCACAGCAGCTAAACCTGGGTTTCCAGAGTAATGGTGTAGTTAATGGGGTTGTTTTTTCCTTTGCCTGAACCATAGCAGGCCCTTGTTTCAGCAGCAGTTTTTGTCATAAGTCAGACTGCCCCCACTTTAAAGGTGTATACCGTGACTAAGGCTGCACCTTGGCATCCTTCTTACTTTTCTGTATATCAAAATGGCCAGATATTTGTGCTTTTCAAACCTGGGCTGCAGTTGCTATGGAATGCTTTGTTTTTGTTTTCTTACATCCCTACAAGCTTCATTTTTGATTGTTATGATGCTAGAGCTAACTTGAGCTCTTTGTCATTGGTTTTGAGATGTTGAAACCTGTTAGAGAGAAACCTGTGAGAACTCACACTGTGAAGCTGTTTTTTGCACTTTTGGGTCTGAGTGCTTCTTAAATGGAAGCAAATATAGATGAAGGGGAAATTCTTTCCCCTTCGCCACCATTTTAGGAGTAGATTTCACCTTCAGATGCACCTGCACAGCTACCCCTGTGGCAGAGTGGGACACAATTTGCACTTTGGTGCTCTGATCTGCTATGATTGAATAATGAGATAAGGTACAAATGGATTTTTCACAGTCGTGTGTTGCCTTCTTATTTATTTTTCTAACATACTCACCAATAGTTCTAAGAAATGGCTGAAAAGGTCCAGCACAAAGCCAGAATGTAAATTTATTGTTATGCTACTGTTGTTCAGGCAATTTAGAGTAAAACACTATTATTTTGAAAGAGACAAAATAAATATTAGGACTTTGTACCTCACTTCCCTTCTGCAGTTGCTCTGTATATCAACAACAGTAATGCAGGAATAACACAAAGACAGTCATCTCCCTGGAGTGGCTTCTAACATGCAAACAGAATTTCTAGGGGTGCATTGTTCAGGAATCTTATCTTCTCCGTGGCAGATACTGCAACCAAGTTACAAAATGGTGATATGTTGCTGAAAAATAATCCCTATGTATTTTGACAGAAGCTTCCGAAAACCGCTATCTAGTTTGAGGATTATCTTAATCTGGATTAAGAGATACTGCTGGGAATTTGCAGGAGGAAGAAGCATTTGGGGGGCTTTACTTCCTTCAGGCAGTTAAAGAGAGATCACAGGCAAATTTTACTGAACTACAGAGAGCGTCCAAAACAAGATGCTGTGTACAATGTACTGAATTCTCTGATATGAATGGATATTACTAACAGGGTCACTCTTCTTTCTGGTAGTCATTTTGGGAGCACTCTGCCATGCACATGGAAAGAAAATGGTGACAGAAACAACAGAGAATCACAGAATATGCTGAGTTGGAAGGGACCCACAAGGATAATCGAGTCCAACCCTTAGCCCTACCACCAATCTCCACTTTGTCCATGAGATCCACTCTGTAGAAAAGCAGCAGGTCAAGGAGGGAATCTTTGCAAGTCAGCTCTCTTAGGACCAGTTTCATAGAGTTGTCATGCAAGTTTTTCAGGAATCTTTTGGCCCAGGAAGCGGCACCTGGGGATAGAGTTATGTTAGGAGGTGTCATTCTTGTTCAGAGGAGGCATGGGAAGGTGGTGTGTTCAGAGACCTGCATGTTGCTGCTATCTCTAATCCCTGTGGTTCAGAGATCATATCATGAAGATGTGGCCAAAATATTAAGTCATTAGTAAATGAAAGATCATAGTGATGAGCATAGCAAGACATAAACCATGTGGGGAGTTTCCGATGTGAGTAGCCTTTCAGATGCTAGTATAAACTGGGGGATTTTGTCCATAAGCAGGATTTTGTTGATAAAGCATAGCCAGTCAGCAAATGGGATGGATGGCATTCAATGATGCTCTTGAAGTAGTTTTATATTCTTTCTGTCCAGGGCAGGAAGCAGACCTTCTCTGTCAGTAAAATTTTATTCAAGAAAGAGCCTTGTTCCAACTGGTGAAAGGGCCAGCATCTTCCCTCAGGTAATTATATCCCCCACAAAAGGGGTTTTTCTGTCAGAGGAGCCTGACCCGACTCATCAGGTGGGTGAGGGGCTCCTTTAATTGGTCTGAAATTATGATTTCGGTGATAGACATAGAGAGCAATGATGTTAGGCTTGGTTAATTGCAGGCTTTCTGAGAGGCAATTAACATGTCAGAAACGTAGTTATGCTTGAGGGAAATGCTGAAACTTTCCTTGCCTCCTATTAAAATAAAAAATTCAACCCACAAAACCACAAATGGAAGTCTCCTGTAAACTAATGCAAACAATCTGGTAATGCTTTGGGAACCTGTTTGATGGTGGTGTGACCCGATCACTGCCGGTGGGGCGATGGCTGTAAAGCTTTGCAGTTACTGCAAGTGGAGGGGATCACACTGTGTGTATGAGCCTTGTTAATACCCCTGGCAGCTGTAAGAATTGCCAAGTCTATAAAAGCAGCTTATCTCCTGAGGAGGAGAGCCCCCTCACCAACCCCCTCCAAAATTAGACAGATTAGCTTCCTGAGGAATGGAGAGTTATTCCACCCCAAACCTATGCTGCTCATTCAAGCTAATCTCTGGAGGGCTGAAAGGCCTCTTGTCTGTGATTGGAATCATATGATAAAGCCTTGCTTGCTTTCTCTTTTATTGTGCCAAAAAGTTTGTCTTGCTTTTGATCTGGCTGAGAGCTGAACTGGCTTTTAGTGTGTTTATGTGTCATGTGGAGTGTTTTGAGACAAGAATTTTGGGTCTTATCTCTGGGCTTCTAGCGTGATATCTCCTCATACCCCATGTGGTGACCTCCTCAAGCATCAGCTGTACCTTCCCCTTCCTAGTAATGGTTAAGAGCACCTCCCAGAGAGCTTTTCCACTAATCTGGTGGGATCTTTCAGATCTGGGGCAGAATGCAGACCGAAGAGTGGGTAAAGTTGTCTCCATTTGCAGATTTAATTCTACAGGATGAGAAGGAGAGAGAACAGCAAGACACCGTGGTCACGCCTCCTCTCCTGCATTCTGGCCCCGTGCTGGGGAATGACACTTGTGTCTTCTGCTGTACTCAGTCATGACCTCTAAAAGCACTAATAGTAAACACTGAATTGTACTAGCTGTATAGTAATCCAGAGATGTAATGAATAATCTTTGCCCCACTCTTCCCTATAATCTCCTAATCCTTGCCTCATAGACACAGAGTTTACTTCTGAAGAGGTCTAGCTTTGGCACAGATGTATGAAGGCTATAAATGTTGTAGGTTTTTCCCCAAAAAAGACTAACTTTCCACTTTATAAAATGCTCGAGAGTCTTTTACATCAAAAACCTGTTACAGATTTTTTCCTAAGAACAAACACTTTTTCCTCCTCCCACACAAAAAAGTCCCAAGGAAAGAAAGAAATCTTTCCAATGTTCAATACATCAGGGTTGTAAAAAGGCAACTAGCCCTCAGCACATGGGTGACTTTTGTGCTCCCCAGGACTGGATACTCATTGCTCTGTAGAGCTATAGCACATAGGCTTTGCTTGGACATGCTGAGATTGCATTTCAGGAGGAGGATGACTTCCTCCACGCTGTGTTCTCAGTGCTGTTGCCAGATGCTGATGTTGAGGTATCCCCTATTGCAACCTGTCTTCCCATTTTGGCATGAAGAACTCAAATGCTGGGCTTATGGCAGAGCCTGAGTGTGCTGATACTAGGCTGGTGCTGGGGGAACCTTAGACACATGATGTGGGCTACAGACTTCCCCCACAGTTGGTTACTCTGTGCTTTCCCAGCGTGTAGTATATTAGCACCACTCTGACTTTGTTTATTGTTGCCTGGGATTGAGGGTCCTGGGAAAAACTTGTCCCTGAAGGGAGGAGGAAAAAAGGAATTGAGGGGCATGTGGTGAGTTGAGCACTTATTACTTTGGGAACATCAGGGCAGATTCCCAAGCTTTCTTCTGATAAGATGAAACACTCTAAACTGTGTTAAAAAATGAGGCTTCCAAAACCATCGGAATTTGGATTGTGGCTCAGGCCTTGGCTCCCTTCTGACCTCATGTAAATCATATAATCTCCCCTAAGAAACATAAGGGACCTTGCCCTTTGAACCTGTGGTTCTTGGCTCATCCCTCTTCTGGCTTTCCTGCTCAGCTCCTGGAAGCCTTTCTTATTTGTCATCAGGTTGGGGAACTGACTGCTCTGTCTTCTGAACGTCCCACTGAACAAAAGGGAAAGATTCATTCATTCATCTGAAAGATTGTTCTTGTTTCTGTCACAACAGTTTTTTGCCTCCCTCATTTTTTTAGTCTGTCTAGGGTCTGAATGACAATTCTAAGCCTGCTTAGCTAATGTCATATGAGGAAGGGGACATTTTGGAATAATAGATGGAGAATTGGTAGTGTTTTCCCAAACCCTGGGAAAACGTGATGTTCAGGGCAGAGGAGTTTGTTACCACGCTCTGAACATCCTGAAACTCTGCTCTGTACCAGGAGAAGAGCAGAGCATCTACCCCACTTGCTTCATTTAAAAAGAAACAAAAATACAATGGAAAACTTCTCACACAGAGAATGTATTATGTCACATGCACTTATTTGTATCATTAAAAGCATTATTTTTAATGTTTTAATTGTTTTCCATTAATTGATCAGAAATACGTTCACCTAGCTTCACTTGCACTGGATTTTGCATCCTCATCACCTCTGAGGGATTCTCTTCATTTTTTATTTTCTGTGATGCTTATAAAAACTTCACGTTTCTTAAACCATCCATGGCATTTAGTGCCCTATTATTTTCCTACTTTGCAAGCAGGAAGGGAGAAATGTATATTTTCCTTTACTACAAACCACTTGGCCTTGGTGTGCTGGACTGCTACAAATGGGGTCATTGCAAAGGTCTCTAACAATGTGTGGTTCATGCTTCATGTTTTTTTGGATTATGAAATCGTATACTGATATACAGGTATGAGAAGGGCTCTGGATCCATTCAGCACAGGTGAGATTATTATCTAGGCAGGAATTAGGTTGAAAAGGAAACTGGACTTAACTATTTCCCTACAATAACTTTACAGAGTTCAGACATTGAGATGCTAATGTTTTTTTGCATTGCACAGGTTCCTTCTCTTCTCGTAGCTTATCTCTGTTTCAAATGGTTCAAAATAGATAGCATTTTAATTGTGCAGGGGCATCAGATACCCTGAAATGCAACCAGATCTTTCCCACTGAGGGTCATGCTGAAGTTTTCATTTAATGAGAATGACTATGAATCAATTACTTGAGACTTCATTATGACGAAAGAAAACAAACATGGCATCAACAGTGGGTTTAGCAGTCTTTGTTTCAAAGATGAACTTGCAGAACCATTTAAGGCAAAATAAAATCCTAGAGAGAATCATCAAAGGGTTCAAATGAGAGCATAAAATACTGTACAATGAAAAATGTCACAAGAGCTTCTTCAATGCCTAAGATATGTATGTGAAAAATTCCAGGCTGAGCCTTCCCACACTATGGGAGGTCATCAAGTAAAGCAGAGTTAGCTCTGTTTATCTCCAGTCAAAGGGACACATGACTTCGTTTGGGTTTTAGTCTCATTACTGCTGAAGTGTGAAGTGTCAGGTTAAAAAGACTACACGCTTTTCACCCATAGGGATTGCTCCGTTTTAATGGGTCGTGTCAATGCCATAGCTCAAAACATTGCAAGTCATTAAAGTTTAATACATTTTAAACTGAAGTCCTTAAGAATACAACGTTAACCCTGTGGATGTCTGTAACTGGGACTTCTTGGTATTCAGCCATTTCAAGGAATACAGTGTGGTATTACTGCTGGTGATGGAGAGCTTAAAAAAACACCCCAGAAGAACATATTCTTCTCAAACTCTATTGTTCTTCACAGAGTGGTCCTAGCAGTCTGTGCTCTTGCATCCTCAAAGGTTGCCAAGATGAATTATATTACACAAACATGTCGGTCTTGGGCTATGAGAGGAGTGCAAGTGTCCAATCTAGGTCAAGTAAGAAAGTGCTGCTACTTTTCCAAGAGCTTCCCATTTCTGACTTTACCTTCTACATTCCTCCTATCATCAGTAAAAGTGAAAAAAAAAATCAAACAAAAACACCCCAACCCAAACAAAAAGCCCAAATAAACAACAAAACTCCCAAAACCAATCAAAACCAAATCTCTCAAAGGCCCTTATCCCGATGGATGGAGATTCTTACCGCATGTTATTGCAATTTTAGTGGAAAAAAATAGCAGAGTGCCCTCCCAATGCCCACGGTTTAAAAACCTTATTCCAATATACCACACGGCATCTCTGATGACTTTTGACATTGGTGGTTGTCTAAAATATATCACTAAAAGAAATTGGTGTCTTCTATCTTGTCAGAAATGTGTGAGGGTTTATCATGACACGTTGTGTCTTCATTCAGAAAAGACTGGCTAAGAAACTGTTTAATATATTGCCTTTTTTGGAGTGGCATGAGGGCAATTTGCCTTAGTCATAATTTTAAAGCAATGCAATAGTCTCTGCAGTATAAAATCTAAATACATACATACATAGGAACATTCTTTATTCAGACATTTTTTTAACCTAGAGTACTGGCACATTTATTTCAGAAAGGCATAGATTATGTTAGTGTTGAGTTTGTGGCTGTATAAAACAGTGGGAAGAGGAGTTAAATTGGTGTCTAGTGCTTTGTGGCTTACTTTTTAAATGATTTAGTAAAAGGAAGCACAATTAATTAAATGTCTTAAAATTTAAGATCAGTGTTGTTCTTCTAGATATACCATCTGTGAAGGTCCTCTCACAGCTTTTGTTATGGAATGTCCAAACTAGTCTTCTGATCAGCAAGGCCTAGTGGAGGAATGTTTCTAATACAGGATTATGAATCTCATAAATCTTTATTTTGGAGACCTTTTCAGTGTCTTGAAGCTTAAGCCAGTGTGTCACAATCCGTTACTCTGAACTCAGTGCAGAAACAGCTTAGCTGAGATTCTGGGTTTGAATTTTATTTGGTTTTTTTTTAATTGAACATTTGTTCTTGGGAAACAGAAAGGCTAAGAAAGATGTTGATATTTCCCCCACACTGCCAACACTAGAGTTGTCTTTTTTTTATTTACTTTGAGGGAGAGGGGAAATTGGACGATTGGCTGAACCACAGTAACCAGTATCACCCGCTTCTCATTATTTCTGATGCTTCCTTAAACTTTTAAAATCTTGAAACTGTAAAGAAAGCAGAGCCTTTTTTTTTAAAAACAACATATAATCTGGTAAAAATTCCAGTGCTTTTAAGCAATGGCAGGATATACACTGTCATCTTTGATCCATACATTGGGAAGGGCTTTGCACCCTACCCCATCTCCACCCTTCTCTTTGCAGTTTAACTTTGGCTGTCAGAAGTGGTTTCACTGTATAATTCTTTGCAGATAGAAATAGACTGATGTCCATACAAGCACTAATTTGTCTCAGTCTCCCCAAAAAAGCTGGTGGTCCTGATATTTGCATCCCAGCTTATCTTGCTTTGTAGCAGATGAGCTGTGCTGAGGAAAAGTGGAAGAGCAGCTCTCAAATTGGGAAAAGAATGTGCAGCATGGATGCTGGTTTTACTTTGTGGTTGGGGTGCAGGCAGAAAAGGATGAAAATGTGGTTCAGAAATCAAATGCAGACAACCACGGTTCTCCTTGGAGGACTGCACAGAAAGCATGTATGTGCACTGCTGACCACTGACCACATCCCACTCAGCACCCATTAGGGATTTTCAGAATCCATAAGCAAGCCAATGGCAAGAGATTTGTATCTGTTTTCTTTTTTATCCTGAGAGCTAATTTATTGTGAGTATCTCTTTCAAGCTTTTGCAGCTGGTGAGTTGGGTTTATATCTGAACTTGAGGCTTCATCTGAGCTGGGAGGGGGATGGAAAAGGTTCAACAGCAAAAGAATGGAGAGTTTATGCTGGGCATTTGCAAGTTCTTCCTGGGGATTTAAACTATTTGTGGATCTAAACCTCAGATTCAGCTGCCCTATGGAGGGAGATTTGTCTTCTCAGTTTTCACTCCAATCCCAGCTCTTTGAGTACAGTAGCATAAAGCTTTGAAAACACTGTACTGAATAGTCTCAGCTTTAAATGGCTTTATTTCAAAGCATGGTTGGCTAAATCCAGGCAAGTGGCTTAACCCCGTTCAACTCCAACATGTCATATGTGTCTAGGTTGCTTAAAACTTGCATCTAGAAGTTAAGCTCTGCCCCCCTGGGATCTGGGCCGGTGCTCCCAGCCCATCTCCTGGTACTCACAGCATGCTGTGGGACTGCACAGAGTTGGCAGAGCATGAGCACCTCCCAATCACCCTGAGCCACTGTGTGTGGCTACTCAAACTTCTGTAAGCAGACTGTAGCATCAGTCCTCTCATTAGCCTTGACCACATATAAAAGAGGCCAAAATTTGTGCTTTTCAGCTGGGTTTGTATATAATATATATAAAAAAATTTGCAACTGTTCAAATCTAAATCTAACATGCCTGTTTCCAAAACTCTTTTCCTTGCCACTGCTCTCCTGGTGGTGCAGGTAAATATGTTGCAGATGACTTGGGAAGCAGTAAGTTGTTTCCCTCTCTGACTTTTCAGGGTGCTGGAGAGAGAGGCACACATCATCTGCTCTCAGTGTATCCCCACTGGCCTCTGACAATGCAAATGTTCTGGTTCATGTAACAAGAACGAAGGAAGATTTAACTTTATGTGAATTTAGTTTTTAAAAAATTGCCTTGATCTCTTATTTGAGAGATAAGAGACATGAATGAAGTATGTCTGCCACAGAGATGCTTCTCCCTTCCTGGTGGAGTCAGTCTAGCACTGTTTGTGTCAGCTGGATACAAAGCAGTGTCCTTCTCTGGATAACAACTGGTGGTATGGAGGACCTGAGAGCTTTATGATGTGGATGCAAACTTGGCATAAAAGAAAATAGTGAATTTGAACATCTGTGTGGACATACCTGCTACCAGTCTTTCGTCACCAAAATGAATTTATGCCCCATCCCACTACTGTTGGTTTACTGAGTGTGTGTGAGAGAGCGAGAGATCATACACTGGGAAGGGAACAACTCAGTTGGAGGGTGCAAAAGCCACGTGCCCACAATGGTTCAAGTCATGGCAGAGATGCTGCCAGTAGTCAGGAGAAAGAAACATAAGAACTGCAGCTCATCTGTGATTATGCTGTTGCATATGCTGATTGAATGAGAGTTTCATTCCTTTATTCATAGAATTATGATAGAATTAACCAAGTTGGAAAAGACCTCTGAGATCATTAAGTCCAACCTTTGATCCAACTATCATGCTTACTAGACCATAGCACTTAGTGCCACATCCAGTCTCACCTTTAAAACTTTATTAATGCACCTACACTGGTACTTGATGTTACCAGCTGCCTCCAAGCTTTTCCTGGTTATAAAAGACAGTTACATTTACAGGGAAAATTAGGAAGTGGCCTGAAAACACATTTTTTTACACTGCTACATTTGTAACCTAGATAAAAGTTCCACAGGTATACTAAATGAGCAGTGGAAAGTAGATTTTAAGAGTTGAAATAGATTTTGTGCTAGGTGGATTATGCAGTGTTTGATAATGTGTTTTCTAGTCTTTCTGACTAGACGTGAATGCTGTTTTCTGAAAATGTTACAGTTTTCCACTGTCTATAGGAATGCAAAATGAACTCTAAATATATGGAAACTTTCTATTGCCTACATAGACTAAAAAGCAGATGTCAGTCTTGAGTTGGTGGAAGTGAACAGCCAAATAAAGTTTAGCCAATATTATTGGGAAATGAGGAAAATCAAGTAGAATATTTTCCAGCATTAAATTGCCTTGCAGAATCTCCATCATGCTACTGGTATTAAACATATAAATTTTTTTATGTGTGCCAGCAAAATATTTCTTCTTATAGAGAGAAGAATATTGTAAAGGAAACTGAAAATAATTTACATTCTGGCTTCCCAAGGTCTTTCCAAAGCATTTATTTGGGGGGGAAGGATGGGAGGGAGCAAACTGCAGTTGGTAAAATAAGAGAGAAGTTTCTGTGTGGAGAAGGATTTGTACAAGACTCTTAACAATGGCTTAAAAATGGAAAGAGGTTTTCATGAGACTCTTAACCTACCTTTTGCAGTTTTAGAAAGGTATAGCTATTACATCACTTAAATAACTTGTCCTACAGAACTTTTAATTGGGGCATTGTTTTGACTGCAGCACTTCAAATAACTCAAGATTGTCAGGCGTGGTTTTGGTTGAGCCTTCTTGTCCAAAGAGAGGCAAAACCTTCTGTTTTTCTGATAACTGTTTCAGCTCAGCTGAGTTCTTTGTGAATTACCTGAAATGGCTGAAGTGTACTTTTGGATTCTGCCTGCTAAAGCAGGAACCTTTCACCGAACGAGCTGGGTTTTTGTGACCTCTTTCTCTTAGCTTGCTCTGCCCTCTGTTATGGGAAGTTTTATGCAACATGATGTGATTCACCCTCTTATCACACAAGGTTTTGTGAAGCTGAGCTTAAAGAGGTGGAGAAAATCTACATGTGTCCTTAGAAAGGACTTCTTTTGGGTGTATCCATAAGAAGAAATACACATGGTGTTCCATGCACCTCAACACAGAGGTCTAGGCTGCCCTAGTGGAAGTGAGTGGGACTCTCGTCAGTGGAGACAGCAGCCTTGGGGACACTGCAGATGGTTGCAGATGGGACTGGCTAGGCATTTTGGAACAAAATTTTGGGTTTTTTTAAGGAAAAATACAGTTTTGTTCGAAATAGAAGTATTTCTCAGGAGCAGGCTGATTTAATTAAACAAATAATCAGTTACAGAACTTCAGAATAAATTAAGGTGAAATCAGGGCATTTGTATGTTTTCATCTAGTGTCTTTTGTTTTCTTGCAAGCTTGAGTTTTTATGTACTGTTAGCATGAAAGCTTTCACTTCTACAAAACTCTTTCAGTATTTTGTGGTTCAGTTTGTGATGTTTTGGTTCCAGTCTGACCTTAAACAGCATCCATTTGGAAGTGTTGAGGTTTTGGAAATGGATGCTCCATTTCTAGCCCTATCATAATCCCAGGATCACTAGGAATGTTTCTGTGACCTTCATCTTTTAATGCTTCCCTGTAAGGCCTCTAAGTTATGATGGTGCTATAAAGTTTGTAAAGTATTTCTAATAGGAAGAAAAGTTTTAAAAAAGTTACTGCTTATTCAGTAATTTTCCCTATTGAAATTCTGCTTCTAGTAATGTGGAATTCAAGCAAGACCATAAATTTCTTAGCAAAGGTGGCTGCAATGGAAAGGGATTCTGAGGGGCAGTTTCTTCCTGTTGCTTAATGCCGGTAGGTTTGGACTTGTGAGCTGTATGTCCTTGGTCATGAAGGAATGAAAAGTAGGGACAGAAGTAATGTTTGCTGTCTTTTGAATGTATCTGTCCCAAAGTGTTTTGATTCAGCCCATAGTGGTTATTTAAGTGTGTGCAGCCTTTCAGAAATTTTTGGTGTTAAGAAGAAAACTCTTCCACATCAGAAAATACAACATTAAAGCTGCATGTACAAGAAATACAAGTCTTCGAGGATGAATATAGTGAAAATGCACCCCACAGGCTTACCTGAGCCACACAGAAATGCAGCTTTAGCCTCTTCTGTTGTCCTGCATGCAGGACACCATGAACATGTAGCACATAATGTTAACTTGAGAGCTGGCTATTTGTATATATTAGCAGATAGTAAGTGTGAAGGCATTTAACCACTACATTCATTTTTCTCAGATTTTTTTTTATTTGGCATCAATTTCTGTGCTTTGTTTGTGTTTCTTTGGGTCTCCTGAGGTTGTGTTGTAGTGCAGGTAAAGTTGCTCACAGCTCAACATCTGTATATATATTTTATTTTAAGGTAGACAAACTGGTTTGTATTCAAAGTGAGTTGATTTGTATTTGATTCCACCCTTATATATGTAATAGTTGGGAAAGTTTCTCAGTGCACATTTTGCTGGTAGCAGTGTAACCAAAACTAAAGTGCCTTAGCAAATCCATCTAAACTTGTATTTATTTATAGGTAGACTGGCTCATATTTTTTCTCCATTCCATCAGTGTGGTTTTTTTAATGGATTTTAAGAGGGAGAAGGGGGCAAAATCTCAGGATTTTTGGAGATCCCTTGCAAACTTAAATGTAAAGCCGCTGCATGTAGAATACCAGAAGGGAGAGGTGAAAAGAGACTCTCTCTACACTCAGTTCCTTTGCATCATATCCAAAAAAGTGTAGGAGTGTGCTTTACAAGGGGCCATGAAACCGGTGACCATGAGATTTGGCAGACACTGAGACTGGAGTAGCATTTGCATGGTCTGGCCCTACTACAAAGTGAAAGTGGTGGTGGCCTGAGGGGCAGTGCTGTGAGCTGGGACTTACTATAGGGGCTTATTGGCTTTGCATTGAATGAGGGGCGCAAAGAGGTTGTTTAACTTGCAGAGTATTCAAATAATCCAGTTGTCCATGGGAAGGTTGTTTCCCTGGAAGGTGCTGAGCAGCATTTTGTGTGTTGAGATGGTTCCCCAAGTGAAGACAATGAGAGACAGGCAAGGGAAGCTCCCATGCCAGAAATCACATCTGAGTGATTCTTCAAAGGTTTTCCATCACACTTTCTTCTATGTGCAGAGGACTGTTGACTTTTTCTTTTCTTTTCTTTTCTTTTCTTTTTTTTTTAAGTAAATAGTCCTACTGGTTCAGATACCTGTGTAAAGACCTTGATGTTTACACTTGGTAATCCCACAGGACATGAACAGGATTGATTTGTGACACGCCGAGCCAAAGCAAATATATGACTGCAGTAAAATCACAGGTGGTAATAACCTTATCTCAGGTCAGTCAAGCTGTCAGTTATCCGACCAGTGCCCATGCCCAGTGCCATCTAGGGTGAAATGCAGCTCAGTTAAGGTCCTGGGACAAACAGTGTATTGCATACAGGGCAGCTGTCCCAGCTGCTGCTCTGCTGAAGGAACCACAGAAAGACAATGGCAGAGGGAAGAAACTTTTCATAAAATTGAGCCAGAAACACGAGGTTAAAACATGTACTCAAAAAGGTTTGTATAATTTTTGCTGGTTTTGAGCATCAGCTTTTTTTTTTTTTTTTTTTGTATATAGGATAAAATATTGTCTTTAAATATAAATATTTCTTCTCACTAAAAAAAAGTCTTCGGGGTTTTTTTTGTTTTCCTTAATTGAAAAAAAAAACAAACCAAAAACCAAAAATCCAAAATATTAAGAGCATAATTATGAGAAAAGCGTTTCTAAACAAAATCCTTAGAAAACATTTTGACTTTGCCAATTGTTTTTTAAGTCCTCAGCCTTATCTTAATTCCCACAGTAGAAGCTGAGAGTTCTGTTTCACCCAGACTCTTTCTGGCTCAGCCTAAAGCAGAATTGCTCAAGCTATTGAGTTTTTCCACACAGTGAATGCAGAAACTTTTGTCTTCATCCCATAGAGAGAGTTTTCTAACGCTGGATGGAAAGATCTTCTAACACTGTAAATGCATGCTATCCCCAGTAAGATAACCCTTTTATCTAAAATATTTTCCAGCTCAGATTTTCCTCTGATGGAAAGATATCGAGTGATTCTTTCCATGCATTTGAGTACCAGGCTGAAAAATAATGTTGCGAGAAACTCTTCAGGAACTTGAAATACAAAGGCGTTATTATTCAAGTTGGGGGTGGGGTTTTTTTTAATGTCTTCAGATGAAAAGCATGGGTCAGAAAGAGTCTGCAAGGTTATATACATCAACACCTCACCAAGACATCAAGCATGTGGAATTCTATATTGCAGTGATTATGTTTTAAAGAATGCTGGAAAGAATTCTCCTCAGCTACCCAAACAAGTGCACGTATATCAGGTAGTCGCAGGTCTTCAGAAAACAAACAAAGAAGTCCACAAAATAATCCCTCCTTGAGTTGGCCTATTTCCTGTAATTTTCTAACTAGCGAAAAGTAGCCAAAATCTGTGGTCTAGACTGGTTTGTTCTGCAGATTTTTTTTTTCTTGGGGATTTACAAACCACAGAGAGTTGGAATGGATCAGAATAAATATTTGCTCATGCACCAACTGATTAGAGCTTTCAAAGTCCCCAGTCTTGTTGCAACACACATGTGAGCGTTAGCATTCACGTGGGTTAGGTAAATACAAGGGGTTTCCTCTCTCCCCACTTCTCCCCTCCTCAATTTCAGTTTAATGGAGACAACACTTCAAATGTGGTGCGTTTTTCTTTTGGTATCCCGCAGTGTTTTCTCCCTAGCAATTCTCTAAGACACTGTGGTTGTACCAGAGGACACATTTTTTAGAATCCTTTTTATCCCCCTCCTTTAATATCAAGCATATTATTACTCATCTTGGAACATTTCATCACTGCTGTTTCTGAGTTGGAGATTTCTCCAAGTATGATAGCAGCTGCAGCTAATAACCTCAATTGTACAGCATTGAGGTTCCTGTTCTCCTATTTAGACTGGAGGAAGTTCTTTACTAGGACATGCCATGTAATTAATTGGGGGGTTTTATTATTATTTTTTCATGCAAACATTATACAAAGCTTTAGTCTTGCTGTGCCTCTGAGAGAACAGCAGTAAATGATTCACTTGGGCCACCCTCACTTGTTAGGGTGGTTTAGAGTGCAGGGGTGAAAAAGATTTAGTAAATGTGCATTAACTGCTTGTCAGATTTCCCTGCTGTCTATATGTTTTTAAGAAGAGTGTTTCGATGTACTAACGTAATTCAGACATTCTTATTATTGATGGTTTTCTTATTAAAACACAAATGAAAAATGAGTAGGTATGGGGGCTGTCTCCATGGAGTCTTTTTAATACTGTCAGATCTAAAGCATTACCATCCTACAGTAACTTAAAAAAACAACAAACCAAACATATTTTAATAGGCTTAAGGAAAAAATAATAATTTTTTTAAACTGATGTGCATAAAGTCATAAACTCAAATAGTCATAAACTAAAACACAAACTGAGTCATAAACTAAAATCTGTGTCTGGGCAATTTAGTTGTTGACAACACTGACAACACTTCAGGCACATCAAAATGTATTTTAAGATGAAAATTTGGAATATGTTGTAGGTATTTATTTAAATTTATTTCTCTCTGTATATTTGTCTATACTTAGAGTTGAAAGAGTTTTGGTGTTTTTCTCCAAGGATGGTGTGTGACCAGTCAAGGCAAAAGAGGAGGGCATTACTAAGAGAAGGAGCGGAAAAATCAAATCAGTGATGACAGGACTGGATTGGGTGGGGCAGAGGAATGCTGGGATGGCCAAACAGCCACGACATGATTGCAAAGAGTGAAGATACAGAAGCCAAACATCTGAAAGTTAATTTGGAAGCAAGCAGCTCTGCTGAGGATTTTAACACATTGTCTTTTGTTCATTTTCAATTCTGTCTTCAGGAACCCAATAACTTAAGGAAAAGGATCAAGATAAACTGAAAGCCAGAAATGCCAACATACCAGGTTGCTTTTTAAAACCAGTGAGATATACTAATTTCATATTTGTTAACTGGAGGCCTCTTAGAGTCAATTTATTTGCTATTACTCTAAGACTGTTTGTATGTAACTTTGATTTTTAAATGCCTGGAGCCCAAGGATTGTTTTGAGTATTTGGTGAAAGTGAGGAGAGTTGGGGAGAAAGGGGAAAAAAGAAAAAAGTTAGCACTTGGCAGAGTCTGTCCCTTTTCCTGCTGGATGTTTTTCAGGTGAACTACACAGCTATGCTACTGTATTAAAGTCAGGCCAACTACGTGAAACTAAGGATTATTCCACAAATCCTCTTTTAATATTTTGTTTTAATGGTGCATTTCCACAAGTCTTACTTTTTTCCCTAGGATTTCCTACCCTGCCTGGGAGTCTCCCATTTTTCCCAAAGTGTTGCATCTCCCTGGCTTTTGGCCAGCCTGGGTAGTGAGCTCTGCAGCCAGGAAGAGGAGCTGTGTCCCCCGCAGGCCTGGCTCAGGGCTACAGCTGCTGATGGCTTTATCAGATGGACAGAGACATTCCAAGTATGCTTCTGGTCACTGTGGGATATGGGAATATAAAAAATAATGAAAAAGGAAGGCTTAGAGCAAAGCTGTTAGGCAAACTAGGGCTTTTTGTCAAGTTTTTCTTTTTTTCTTAATTTATTTTTTTTTTCTTTTAAAGGGTGGAATTCTTTACTCCTAAGCAGATTGTTAAAGCTGCATGATGTCATTTTCTGTTCTTTTTAAAGTCATGTTTTGAGCAGCTGAAAGGCTGCAGGTTAGGTAAAGCTATTAATGACCATTTTGTGACCTCTGCTCCAACTGCCCACAGCGGCTGCAAATTTTTAGACGTCTGACGGCTACTTGGCTCATCCTTGTGTTGGTTGGCAGTAGATGAGATTTCAGAGGTAAAACAGTCATCTCCCAAATTGCACCCTGCTGGCACGGGCAATGGACAGATTAAAGAATGGGATTTCAGTGGTGTGGTAGGGCAGGAGAAGTCTGTTTTTCTGAGCAAGACATTCCAGGAGCTCCCTCTGGTTGACTCCAGCTCTGTGCACGGTGGGGACAAAACATGACATAGGGCAAGTGCAGAGAGAGTGAGTGCTCTGCAAGATGGTATTGCCTCAGAAAGAGGGGCACTTGCCTCACATTTCTGTAATGGCTGTAAAATATTCTGGGATTTCTGTTTGTTGGTTTTTTTCAGTTTTCATGGTTGCTGCTCCTGAGTGTTTCCCAGACGTGTTAGGGTTGCCCAGTGAGAGCCCTAATGGGCTTCACAGCCCATCTGTCTTTGCTGGAGAAGGCTGGGGAAGTGAGAATTTCCTTTTTCTTCTTCCATCCCCCTTTGCTCATCCCTCACTCTATTTCCCACCTTTCCGGACCTGAGACACTCTTGCCTGAACCTTCTGGGAGCCTGTCAGGATGGATAGACAGGGAGGAAGGAGTGATATATAAGAAGGGCAGCAAGAGAAATAGCGAGTTTACCAGGAGTGATCTGGTTTTCTGTGTATCTCAATGTCTTCCAAGGCTCTGGTTTTTCTAGTTGGCACAGAGAGTTATCCTAATGCCATGATGGTGCTCTACCCCAGAAGCGACTGAGAGTCTTCTGTCGTGGTGACTTGTTGGACCTGCTTCCTCCAGATCAGTGTGCCAAGCTGGTATGTAGTGAATGAGTGCAGGGAGGTGGGATTCACTTCCAAACTGTGCTGCTCCTTGGACAAATATACATGCCCAGGAGTAATAATCTTTAGAACACTTCATGTTTCTTCAAACACTTTATGCATTTGCTCTCCTCAGTCTTCAGAACTGTGGCATGTTCTCACCTTGACTGTCCCAGAGAGCATTTCCTCTGTAGTCGTGTTAAAGGTTGGGAACTTGTGGCATCTCCATACCATGATTTTACTCTTCTTATCCTTGCCATCACTTTCTGCCCTCCTTAGGTGCAGTGCTTCCTCCTTTCTTGGGTCTTTTTTTCACTGGCTGATACCAAGTCTGGTGTCCTTCATGCTGTCCCACAGAGCACCTGCCAGTTCCCCAAAGCCTGTGCTCTTTGGAGCCCTGTGTAAAATAGTATACAACTATAAGTGAGGCAGCAGCATTCCATGGTGTGTGCTGGCATCACAAGTCCTGTCAGCAATGGCAATACCATTACAGGGGTGGTGTAGGCTCCAGGACAACATGACAACCTCTGAAGTAGGGCTGATTTCTTCTCTGTCTCGGTGGCTTGAGTGTGCTGGATTAAACATTTTCAATAATTCATAAAACCTTAAGCAATCTGGGCAGTATTTTTACAGAGAGTGATTGCATTGTGTTCAGGAGATATCTTTCTCAGCTGGGCTATTAAATGAAAAGCTGAAACCTGCCTGTGATGCCAAGAGATGAGTGCTCAACAAAATGAAAGCGTGCAACTTAAATTACAAACATTCTTCTGTGGCCTGCTTTCCTACTTGCTGCTGGTTGATTCACAGTGATACTGAAAAACACCAAACCTCATCTGTGAGAAAAGCAGAGAGGTAAATGCCCATAAATGAAAAAACCTTTCCCACTTTGCACAACCTGCATTTTGAAATTTGGCTCAAGCTTGCAAGTGAATTGCTTTGCACTGCCTTAAATTCCTGCAGAAGAACAGATAATTTTGAGAGATGATGCAAGATATGCTGTGCAACTGCTACACCATTTAAAAAGGCCTCAAAACATTTCCAGACTGAGTCGGTGCACCCAGGGCAGCTGCCCTTCCAGGGAGCTGCTTGCCGGTGGCTGTGCCAGCAGGAAATGCAGCGTGACCTGTGGCAAACCTGGAGGGTGAGAAACACTACGGGAAGATTTCCACGGGTGCTTCTAAGTGTCCCAAGCAGTTACTGTGTGGGCATGGAAACATAAGCAAACATAAAGGCAAGGGAGCAAACAGGAGCAGTGGGAGGATCCTCTTCCCACCAGAGATGCAAAGCACTTCCGATGGTGTGTCCCTGCTTGACGGGTCAACAGCATCACCTTCTTCCCTGCAAAGCTGGCTCTGCATGCATGAAACCTGGCTGTGAAACAGAAATGGTTTTTGGAAAGCATAATATTATTTTAATCATAAATTATTTGGAAACATAACACAGAAATAGCTTTAGATCACTTCTTCCAGAGGGGTGTTTTTGCAGCCAGGGTCCTTATCAACTTCTCAGTGGGACCTGCATTAATATTGCCACAAAAATGGAAACAGTAGTGCCTTTGATAAAGCAGTTTGGCATCTCTTAAGCAGAAAGATGTTTTGTTTTCCTGAGATACAACACTGTTTTCAGTGCAAGGACCTGCCATATGTACCAGCATACGGAAAGAAAATGCTGGTTTTGTTAACATTTGTGTTTGGAAGCTGTGGGGAAGGAACACAGGAGGCGGCTGCGGTAGCGGTTGCAAAGGGATCTCTGTTATTGCTATGGGCACAGCACAGGAAGCCCAAAAATCAGTGTCAATGGCAGAGATGTTTGTGGCCTGCAGTCAGCCTTCCAGGTTTAGTTCTCCCCCGAGCGCTCTGCCAAGGGCTCTCCTTCTCCTCTACTTTCCTTTAAGTCTTCCCTTCATGTGACAGAGCAAGGCTGGTCCCCACTGTCACCTCTTCCCATTGCAGAGTGGAAAAGCTTTACTGGCCATACAGTAGGCATCTCTGTGAAAATGTAAAAATGCCTTCTTAGTGCTCTCTGGTGTCCCATGGGTATTATATATTTGATTAGTGCATTATTTTGATTTTTGGACTGCCTTTGGTTCAGGAATCCTGAAAGGAAGCTGTTGTGCAACTGTTTTAATCTGATTTTACAAGCTGATTCCAGCTCAATTCCCAGCACAAAGAAACAAAGAAGAGCTCAGCTGTGTTTTTTGTCCAAAAGTAAAAGCCCCTCCTCCTTTGAAGATTTTCTGCAGAGTGTTATGTTTAGAGAGTGATTTGCTATTGTTTAAATTTAATCTCTGTAATTACACTGGGATTGGATTAATGATGGGTTATTATTCTGAGTCATTATTTTCTGGCACTCATAGCTCTCAAGCATAAAGCCAGGTCTTCATTGGATGTAAACTGGCATCACTCCACTGAAGTTAGTAGAATAATTCCACTTTATATTGTATTGGCCTAGAGGTGATATTGTAGCTCTTTTGATGAAAGCACCATCTTGGAGTTTGTTGGCCTTGAATCTCCTAATGATTTTAGAGGTGTCTGGGCATTAACTTAAAACTTCATTAGATTTGTGGTAGCACAGTTGTTGTTTCTGGATCACCTCAGCTGGACTCACAGGGATCAACAAAATCTTGAACCATAAGTACCTTGACTCTTTTTCATCTTGACTCCTTTTTATCCCTGTGCATGTTGGAAAAGTTCATCTCTGAGGTCCAGTGACCTTTTACACGCTCTTACCTATGAGAACAAACTTAGGTCTGTTTGTTGGGGATGCTGTACTGCACATCCAGGGGACATGCCTGGGAAGCAGAGAGGCTGCTCTTCTTTTGGAATTAGTTATTTTTGCTCATTCTGCATCTCAGAAGGGGCTGAACAGGGAGGAATCTGAGGAGAGCTGTCACACAGAAGAGTGGCAGCAGGAGCAGCAGGCTATGGACTTTATCTAGGGGATGAATTTCTGACCACAGTTGGGTGATGGAAAGAAAGAGGCGTTTCTTGGAGATTCTGAGAGGCTGTGTGATTCTAGAAGGTAGTTGAAGTTACTGGGGTGAATGAGAGCAAGGTAGGAAGAAAGGATCTCCCCCACTCTTGTACATGTTGGGCAGGGGAGAGTTTGGTTTCGGACCTTGTATTTGAATGTCTTAGTTGAGTTGCTCCTCTTTTGAAGAATTGTCTTACCCACTGCTTGTGAAATGGCATGTTAACAAATAGTTTTGCGAATGGTAAAGTTTTGCTTTCTTTTGGGTCTTTACAGTAAGGAGAAAGTGGCCAGTCCTATCTATAGTGGATTTAGAAGGTCACTGCAGTGGCTTAGACCACTTATCTCGTTAGCCTGGCACCCAGCTGACAGTGGCACATGATATGTGTAAGTGTAAGAAGCACACAGCAGTGATGCTTTTCTCGTGCATCCTCACTACTTCCAGAAGCCATGTGTTTTTTCCTGCTGGCCTGCTGTTGAACCTGCAGGTCCACTCAGTGTAACCTAACCTTTTGTTTCTTTGTCAGACAGCCGAAAGTAGCTGCGAAGCCTTTTAGTCTTCCGCCCTTTCCATTTTAAGATACTAAACGGATACCTTGTGATCTTTGCGTTGTACTCTGCAGGTTTTTAAACAGTGTTTTGGAAATGCTGCCTATTTTAGTAAGAAAGGTCAGCTTTAATCTTTAACAGTGGCAGAGCTTCTACAGCCCTGATTGTCTGTTAGGAGACGTGGGTCTGCGTGGGAGACTTGGTGTCTTTTTTAGATTGACCTGATGGATTCAGAAAATACAGACAAGCTTTCAGGTGTGTCGTGGCCATCTCTTCAGAGTACAAGGAATGTGCTGCAGACCCCATCCATGTAGATCCATTGTGAAATAGGAGGCAAATTTTAAGACCCAAATGAAGGCTGTGTCTTGCACTAAAGTTGGATATCCCTCAGCTTGGTTGTACAAACCCCCACATTCTTGCTGTCCTTTGCTTCTTTTTACATTAAATGTGAACAAGGTTGAGGGGTTTTTCTTTAAGCTTACATAAGTTTTGTTCTGTGCAAAGTATTGTCAGCTGCTATTGAAGAAATTCTGATGACGCAGCTGTGAGGTTGCAGCAGTAGATCAGTCATATATGTACATGGTTCATTTATTAGAGGGGACTGTTGGAGCTGTAGTAATGCTTAAAATATTTGAGGTGTAATCCACTGCTTCATTGCTCCAGATGTGATAAACACTGTTGACTTAGTGCAGAAATTGGTGACATAATGCAGAGAAATTGCCTCTGTGCTGACTATGTAGCTATGATGGTGAATCTCCTGTTAATAACCCCAGTTTTCAGGTGCTTTCTCATTTTATCAGGGAAGGGGTCATGTATGAAGGCTGAGAAGAAATGAGTGGGAAGGGCTTACATTTGTACTCAAACTGGGTTCATGAACACTGTGCAAAACTCCCTTTGCATAAGCTGGGTCTGAATCCTGGTTGCTTTTTCTGGAGCGTGGTAGCAGTGGCCCTGCCAAACCAAGTCACCACTGAAGATCTTGGTGTGCAAAAGATTCTTCAAAAGTTTCACCTGTGCTGCAGTCAAGGTGGATACACAATGTCCCATTCTAAATGCTCCTATCTCATTCATTTGTTACCTCTTTCCTTCTCTGCACCCTCCAAGGATCTGGGTTGTCATGGAAAACATAATTATTTATATAGACAATTTATAAAACCCCACAAATTTACTTCTGGAGCTCTGGGTTATGAGTTCATGTGTTAGTATTTTGGCTTTATTACCTAGAGTATAAGCTAGAGTCTTTCTTAAGCCACCATTTTGACTCACAACCAAGCACCTGACCTAACACTTTTCTCAACAGCTGAGAACTGGAGAAAATCACCGAATATCATGACACTTGTTGCTGGTGTTCTGAGTGAGAGTTGTGTTTCCTCAGAAAAGGCTGTTGACCGGTTATTTCTGCATACCAGTTTACTTTAGATCCAAAAAGAAATGCTGAAAAATCCTGTGCAGAAGGAGAGTTTATTTCCATGACTGTCATTAGGCTTACATTTCCTTTGGTCCAAGGTGTGTGCAAATGGAAATAGGTTGGTATATCTATCAAAATAAATGTGTTCATTTCTTAATTATTTATTTTTTCCGTGTAGTGTTTTTAAAGTAACAACTATTGTAAGCAGCATGTTATTTTTAAACCAAGGACATTTTGTGCTGAAATTGGCTATTGCAACACTGGGTTAGAATTAGAATACATAAAATTCAAAACCACAGTAACCCTAATTTTGCCATTCTTGCCTTTTTAACTGCTCAACAATAGGGCTGTGTTTGTATAGTGTTTAAAAATATTTGTTGAGGGGAATGTAAAGAGCTACTGACAGGCTTCTCTGTTAACTGTTTCTGCACACTCAGCCCCTCTGCTCAGAAATGAACTGTAATGAAAACTCAGGGGTGAGTACTCTTACACTCTCCTTTGCATTGCAAGCAAAGGAACAGCCACAGCCAGGATGGGGGCAGAGACCTGCATGGTACATACACCCATCATGAGGCTGAGTCTCTTTGACATCTCCTTTCCAAACTCTCCCTGATATGTGCATACCTGGATTTGTAGTCTCCAAAGACTTACTCCAGCAAATGAATAGTAATGTTCAGGGTAATATAGTCAAACCACGAAGATGAACTTTATATGGCTACAGTTCCTGTCATGACCCTACAAACACTGGTTTTGCCTGGCTTGATCCTGACATTCTGGCCAGCAATCTGGGGAGAGGTTATGGAAGGCCAGCACTGCTCAGGGCTGCTTCCTTCCAACCTGCCCCAGCTGTGAGCTGCCTGATTTTCCCTGCAAGAACTTTGCACAGTTGGGACATGCACATGTCCATCTTCATAAGGAAATTAGCTCTGGGTTTCACATGTCACTGGTCAGATTGACCTGAATGAATTCATGTGGAAAAAAAAGATAATTGGAAAGCATCTTGAGAAATGATTTCTGGTTTTTGCTGTTGCCTTACATTTTGGTATATTCTGTATTTTGAATACGAGGTCATATGATGCATTGTAATGTGATAGCAATACAGACTGGGTAATCCTGGGAACCAGCAGCTTGAATCTTGCCTTTCCAAATTTTACTGTTCTAAAACTTGACTTCTTTGTTAAAAATTAAGAACTTCCAGGGGGCAAAAAGCCCCCAGAGAAGAACTGTTGGCATTTTATATTTTTAAGCTGTCTTGCTGAATGAAAACAGTTGATTATTAACTTGATGGGGTGACAATGAGTATATAGGACTTAAATATCTCACCACCCCCACAAAGAAAAAAAAAATGCACCCTCCATTGTATCGTGGGAAGATACATAGCCAGAAAAACTTTCCAACTCGTTAAACTTTTATACTTGCTTCATACATACTTAATGTAGGATTTTTTCCATCCTATGATGTTGTTGGGCTGCTTTTGAACTGATCACAGGGGAGGAGGACACCACCAGTTTAACAGTATTTCTTTCTGATTCTGCCTTTCTTGTAACAGAAAAAGCTGAATTGCTTAATCTGAAGGATTAAAAAAAGGTTTCCTTGTTTGTGTGTTTCAGGTTGTTTATTCTTCCAAGCCTGATAACAAAATCAGTCTGAATGTTTCCCCTGTAATAAGTTTAGTCAGCTTCTGTGATTGTGTGGCATATTCAGACAAGGACAGGCATAAAGGAAGAAAGTTTTGAAAAACAGGAAAATACTATTGTAAATGTATCAGGCAAGTTATAAACTGGAAAAGGGCAATTGGCGTCAAGCATCATACCTGCTGCTGCTTGTCGTGCTCTGTTATAGATATTTTGGTGGGCTTTTCTTTCTTTGTAGCTTATATTTGACTTTTTAGCAGAGGAGTATGGGAAAATACTGATTTAAAGGACTAGAGTTTGGTTATATCACTCTTAAACTGTGTATTTTGGAATGGACATCAGTGGAGGTCAGGTCAGTGTAGCTGACTTGAGGTCAGAAAGGAACAAAAGAAGTGGTGTGTGGGCTCATTGGGCTGTACGGGACGGCTCCAGACTCTCCCTTGTGCTCTTGGAGAGGCCACATCACATCTTGATGTGGGGCAATAGCTGACAGGAAGCATCGACGATTCCTTTGCTGTCTCTGGTGTAATTTTAGTTTTCTGGCACCCTGATGGAGTTCTGTAGCTTACCCTGGTTGTGTCCTTCCCCTTGCTCTTCCTGCTTCTCCTTTATCATCCTCAGCTGTGAGCCTGGAGAAAGTTGCCTCGCTGCAGCTCGCCTGTGGGTCAACTCATCCCCGTGACAGCCGGGGAGGGGACGTGGGTTTCAGCTGGTCATTGCACCCGTGAGCGAGGATGTAGCAAGTTCTAAATTGGGAACTGTTGCTTCATATGTGCCTCTGCAAACCCATGGATTTAGACATTCCCTCACCATTAATTACATCCTCTTGTCTTTTAGCAGCAAGTAAACAGGCCAACTTGGGCATGTCATCCTGCTGCAAGCAGCCAAACGCGGTTTCCCTTTGGTTGGATGCTTGCAAGTTTCTGAAAGCATGTGGCTGCACTCTTTTGGGAGGTGCACCCTGTGGGACCCTCCTCGGGATGGGGAGGAACTGGGCAGCTCAAGCCCCTTCTTGGAAGTGAGGCCAAGCAGTCCAGTATTGCCCAAGTTGTTCCCCATTAACAGCAGGGGCAGGTGCTTCAAGGGGAAGCCCAGGTCACCCCTAATCTGTAGCCAGAGAGGTAATTCCTGAGTGTCACTGGAATTGATTTGTACCATCATTTGCTTTGGTGCAATCTGTGACAGATGCTGGGCATTCCCACCTCACTTCTGGAAGCTTTAGGGTCCAGTTACTTGCATTTTGGGTTGTTTGACATCTAAGCCACTCAGACAGATGGAGTGCGCGACTGACAAACTTGGCAGCAGCATCTGACTCTGGCAGCTGTTTGAGAATTTGCCTATTTGCCTTGTGGCAGCCCTTAAGGCAGCATCTCCAAGCATGGTGTCCCACAGAATGCTCGGCAGCAGCCAGGCAGAGGTGAAAAGATTTCCAGGCGAGCTTCAAAGAGAAGGATGTGACTAACTGTCCCACAGGGAGCCAGGACATGGACCCAGCCAGATGAGACAGCTCACATGAAAGGGCTGCCAAAAGAAAGGGAGGGGGCAGAGGAAACTGGGACTGAGGGATGAGAAGGAACAGACACTTGGGAAAGGTGAAGGAGAACGTCTTCATGGGCTGTTTCCAGCAGCTGGGAGATGTCTGCTCTCCAGGGGGGTCACCTGTGGGTAAAGGGAGCCTCAAGGACGTTGGCTGTCATTCCTGGCTCTACCACAAGCCTCTGCCTCCTGTCCTTGGACAAATCACTCTCCTGGTGACTCAGTATCCCAGCTGCAAAGCAGGGATTGCTGCTTACCTCATGGGGATGTTGTGAGGGTAGGTTCATGGATGCCTTTGCAGTTTGATGTGTTGGGGGAACAACAAAAAGTGTCCACAAATACAAACATGAAAAGGGATCTCTTGTTACCTTGCTGCCTCTGACTGTAATTATGTCCTAATAATAATATAATGGTGACTTGTTCATCACTGACATATACTCCTTCAGTTGCACTGTTGGGAACAGTTTTTTGGATGTAATTTTTGTATGTTTTTATAATATGTTACTGTTTTAAGCAACTTCTAATAGAAAATTAGGAAAAATAACAAACAATGAATCGGAGTCAGGCTAAACCAAGATGTAATCAAGTAATACAGGAATGGGACTAGAAGCAGAGGTTTTAAAGGGAGCCTCAAACAGAGAAAACACAAATCCTGACGCTTAAAGAAGGAGGAGTTCTGTTTTGTATCTGTCCTAAACCCTATACCCAAAAATGTACCCGAGGAGGTCTAAGACCAGAAAGCAAAGGCGTCAATCCTAAGCTCTCTCATTCACAAATAACTGTCTGCAAAAGGAAGGGGATCTCTGGTTAACTTTAACCCTTGAAATAAATGTCATGTTAATCTCATTCATTCACAAAGTGGCCCAATAGCTACTGCACAAACCAGGGAGCCAGAAAACAGCACGTTTTAGGGCAGTTAGGGTATTGGTTGATCTGGTGCTATCATTTAGTCTGTGCCTTGATGTGCTAAAGCAAAATGGAACTACTTGTGTCCTCTGCTGGAGGAGGGCCGTGAGACTTATGGAAATGCTGTAAAGAATGTGGAGATCCACAGGTGGAAAATGCTGGGCGTGGTCACAGCTTCAAAGTTTTACACAGGACCAAACTTCATGGTCATATTTCACCTGTCAAAGCTGGCTTTTCTTTAAAGAATAGAAAATCCCAAAGGAATTGGCTAGGGAAGAGGAACATTCATCTTCTCTTGGTACTGTACTTGAAAGGCTTTAACTGCATAAATTTTCCTGGCACTTGCCAAGGCTATCTTTGGAGAAAAAAATTAAGATTCTTGGGGTTTTTTTGAAGGAACAGGTGGCAGTGTGTAGAAACTTTTTGTTGTTAAATTTTAGTCATGGTTCCTTTTTTTTTTCTTTTTCCTTTTCCCATCTGCAGTTGAGTATGACAAGGAGTTCACGCCTCACCAGCGGCACCACAAGGAATTCAAATTTAATTTGTCTCAGATTCCTGAGGGCGAGGCTGTCACAGCCGCTGAGTTTCGCATCTACAAGGACTGCGTTGTGGGAAGTTTTAAAAACCAAACTTTCCTTATCAGCATCTACCAAGTGCTGCAGGAGCATCAGAACAGGTATGCAAAAGGGGGCTTGCTCTGTGCCACCAGCTGCTGTCCTGGAGAAGGTGAATGCTGAGCTTTGCATTTATGTTGAGAAGACTCAAAATAAATATCAGGTTTGGCCATGTTAACAGGGTTATGTTATTGCATAGTCCTTTCTTTATGGGAAAGGTAGAGTGGAAATGGACCCAAGCTGAGGAAAGACCACAGTATCGTAGCCAGGGGTGTGACTTGGCTGCAAACTTTGTGTTGCCTTTAAATAGAGAAAGAATCTGATGAGGAGCATTAGATTTTTAAACCAATGCTGGCATTGCTGAAATACACATATCATCTTCCAACTTAATACTACCAGCATAAAAAACGTAGCCTATTTGAAAAATATTGGTAATTAGTTCAGACTTGACCTGCTGGACTTATATTAAAGAAAATAAAGCAGAAGAAAATTTAGTATGCAGATCACAGGCACAAAATCACTCCTGAGCCTTCAGTGGCAATAAGAGAAGCAAAAATGAGAGAGGCAGAGTAGAAACTGTGACACAAAAATCCAAACAAGTGTAAATGGAGTGATTAATTTAAAACCAACTGGTAATGTTTCAGATGGAGGAATCATGTAAGGCTAAAAGATGGAAATACATAGTCAATTAAATGTCAGAGTAATACTGTGGTACAAAAGTGTTTCATTACTTGTCAGGACTGTAACTGTTCCTCTGCTGCAGGCATTAAAAAAAATGGGAAAAAAGAAATCAAAACCAGCAGTGCTTAAAAAAAGGTCCATTTGTTTTCTCTGTGAAGGCTTCATGGGTGTTTTTCTTTCTTCTCCTTCTTTCTCCAGCCTTTCCATTGGTACCATTTGGGGCGATCTGCCTTTGATGACTGGCAGTTGTGAAGGCAACATTGCATAGGTCATGGTTGTTCTGTGGGGAGCGTAGCCCCTGGGGAAATGGAGAGAAATACTTGGGCAAACAGGTGATGGGGAAGAAGGTGTGGGTTTCAGAAGTGTTGCCCTTTCCTTTGCACTTTGAGTTGCAGATTCCAGGAGAGCCTCCTGGGCTAACGTGCTTGCTGGTTAGGGTGTTACATCAATGCCCCCTTGAAGAGCTGATGGAACTCCAGATGGTCATGCAGATTTCATAGATGTTAGTTGTATTGTTCGTTTAGAGCCACATTGAATAAAAAATGGCAAGCATTGGTCTGCTTTAGATTCCACAAGGAGAGATCCCATCTCTGGAGCTGGAGGAAAACCTCTGCCAAGTGTCTATGGAAGCAATTGATGGGCTGGTCTGTGATGGTCAGCAAAGCAGGGCAGAGTAGGAGAACTATCAGCTCTTATGTTAATATGACAGCTTTTCAGAGTAAACCAAGCAAGCAAGTAAGGCATTGCAGGAAATAAAATTCAGTAGAGGATACAGTCTCTTATATACCCTGTTCCTAACAAGTTTACAGACTCTGTTCTGGAAGTGGCTGTGTGCAGCAATGATGCTGGAACCTTATATCTTTGTTTCACATTCCATACCAGAGGCATGCCAAAATCAGATTGCACTGTGAAGCTGCAGTGTGTGTCCTTTGGCACTGGGCACTTTGGCACCTGCATGTGCTGGGCATCACTGGGTGCTGGAGACCTCCCCACAGGCAGACCAGAGGCAGCTGTGCGGGTGGGGATCACTAGGGTGGTCTCTGTCCAAAACTGGCAAGTAGTTTGGGTCTTTCCATTCCCTTCCGTCGTGTTCCTTCTGCTGTTGCTGGCGGCCACACTGAGGGGATCCCGCTGTTGGAACTGGGAATCCTTAAACAGCTTCCTCCAGGTCCAGACCGGCAGCAATTCACTGTCCCTCCTGACATGGGCTAGGCGTGAACCACTGACCCAGCCATGAGTGTCTGTAGTTCATTGCTAACCTCTGACTCATCCAGTCCCTCAAGGCTGCCTTTTTGTTTCTTTTGCTTCTTTATTTATTTATTTTTACTGGTGGGAAGGAGGGAGACCTTTGGCTAAAGCAGCTTGTGCCTCAGATGAGTCTGTTGGACTTATCACATCATAGGCACAGAGGTGGGCAAGATGTGGCTCACAGTCATAAAAAGGACATGCCCTTTTCCACCCTTTCTTTCTTTCAGCTTAAAGAACTCTTGCATGTACAGGTAAAATATAAAAGAAATATGAAAACATGTGTGCTTCCCTATAAATACATGTATATGTTTGTATTCTCTGTGTGTGTCTGGATATAAAAATGCATATGTATACATATAAATTATCCCCTTTATATTAAATATATGCAGATGTTAATAGAGTTAAAATAACATGGTAGAAGCTATTTATTACTCTTCAGGGTTGTATTCAGTTGAGGGCTGACTCCATAGGCTACTGCTGCTATAGATTCAAACATTCAACCTCATTGGTAACCTAGTAAACATTCTTGCAAACAAATACTAGAAAGTTGTATTTAGCTGTTTACTAATATCTCTGCATGGAGAGGAAAATGTTTCAGATTCTTCTGGTATGCCTTAAGGAACTGTATTTTTTGAAGTGGTTTTGGATTTTGATCATCAATTCACTTACTTGCTTTTACTGCGAGGAAAAAAAGTCTAAAATGCTTTTTTCTCCCCCTTTTGTCTCAGTGGATTAATTTGGAATGCAGTGTTTTCTTTTCCTGTTCAGAATACTGGAAGGTTAAATTATAAGAAAAGGAAAAAGAAAAAGCACTGGGTTTTGAAGGAACTTGCTGAATATTTGTAAGGCATCTGTTGAATTCTAGCAGACACGAGCCAGAAAATAACAGCTGCCTTTGACTTAAAAAAAACCTCCTACTAAAAAAAACTGTGTCACACTTCCTTTGGACGAATGGTTTTGAATAACAGCCTGATATTTCCTGACATTTTATGATGTTTTATTGCACTAGGAAGAGTCTGTACAGGTCTCGAAGTCTAGCTGGTGAACTAGCAGGTAAGACAGAGGAGTTGATGTAACACCTTTTTTCATCATCTTCTGCTGACAAATATTCCTTCTGGTCAGGAAAATTCACCTCTGAAGGCTGCAGAAGGTGCCTGTTCAGTCAACATCTGCAGTCTGCAGAGAAAGTTCAAAGACACCATGTTAATGTTGGCTTTTATGAGGTTAACAGTTGTCTGAGGTGATTATTGGTAGCTACTAAAATACTTTTGGGTGCAACTAATTTTTAAGTGGGCTGCTGGTGTGCATGGATTTAAACCAGCACTTTACAAGAGAAATGCAGTGTGCACCTCTGGGGGAAAATATATTAAAAAAAAAAAGAGACCTACCTGCTTCTCTCAAAGAAACAAGTTTGACAGGGCAGGAGATAAGAGAAAGCTTTAGTAAATACAAATCTTCACCAAAGCACAGAGCCTTGGAAGTATCCCTTGGCTTCAATTAAGTGTAATGAAGTGGCTTAATTCAATATTACTTGAGCAAAGGGGGGGGAAAAAAGCTCATCTGGACAGTAAAAGTCTGAGCGTGTGACTCCAGCCCAGATGTGCGCTGCTGCACGGAATTGTGAGACACTGCTGGCTGTTTCCTGATGGCTAAAAACAGAACTGAGCCTGCCTGAGGCTCAAATTTCTACCAGTTACTGAATTATCAAACTGATTTTTGCCACTGTAGACAAGGCTAAAAGCAAGGAACGTGGTCCCATTTGAGACTGTTTCCTAGATAGGTGTGTAAGTAGAAAGGACATGAACCACCAGACATCAGTCCTGTTTGAAATAGCATAAAGCCTCTGGGTAGAAATTTGACCCTCTCCTCGTTCAAAACCATCAGAAATAAGAAAAAAAATACTTGTGGGCACTCCAGGCAGTGAAACTCACATCGAGGATAGTGTGGTCTAAGTACATTCTCTCTTAAAAAAGAGAACATTTTTAATACTGACTCACTTTTGTCAGTAATATTTTAATCTCCCTGTTCCTTCCACGCTTTTGTAAGGTAAGAAAAACAGTGCTTAGAAACCAGGCTTTTGTTTTCTAACCAACCCACAGTTAAAGGCCACATTTTGTCATAACACAAACTGCTGGAGTTGTCAGTGGGATGCTGCGGAGAGATTAATGAAATCCTCAGGATGGGTCAAGCTTGTGGCCAGCCATCAGCGTGTGCATTTCGGACTGTGTGGAGAAGAGGCTTCACCAAACAGGGCTGAGGTGACATCTGGTTTGCTCTGAGGGCGGATGACTCTGGATTTTGAAACAGGCTGTGGGCTGTAGGGGCTGATGTTGTGGGAGAAGGAACAGGCGGTACATCTGCCGGATGTTGCTGCCCTTCAGCTTCTGACCCACCAGAGTTGTAAGAGGCTGGACTGTTTGAACACTAGGGTAGGATTTTTTTTTTCTTTCCTTTTGGAATATACAGAAAACAGGGATGTTTTCCAAAGCATCAGTTTAGGAGGACAAATGGTGTCAGCTTCCAGGGGCTTCTCCCACCTTAGCTGTGTCTGACAGACCGTTTAGTTTCAGCAGGCAGGAGCTACACAGCCTCCACTCTCCTCCCTTACGTGGTACCAATGCACAGCTAAGCCCTGCCCTTGGCTTCATTCTAAAGTGTAGCACTAATTTTGTGGAAGAACCAGCAAAGCCCTCTGTGATTTCTGATACGTCTTGCGAGTGGATTGCCATGTAAGTGAGACCTTTACTAGGGAAGGGAAGAAATGAGTTTGTCCCTGAAAATAGCTCATTATTTAAACAGTTTCTTTCTTGAAACTTCCATGCTCTCACCCAGAGAGGTGTCAGGTCAGGACTAGGGAAGGCAGTTTATGGTTGATCAAAGATGTTAGTCCTTGGTTTGGATCATCAGTATGTTTTCAAGTGTAAATATCCTGCTAATGAAGACCTCAAAACACTCCCACACTGTCCAAACAACTGATCTATGAAAAACACAGTGGCCTGTGTTAGTGATCAAAGGAAGATACGGTACCTTAATGGTCAAAGTTTATTAAACAGTTTTGTTTGCACCCAGAATGAAATATGAGGACATGATGGTCAGAAAGATTCCTCCTACATGATAAGACATGTGTGGACATAAATGTGCCCTGCAGAACAACTGCCTGGGGACCTTGTTCTACTGAACACAATTCCTAGAGGGTTAAGGCACTCATAGGTTTTTAGCTGCCAGTTATAGTGGTAATAAAGTCTTCCTCTTTGCAACAGGATATTTATACAAATGTGATCCGAGCTTCTAATCTAAAGGGCAAATTGATTCAACGGCAGTGTTTATAGCTTAGAAAATAAATAACTGTCCTCAACTGGGTTTTGGAATGGGTTGTGTAATACAAATGACAAAGCTAGCATCAATCTGTTTCAAGCTGGGGTCAGATTTGTATACAATGTGTATATATTTGTATATGATGGAGCTGTTTCCATGATGGCATAAAGAAGAGTCTGTCCACATCTCAGTTTAACTCCCACTGTGGGCGTGTGATTTGTTGTCTTTTTTAGCCTGGTTAGTTTAGAGTAGTTTGAAAGTCAAAGTTATTCTGGATGAAACTTACTGGTTCCATAACCAGCTGGCGTTTTCTATCAAAACTAAAGAATGTCCTTTTCTTAAAGGAAAAATATAAATATGACCCCTTTGTCCTCTCTTCCATCTTCATGCCTCAAACTGCATTTAAACCCTGAAGTACTGTAACCATCACTACAGCTAGAATGCCCCTTTTTCTTATAGAATTGTATTAAAAAAAATAAAAAAAAAATCATTCCTGTACCTGTGACTTAGATGATTTTCTTTCTTTTTTTTTCACTGTTTCTGTTGGTATCTGTGAAGCTCAAGACCTTAAGCTGGAAGTGGGTGGATACCTTAGCACTCAAATATCTCTGTTGGCTTTACTGGGGATTATCACGGACCTGTAGGTTGAAGTTCCCATAATCTTGGTGTAGGGAGACCACATCCTCTAGCTCTGGGCTCTGATTTTCCACTCTTTGCCAGATGCAGCCTTGAAAGCCATGTTTCACCCTTCTCTTGCAGTGAATCTGGAAGACTTAGCCCCCTGCTCTTGCAGAATTCACTGCCAGGGACGATACACAGAGTGATACGGGGCAGCCTTTTCAGCATAGGGGAACCCTTATCAGACAGAGCAGTGGAAGTGTGAGACTGAGTTTATCTGTCCCTTCTTGTGTGTCCCCATGTCTGAGTGCATCCAGAATGGTTTTCTCTCCCTATCCTGAATTGCATACTCCCTCCAGAGTGTCCAAACATTGCCATTCTGTGCTTTTTCCTCTGCTGGTTGTCAGTCCTTACAAATGAGTGCCTAGCTGTTGGCTTCTATTCCACCTTGGAAGCAACTTGACTTGTAAGTTGACATTTCTTCATATTTCCTCTTGTTTCTAAGAAGCTCTTATAGGACGTGCACATCTCTCCTGGTCACCTGGCCCTCAGATGGCATAGCTTCTTCAAGACAGTTAAAGTGAGCCTTACTTCTCATGAAATGATAGAGACTGACTTTGCTTTCCATGGTAGTTCATTCCAGGGGCTGGCATTTCGCTCCCTGCAGCTCTCTGTACAAAGGAACACTGATTGATTAAATTTTGTATGGTGCTTTAAATCTTTGGAATACTGATCATCTAAGTTGTTAAGGTTTTGTATTGTATCTCTTGGCACTATCTCATCCTGTGGGAGCTCCACATAAGGTTCATTCTATAAGTAATAAACGCTGTTAAACTCGAAAAAGGCTGTGTTTTCAAAGTTTTAGCCAAGTGGAGCTCCATTTACCTCTGTAATACTGAGCCATTCGTAGATAGAGATATTTTTCTGTCGATAGTGGATAGTGGAATAATCTTACTAGCTTAAATTTTGCAGAAAGTTTATGTCAGTGCAAACTAAGACTCTCATCCTGAGGTACTCAGAGAAGTATTTGGAAAGTGCGTTAATTAAAACGTGGATTCCACACACTTCTGTGCAAAGTTCCCTTTTGAGAAACTGCTGCTAGGCAGTCTAGACTATTATGTCAACTTGTCTTTGAAGAAAAGTAAACAAAAAGGTTCAGCCGAGGAAAGTTTTAGAGACTTATGGTAATTAATGCTTTGGTAAATGGCTGTTGATGCGTAACAATCCTTTAAACACCTGGGTAATTGCAGGCTTTGAAGTTGGGCCAAAAATATTGTTCCAAGACATGTAATTAAAATACAAGACCTTTAACTTGGTCATTTTGAAGGTGAGATTTCTGTTTGTTCTCACTGTCTCCCTGGTAAAACTCCTGCCTGGTTGGGGAAAGAAGGCCAGAGAGGGTGGGAAAGTAAAAAAAAACTAGTTCAACAGATGCTTCTTTAAATTTAGCTTTTTATAGCTTTGGTGTTTTTCCTGTAGCAAAGTTCCATGTTGTAATGTGTATCCAGTACAGAGAAATTATTTTAATATGAACACTTCACTAAGTATAGTAAGTAAGAGAAACCACTTGACCTGGTTACTAATTTGACTGAATTCTAATCTAATTAGTGTTCAATTAAAGAGAATTAACACCTAGAGACATTTTGTTGAAAGGTTTACCCAGAGGTTTTACTTAACAAAATATTTATCTTAGAGGGGGAAAAGCACTGAAGTTAAATGTTTCTCCTATAAATGCCCTGAGTACATGGTTGGGATGCTGGCGTTCAGAATAGTAGCTATATTTGATATAAATATCTGACAAATCTGCTCGCTCTCTGAGGACACTGGAGCTATATCCTGCCTTCTGAGTTACACAGGCCATATTTCTCTGGTAAACTGTGTACTCCTTTCTGTTTATTGCAGCCACTTGTGATTACTCTATTGACTTTTGCTTCTCCATCCTTCTCCAGAGTCTTCTGAAGGCCATGGAAACACTCCTATTTCCTTCTTGGTAGTTGAGACCATCCTTTAGGACCTTGATCCAAAACAAAGAGCTCCTGTTTTGAGTTGGGAGTCCTGTTTAATATCCTCTCTTGTATCAGGAAAGTTGTTTCAGCTTACTCCCATTCACTTGTTTCCCTGTAATAATCAAAGATTAATACATATTATGCCTGTAGCAGCCTTATTTTGGAAATCATTAACTGATCTCAGTCAGATAATTAAGCACACTGAAAGATGAGACTGTTGGGCACCTTAGTGACAATGTGATGACAGTAACTGTGTAAAAACCCAGAGGCAGATTTAGACAGAGAGGGTGTTAAGAAACTGCCTGTTTTGGTGATGAAACTTATCTTCTGTACACAGAATTTTAAAGTCCTGTGGAGGTGCCAGAGGTCTTGTGATGTCCCTGACATCTGAGGTTGCTTGGGCATGAAACCTTTGGACTGACTGCTTTCTTCAGCCTGTGGTAGGAGCAGATGCTCCTTCCTGTCTCCTCAATGATGCTGGCTCAAACACTTTTTCTAGCCTCTCTTTTTCTAGTTTTTCCTGTTCCTCATGCTCCGTTCCTGTTTCCCTCAGGTCTCATCTTGCCTCTGTTGTTCTCAAACACTGAAGTTTTCAAATATCTTTCCATTAAGGTGACCATGTACTCAGCTGCAAGCTTCCTCATGGAAGGCCACTGTCTGCCTCCCTGCACAGGATCAATGTCATCACTTAATGACTAGAAATTCAATCCTTTGTTTTATGTGACTTGCTCGGTATATGATCCGTTTCTCACCTTCTTGTTCACTCTTAGGTTTTGTTTTGGCTGTGGGCTTGCATCTACTCGTGTGTAGCTCTCTTCAGCACAGTGTCTTTCTGCTTCCTAAACTATTTCTTTTTTAGACATGGTTGTAAGGCCTCATTCTTGTCATGCAGATGAGAAACTGCATATACTGGTGAGGATTGACTGCCTCCAGTAGGTTTAGTTGCCACTTTAAGGTGGGTTTTTTCCTTCTCCAGCATTACCTTTTGGCTTACAGGAATCCCCTGCTCATTTGCTGTGTGCACTTCAAGTTTTTAACAGGTGTGCAGACCTGCTAAACAAACATTGATGGCAAAAATGGTCCCTGCCAAAACCAGCTAACAATTCAGCATCAGGAGTGGTTATAGGGCTGTGCAGCAGCTTCAGCTCTCATGTTTCCAGTCTTTTATTTGCAGTCCCATCAGGAGAGGAATGGAATAAATGGGTTTTCCACAGTTTTCAGAAAGCAGAACTGGAGGAAGAGAAAAAATCAGTTGTGTAGGTGTGTTTCTCTGTGAACACTGGGGCAAGAGTGGGAGTGGCAGATTCTCTTCACTGACATCTGGGGCCATGTCTGTTGGCAGCTGTGTTGCCATAAAGGGCAGTAGTAGCTCTCTGTACCCCTCTGTGAGCAATCAGTGCAGGAAGATGCCAATAGTTTCCCAACAACTTCTAGGAGCAAGGAATACTGAGTTGGGAATAATGGACCTAATTCACAGAGGTGTGGTGGTCATGAGTACTTTCTCCTCCCTTTTCTCTGTAGACTTCTTGCTTTTATCCAGGGTCTCTCCATTTAGGCTACGCATGTCTATGCATGATTACAGAAAATCCCTCACCTTTCCCAGTCTAATGACATATCCTTTCCCTTTGACTAGGTGCTGAGATGAGATATTCTTTCACTTTGACCTTCTTTCCCTTTGACCAAAGGCTAGCCTGGGAGATCTCCAAGATCAGACATCATACAGCTTTTTTTCTTTTTTCTTTTTTTTTTTTTTCTGGGTAGCAGGGATATCTCTTCTCAGCCACATGGCTGTACAAAGAGCAGATTCCCCTCAGGTGATCCATGGTATTTGGTTTACCCAAGGAAAAGGAGGGGAAAGTATATTCCTTGCATACAAAAATTCAGAAAATTTTTTTGCTGAGATCTGAATCTCTGTTGAGCCTTTTGGGGCAGCAATTTTCAAGTACCTACTGCTTGGCCGAATTTGAGATGATTTTCTTGAAGGTGGAGGGACATGCAAGATTTCTATTCTGAAAAAAGTAAAGGAGTGCTTAAAGACTCTCTGTTAAATAGTTGGGATTCTTTTTCATGTGAGCAGATTCTTTCTTTCCTCCCTAATTTTGTCTTTGGAAATAGATGACTGAATATTTTTTTTAAAGCTTCATGCCAAAATGAAAATTCAAAAAATGCAATTCTGTGTAGCCTGGTCAGTTTTGGGTGAAAAATATTAATTGAAAAGAGGCTTAAACAGAACATATTCAGGTGTCCTACCTACATATTTACTGTGTCCTAAAATACTTGTGGGGTGAACCTTCAGCATTGGTTTCATCCAGTCAAACAATGCAAAAGTCAGTTGAATGCAGAGTTGATGGAAAATCAGTCCTGTATGAGACTTTTTGCAAAGAGTTAACTGGACTGGAAAGCTCAGTTGTCCGTTTTTCTTTGTTTTACAAAGGAATTGAAATTTTCCAAAGTGAGTGTGACAGACTGGGATAAAGTGAATCATTCCTGTTTGGTACAATTATACTTTGCTCAGGCAGTTTGCTTCGTATATTTGTGGAAGACACTAAAAGAGGGGAAAGGCAAATCTGTATTTTAAATAATGTAATAATGATGGAGATTCAACCTGGGGAGGGGGTGAGAAGGGAACGTGATTTGGTAGAAAGGACAATTTCATCTGGACGTGAAAAATCAGTGATGTAAATACACCCTGGGAAGCAACAGGTTCAGTGCGGTTCAGCAACATGAATCTAAGGATTATGGTAAATCACAAGGTGAACATGAGTTAACAGTGGGAGTTTTGTGAAGAAGCCAAAATCATATTCTGAGATGTATGAGCAGGGGCACAGCCTGTGAGACACAACAAGATTATCCTTCCACTGTACTCAGCATCAGTGAGATTTTGAGCTGAGCTGGGTCAATAAAGAGCAAGAAGAATAGTTAAAGTATACAAAACATGGTTTGCAAGGAAAGAGTGAAGGTATTATTTTAATAATAAGGGGATATTGTTGTGACATTTAAGTTAGATCATATAGGGAAAGGCAAAAAAACCCCCAAACCATGAAGTGTTTCAAGTGAAACCCATTCAATTTCCTGGAAAGATGATGGAGTTTCTGAGATTAGAGACTTGTCAGACCAGGTGAGGCAAACATCTCTCAGGAATGACATGGATGTAGTTGATCCTGCCTGGAGTTCAGGGGAATGGGCTATATGATGCCATGTGGTCCATTTTGGCTTTACAGTGCTCTGATGTCCAGGTGCCTTCCCAAAGTGGCAGGCAATGGTAATGTAAGCTCTCAGCCTCCCCTTCATGTTTTTGTAGACCTGACAACTCCCATGTGTTTGAGTGTTCAGGAGGGTTTGCTCTTACAGAGTTCCCTGTACAGAGGAGTTAGAGTAGCTCTGTTACAGAGTTACCCAGTTGCAGAGTACAGAGGCCAGAAAGCAATTTGGTATGAGGGGGAAGGTCAGAACAGCTGCTGGGAAACCCCAGTGTCAGGGATAGTCCCTTTCCAGCATTGGAGGGGCCCAATGTGTAAGTCATATTCAGAGGTGGGAATGATCTGGCAGTTCATTCCTCTCGTCAAAACGGAGAGGGAAAGAGTGGATACAGCTGCAGCTGCTGCTTGTGGTTGCCTTTAAGCAATGCTTTGGTTTATATACTCTGCCTGGAAAAGCCCAAATCTCTCAGCCTTAAGGTTTCTAAAACATGCAGCAGCTGGCCAGCCTTAGCTGCTTGCTGCTGCTGGAGGTGAGGGTCAGAGTTGAGCCTGAACCCTTGTTCCATTGGAGGAGCAGTGTCAAAGACTCCTGTGGGAAAGGCTGCTGAGTCAACCACAGAGTGTGTAGCTACCAGTGAGGTGGAGGAAAGCCTCCATGCTATAAAAATAGCTGCACTAGGAGCCCTAATATACTTAAGTGCTTATTTTTCCATTTGTGATCTCATGCAAACCAAGCTGCTGGGCAGTATGACATAGCAGTTGGCCAAAAATAAAATGTAACTCAATCAAAATGGTTTTGTTTTTTTTTTTTTTTCCTGAAGTTAACCTTTGATGGTAGGAGGGACAGGTACCCTGTTTTCTCATTTCCATTGTTATTGCTAGAAAAACAAAATCCAAGGCGGAAAGCACATGATGATGGGATTGACACCTGGTATTCATTTTTTGATGCTAAGCCACAGGTTAAGGATAGGAATTGTAGCTTTCTTGCACAGGAAAATTATGCTGATAGTACAGTGAGAAAACGTACATGGGATTTTTCTGTGTGCTTCTGCAGTGGACTTCATTGAACTGAGTTTGGGTGAGTATTTGATGCTGCAAAAAATGTACAGACTTAAAAGCATTTGAAGCTGAAGCCCATGAAGGAGGTGTAGTACCAGCAGCCTTGGAACAAGGTGGTCTAATGCTTGTTGATAAGACTCAAAAAAATGTCTTTAGAGGCCTTTGGAGGTTTATTTCCCTTCCCTGTTTGATGCTTGGACTTTAGTTGATTTTTTGTTTTCTTTTGTTCTTTTTTTTTATTCTGTGTTTTGTATGATGGACTGAAACCACGAAACCCCTATGACAAAAGCCATTGAATGGCTGGACATGCTGGTAATTTGACCATTGTCTTGCCAGGGTTAGCACTGCCCTTTTAAGGAAGAGATTGCCTTACAAGTCCCTTGCTGGTGGAGAGGAGGACAGAGCTGAGGAGTAGGACTGGTTTCCTCCATCTTAGAGAATGTCATCCTGAATTTTATATGCAGAAGAATGTGCATCTCATGGCAAAACTCTGGATAGGAACAGGCAGATTTCGGGCACTGTTTTGTTATTTTTTTTCCCTAGCTATTAACATAACTTATAACTACTCCAGGTTTTCTTTATGCAACAGCAAAAGCCAGGGGAGAAAATCCCTGACATCACAACCTTGTCTTTACACTTCTCCTCTGCAGGGCCTCTGACCTGTTTCTGCTGGACACACGAGCAGTGTGGGCATCAGAGGAGGGCTGGTTGGAGTTTGATGTCACTGCCACCAGTAACATGTGGGTGATGAACCCTCAGCACAACATGGGACTGCAGCTGAGTGTGGTGACCCGGGATGGTAGGTTATGGGCCAGGTAACACCGGTCACCTCTTGAGTGTGAGGTTTAGGGATGAGAGGAAATGAAGAGGGCAGGTATATGGGTATGCACCTCCCCATGTGGGCTTATGGAAGTCCTGGCTGCTGTGTCTGCTGTCGATGCTGGGATCTCATCAACGCTGAGGTGGGACAACAGTGCTGGAGAGGCAACTTAGTCACTGTGTGGGGTTGGTCCCTCTGAGGGTGGCTGCAACGGTAACATTTCACAGCCCACTGAAACTTTGAAAAGTGGAAACGAAGAGACCACACAAAAGCATGAAATTCAGATAAGCAGTGGGGAAGGAGAGACTCTAGAGGAGAGGATCTAAGATGACCAAAAAGATGACAGTGGCATCTGTCTTCTATAAGAACCAGTCTCCAACTTTGTTTTCTATTATTTTATGCTGAAGTTTGGTACACCTGTAACATCAAGTGAGAGTAGAGGGGCTGTCCCCTGTTCTTGCTGAGGAAAAGTTAGTGCCAAGCTCTGCCTCCCCAATTGTGCTGTGCTCCTAACAAAAGCAAACCATTCCTTTGCTTCCTGCTTTCCCTAGAGGTCTCCTAATCTCATGTCTGCTTCTTGTGTTTCACAGGCAGCAGAACTAATTTCATGATACATCTGGGCTTTGTGTTTTATATATCTATCTATATACCTCTTTATACAGAGTAAAAAAACCCAACCAAACAAAAAACAGACCTTTTAGTTATAGAACTGTTTATATAGAGTAAAAAAGCCTTAACCAAAGTAGAGATGGCAAAGGGGTATCAAAGAACCAGGTGCTGCAGTGAAGTCTTGTCCAGGATGAATGGAATGTTGTCTTAGAAATGTCCATAGGCTGTGGTGGCATGAAAGGAATGCTTAGTAATTAAAGAAGGGTATGAGCAAGAAGAAAGGAGACACTGCTGATGGGGATGCTGCAGTGCTGAGAGGAGCAATCAAACTTCACCATTTCTCTAACACTCACTTCTCTGCTTGCTTTGAAGGTTTCAGTGTAAATCCTAGAGAAGCAGGACTTGTGGGGCGAGATGGCCCTTATGACAAACAGCCTTTCATGGTGGCCTTCTTCAAAGTGAGCGAAGTTCACCTACGGACCACCAGGTCAGCGACAAGCAGGCGCAGGCAGCAGAGTCGAAACCGCTCCACGCAGCCTCAGGACGTTTCCAGGGTGTCCAGTGTCACAGGTAATCGTGCAACACAAGCTGGGGGGACATCTTATAATGTTTCTGGTTGCTTTGGAATGCAGAAGCAAGAAGGAGGTTGTGAGTAGGGATGATCTTCCTTAGGGGAATAGGGGATGGACGAGGAGGTCTCACATAGTAGACTTACAGGAGTCCTCTTGAATCCAGGATGGAGTCCAGACCCCCATATGAAGTTGCATCCATTGAATTCAAGGAGGTGAAGTATTGTAGCCAGGAGTCTTGTGCTTATAGGTTGCTTGCTGTGTAGTATTTGTCTAGGATTAAGCCCCGTGGAGTGAAATATTTGAAAGACTACATCTCTGTGTGCACTGAGATTTATGGTATTGCACATATGGACTCCCAGTAGTGTCCTCTTTCAGATTTCTTTGATAAAAACATGGTAGAACAACAAAGATTTTTTTTAACCTTATGAGAACATCACTGTATACATGGTAAAGAACATTTCCAGGCATGTAAAGAAGTTTTCTTGTTTGCTGCAGAAAGCTTGCATGTTGCAGGTGTTTTCCAGCAGCCCTATGAGTGCTGTTGTGGGCTGATGGGGCAATACAATAACTTTGATATTTTCATAAAAATTGAGTCTTTGGTCTTTTAAGTCTTGTCTGTTTTCGAGCCACTCTGCCCTGCAGCACAGTGCTACAAGTCCTTCGTACATTGAGTACCTTCTTTCCTCTCAAGCATTTTAGCTCATTCCAAGTTACTTGATTAATTTGCTTATGCTGCCCCCTTCATTTCCAGTAGGATCCCTGCCTTTCCCAGGTCTAGAAATGACTATGCCCCAAGGAAGAGAAGCAGCTGTATTTCTGAATCTGTGTCCAGATGCAGCACAGGGAGACGAGCCAGCATTGCTGAAACTTAGCTGGTGTGAATCCATAGGCTGTTGCCTGCACTTGCATGCTTGGATTGTGGGTGAGCCAAGCTGCACCTGAGGTGGCTCCATGCTGGCCATGGTGCTGGGACCCTGCAGGGAGCACAGCCAGGCTAGGAGCCCTTCCAGGGCTGGTGGGTAGGGTCTGTGTGTGGCCAATTGCTCGAGCCCATCATGGTGATGGACTTGCCCTTTGGGCTAGTGCATGCCAGCAGCAGTTGGCCACTTGTGGCCTTTGCATATCACTGTGGTGCACACTGCAGCAAGGCTATGGGTTCCCGTGCCATGCTGTGCAAGGGCCAGCGTGGGTGTTAAGTAGTGCTTCATGGGTTTTAAGGGAAGGAGGAAAGACTCAGTGCTGCAGCCCAGCCTCCCCAGAGGTGTGGCATTGCTGAAGGAGTTATCATTTAACCTGGCATGAGAGCCTTCTGCCAGCATCTTTTGTGGGTTCAAATTGCTGAGACCTGCTTTTGTCTTGGTTTCTTTTGGATCTCCAAGCTGCTGTTTTAAAGCTGGGCATCACAGCTGCTTGCTGAGTTACTTTCTCACGTGATGAGTTTGCCAAGGGCACAGGTAGTTTATTCACCTGGGTATTATAAGCCCAGCTGTTACATAGGCTCAGGTGGGCTCAGTTCCTTTGCTCCCTTCATCCCAAGAACCAATTTTATAATGCCTTTACAGTGCTTTGGGAAAGTTACTTGCTGCTTTGCTGTTTTGTAGTGCTAGTGGCAGTTGGAGTCAGGATAGGCTTTAACTTTCTCCCCCTTGCTCCGCAAACTTCACAGTGCTAAAACAAAATTTTCACTCCTTTAAATCAGGCAAAGTGACTCAAAACTCCAGAGGCAGCAGACACATTGGGCAAAATGGGACATTTTTACATTGCTGCTTTCTTGACTGCTCATATCAGGTAATTAAATTCTAAAACAACTAAAAAAGGAAAAAAATTAGCTGGCATTCTGTGGTTTCAAAGACTTTCTTTGTCTCTTCTAGCTCAAAGCCAGCTTTAATTTAAAACCTAGAATCTGGCATTTCAGTGGTCAACAAGGTACAGTTGGGACTGTGGATTTAAGGCGGGGAAAGGAGGGGAATTTAAAGTTAAGATGTATGTTAGGTTGGTTTCTGTGTTTAGAAAAGAGAGATTACATCACCTTGTTTTCCTTGCTAAGTGTAATACTCTCAATGTTCTCCTTAAGAAGTGGTTGATTTAACAGCCCAAGAGGCACCAATGACCAATAAGTGTTTTTAGCATTAAAGAGATCACAGGGGTTTTAATTTGCCTTTTTTTTTTTTAATGTGTGAGGGTTTCCACATCCATGGCCCAGGGATTACCCTGAAGGTAAAAAAGCAGGTGCAGGATTGGGTTACTGCTGTGTGTGGGAAAGGGACCCCTTTGACATGCAGTCATCCTGCAGTCAGTACCAAGAGCTCAGTCACTAAGGCTGTGGCCATGGCGTAAGATTCTCAATGGTCTGTGTTTTTATCCAAGAATACTTATTTCCCTGTATTATAAACACATAATTATGACTGGCTTATATAAAGCAGAACTGAATAACCTCCATGGTTATAAACTGCTTTGACACAGAATCCTGCATCAATGCATTCCTACAGCCAAGTTCAGTTCTTGTACAGAAAGAGGATGAGCAAGGAAAGGGAATATTTTCATCTATTGAGGCAGAAAATCATATGCCAGCTCTGGCCCAGTACATGCAGGAACAAGGTGGGTGGGAGGAGTGTGCAGGTGCTTCTCTGGTGTCTGCAAGGTCCGGAGGCCCTCGCTCAGCAGAATCGTGCAGTGGGTTGAGCTTGTGCTCTCAGACTCCACACTAGACCCTCCACTTAACTGAAGAGGTGGGGACTCCCTTCAGTGTAACACGCAGCGTCCCTTTGCCATACAGCCAACCCCATGATTTGCAGTTTCTGCACAGGCCTTTCTCCTTGTCTGGTGGCAATAATCCTTCTCTTCTGTGAGTCAGCCTTCAGGCACGTCCCTTCCCGTCAGCCCCTCCTGACAGAGAGAATTTAAACGCTTGACTTTGGGCTGTTCTTGCTGCTCTGAGTGAAACTCAAGCAAAACTCCTTTTCAGGTCCTTCTCTTTAGCCATCCTAGGGCCTCTGGGACTGGTGTGAGGTGCTCCATGAAAAATGAAGAGGCTCTCCAAGTGGCCTTTCCTTCCAGCACACATACATGGCACCAGACAAATTTCCCCACGTGTACAGGAACCAAACATCGCAAAGGGCAGTATGCACAAACACTGAAGGCAAATAAAGCCAAATGCTTTCGTGATGGCAAGGGTTTTGTTAATAATCTTCATTATGTGGCAGCCAATCTTCCCTTCAGTATAGTGCTTGGATGTAGCCAGGAGAAGCGTGGCCAGCATTTCTGTATGTGCCTTCACATGCGGGTTCACGTCAGCCTGACATCTCCCCTTCTTCCCACCCAAGCAGATCACTTTCATGTGAAGTGGGCTGTTATTAACTGTGTGATCAGTTTACACCAGCTTTATCCTGGAAAATCACCAAAGTCAAACACCAAGAAGAAGGAGCTGGCCTTGGAGACCTCTGTCAAAGCTATTTTGAGTCACAGAAGCAATTAATTACTGTGTGGAATTTGGTAAACTGGCACCTTGGGAGCAGGAAGGGTGTTCTCAGTCAGATCAACCTCAGTAAATATTTATATGTTCTTTGCCAGCACTTAATGGGGGAGAGGTTATAGGAAATCTAAGGTGGGTGCATGAGTATCTGTAGGAGGAAGACCATTAGGGTCAGGCTATTCTCTTGCCCTTTTCAGCAACACACATGCCAATGTCCAGCCTTAAGAGAAACATCTGTGCTCACAGAAAGTCAGACTTGGGTCCTGGTGAAGGCAGACAGCATTAAGTGCAGAAAAGCTACAGGGACAAGCCATCTTAACTGTGCTGGTTTAACTGTGCTGCTCAGGGAGTTATTTTTAGGCACAGAACTAGGAGTTTGTTGGGGTTTTTTTTAAATCTCTCCTTTAGACAAAATAGTTTGCAGTGTGATTAAATGCAGTGCCTTGTAAATGCCAAGCTAGTGTTTCTGAATTGGTATGTTCAGGGGAAAAAATAGAGATGATTTTGCTAAACCCACAATGAGCCTATAGGAACTCACAAAGCAGCTCTCTAAACTCTCAGACATTTTAAAGGTCTCTGGGAAACAATCCTCACAAATTGTGCTGTGGCAGCGTAAGCCAGGCCTGTGGAAGTTGTTTCAGCATCCCCTCGCTGCGAGCTGCCTCTCTTGGCTCTCCTGGCTCCCTGCTGCAGGGCTGGTTGGAAGGGACACAAACTCTGTAGCCTCTTGGCAAACCACCTCGAATGGCAATTTGGGCTAAAACAGCTGAGCATGCTGGTCTGGGATAGCTGATTCTGCTTTCCAGGCTTTGGAGAAATCATGTTGTGGAGCCAACTTCAGTAGCTCAGTGAGCTTTAGCTCACTGCCAAAACCCCTTGGCTGTGTATATTCCTCTTTTTTCAGGCCCATAACTGGATGTACATCCAAAGTACTTGGCTCTAGGGCATATGCCAAGCCCCTAACCATAGGGAATGGGTCATGACCATGGGCATCTGTTTTGATGCATTTTTCTCTCCAGTTCAGAAAGCCACTGCTAAGGGTTGCTTGAAGGTTTGTCGCAGCTTCCATGAGATAGACATGGCAGGCAAACAAATAACAAGAAGAGAAGGCAGGGGATCTTGGGCTGAGGGTTAAACAGGGAAGAATACAAATCCAAGGAGAGGGGATGTTTAGTATGTTGACATTTTGGAAAGCAAAGGCTGAATCTGGGCAAGTGAGGAGGTAGAACTGTCTGCATCTGCCTTGGATGGAGAGCAGCCAGTGCTCCATGCAGAATGTGAATCAGGTGACTCCAACTAGTGAGCTGAGGCGAGTTTTTGGGGGCAGTGTGAGAGAGGACACGTTCATAACATGTTCTGCTTCACGTAGCTTGTTAAGCAGCTTTTTTTCCCGCCCTTGTGTTTTCTTAAACTTGTGATTGCTTGCAGCCTTCCTTCCCACTCCTGTTTTCTCTGCCTCCCTTGCCTTCTCCCCTTTCCTGTTGCAGATTTGGGTAAGTTGTAGCTGCATTAGGAACTTAGCATGGTTCTGCCCACTCAGTTGTGAATAGATCAACTCCACCGTAACTCCCTGTCAAATACAGATGGTTTTCCTCTAGGCAAACTACGTACTTTCCATTGAAGAACAATGAAGTTGTGTTTTCAGGTACTTAAATGAAATCTTTTGATCACTAAAAGTATCTTCTGCTCATTTTTTTCCCCCTCGTTATGACCAGATCATTTCAAAACATCTCATGGTAGAAATTTGCTCCTGGTCTGAGCCAGTGACTGAAAAGCTTCATCTGAAAAAAACCCACCACACCCTGGTTTCTGCTGGGTTTGAAAATGGAAAGCTTGAATAGAGAGACTTGACTCTGTCCCTGCTACTGTGTGCTCCTGAAAGAGCGAATGTTTATGCTGCAGGAGGCTGTTAACCAGCTCTGCTCACCTGATTAAATCTGTGATTGAAGCAAAGCTATTGAAAGTCTGAAATGCAATCCTTAGAGTTTAAAACCCAAGCTGCTTCTAAAACCAACTCTCTAATCTTTGGTGGTTGGGAGGCTGGGTTTGAGGTGTAGGGCTTTTTTCAGCCCTTAGCGTTAACTGTACCCAGCTGTACTGCTGTGCTGCCCTTAATGTCAGTTGGATGTGCTTTTAGTATTATAGTTTTTCTTTTGAATAAATATTTGCATTTGTAGTTCCCAAACTTTTGGGGGGAGGAGGGGTGGTGCTGGAGGGAAGAAAAAGAAAGGCTTATTCAGAGCCAAGGAAAAAGTCACTAAAAATATTTTTCTATCCCAGCTGCTGCATCTGGGGAAAGCTGCTCTGGGAGGGTGCCCTTTCAAGCCACATTAGGGGCACCAGAGGGCTGGTAAGCCAAAGGGTCCAGGGCAGCAGGAGGCAGGCACATCAGCCTGTGGCATCTGCCTGCTGACAGAAGTGCCTTTACTTGCAAATGAGGTGTGTGAGAGAGGAGGAGGCCTCTGTGGAAAGGCATGGGAGGAAAACACGGATGGGGAACTGGGCTCCCATACTGCTTGGCTGAATTTGTTGCCACCTCTTCCTCTTGTGCTTTCCATCAAGTGCACGACATGGGTTTGGCAGCTATAACTGGTGGCCAAACTGCCCTGCTGCAAAGGTGGTTTCTGTGGCTGCTCTGCTGAGGTCCTGTGGCCACCTGAGGTGTGACAAAACCAGCAACCACCCGTCAGGGTTGGATTTGTGCAGCCACCCCGAGGTGAAAGGCCCCTCTGTCATGGCTCAGCAACTCCATTCACTGTGGTTCCAGGTGTTCATATGTGGAGCCGCCTCTCTTTCCAAATATAAATGGGAAATTCTACTTGCTGTCAAAAGCTGTACTTTGTAGGGTCATCAGGAGCAGCTCCAGCATGCTCGAAACATCCTCATACATGGCACCATGGCAAGGAAGAAGGTCTCTGGTCAGGGTTTTGTGCTCCCACTCTTCTGTGCAGTATTGGCACTAAGGAGCAAATGAATGGGGAGAGCATGTCAAGTCCCGTGCCATCTGCAGATAAGCAGCTTATGGAAAGGAGAAACATGTTTTTCAGAGCATGGTTTGTAAAGGTCCAAGGACAGAGATGGTGCTTGAGGTGGTGTTTGATGTTTGGGGAAGGCTGGGGGTAAGACACAGAGGACAGGGACATGGCTTCCCTTGCCTGTGGGACACCATAGCTGTTTAAGGACTTCTGCTAAGCAGCACAGGGGGCACAAGGTGATGATTAACCTTCCAGGGGCTGTAATTCTCTCAGTAAGTGTGTCCAGTCTGAGCTCACCACCTGGGGCAGCACACGTTGGAAACTGCAGCCGAGGAAGTGGGGTGAGTTTGAGCACCCAGGGGGGATGTGGCCTGTGCTGGGATGAAGGACTAGATTTACTTTTAACAAGTTGTTTTACTGGAGGTGTTTTACAAGCACTTTGAATAACCAAGTCACTGTTACTTGGGTTCCTCCATTCCCAAAGCCATCTTCAAAGCTTCAGCCCTGCTTTGGATGTGCCTCAATACCCTTATCCTTTTGGCTGCTGAGGGAGCTCGTCATTTCTCACTGCTGAGCCCACAGTGTGCACACATCTGGCCAGCTGTGCCTCCAGCAATGCTCTGCCTGTTTTACTTTCTAAATTCTTGTTTTGTTCTTTTTCTTTTAACAGATTACAACAGCAGCGACTTAAAAACAGCGTGCAGAAAGCATGAGCTTTACGTTAGCTTCCAGGACTTGGGATGGCAGGTGGGTGATGTTTCTCTCTGGGTAAACTAGACATTTTGTTATGAAATGTTATCTAAACAGTGTCACGGTAATTCCACTCGAGTCTGCCATTACGCTTTAAAATGTCCCTTGTGCCTCCTCACTAAAACCAGTCACAGGGAAGGGCAAATAAATATTGATAGTTGTGACATTTGATAAGATCCAGAGGAAGCTTGATACTTTATGAGATTCAAGTACACAGTTATTCTGTGTCACTCACTGGAGTCATGATACGGGCAAGGGTTTATATCTGTGTACCCCTAATGATAATGAAAACAATCTGATGTTAAGCAGTGATTTTAACTAAATTTTTATTTTTTAGTGATCAGCCTAATTTTAACCTTGGCCATTGTCTGAAATCCTCCACCCCTGCCCCACAATTAGCACTGCCTGCGGTAGGTTGACTGAAGACTGGGTTTAATTGAAATGCCATGAGGCCAGAAAGTTGTTTAGAGTAAGTTATTTAGGACCAGGCCACAGTGTAATCAAACATCACATTTCAAAGAATGCCCTCCCCTTCTTTTTTTTTAAATTTTTAGATTTTTTTTTTCATTCTTTCATTCAGTACTTCTGTGAGGAAGGTCCCATTTTCAGCTAATGTTTTTACCTGGTTATAATTCAGGATGCCAGCGCTGCCCTCCCTGCTTCTGTAATATCCAACACATGAAATTCCTCTCTCAGGTAATGGGGCAGCAGCACTTTCTGTAACTTATGTCAGCTCAAGCCCACTAGATGCAACTGTGGCTGCATGCTGATTCTGCTCCCCATTACTTGTGAGTGGCTTATCATTGGTGCAGTCTTTGCACCTCTTTCTTAGCTTACTTGCCCTGTTTTGGGCAGGAAGCAGGTTCCAGCTGTGAGGTTCATGACCTTAGAGGCACTGCCTTTACACTTCTGGTTGCAGAAAGGTAAAATGCTGCCAAAGGAAGGGCACAGACTAGCAGGGCTCATTGCTTATTGGAATCAGGTTGTACTTGTTACAGGGAGATGATCAAGCAGGGCAGCAGTCCCCTACTGTTGTGAGGCACTGCCATCTCCTGAACATCTATTTTTTTTTTTTTTTAGCAGAGCACTTCTCTTATTCTTGCAACACATTACATGGTCTGTACTGGCTTCTCTAGCAGGAGAGGGATTGTCTTATGAAAAGCAGCTTGGTTTACCAACAGAAAATTATGGGTGGGCTAGTAAAGTAAAAGGAAGGAGACTTTTTGCTATGCCCAGGTATCCCCATGGTAGCGGCCAAACAGCAAACATGGCTAGCAGAGCTGCAGCAACATTCTGGCTGCTCAGGCCTGCTGTAGCAAAATTCAAGCAAACACAGGTAATTTTTGTCAGGTAAAGGGGAAATTGTCTAAGAATTACATGCATGTGAAGTGTTCCAGTATGTCCTTCTGCAGAATAACCCACATAGCCCAACACCAATGGAAGCAAAATGTCTCCTGTTAATTGGTGCTGCTTTAATTTTCCTTTGGCTCTTTTGTGTCAGCAGCAGAGAAGCTATAATTTTTTATAAGCCCTTAGGTGAAGAGTTATTTTCTTCCCTACCATGGGACTCAGATTGCCACCAGGGCCACCTGCTTGCACACACAGCTCTGGCTGGCTGTCCTGCCCCTCCTTTAGGAGTATGGCAGATATGGAGAAGCTGTTACATAGCTAAGACTTCCCACAGTGGCCTTGGTAGACTTAGTGTCCCCATCTAAGAGTGTGTAAGATAGAGTGTCTGTGAGGCAACACACCAGTTTTTTTATATTCCTGTTGTGGAACTCGCTGTTTGAATTGTGCCTGTGTGAATGCATGTACATGATTTTTTTCCATGAGGGGACACCAGCTGTGGCTGTGACTCAACCTAGGAAAGGTAGTTCGGCCAGAAGGCCTAACCTGCAGGAAATGTTGGAACATAAAGGCCTCCAAACCACAATCCCCAAAAAGGCAACCCAGCGAGAGTTTTAGGGATAAAGCTCTCTTAGTTCATGGCAGTACGTAGATGTGGACTATTCTTTGGACATTAAAATCAATGTGTCTTTGGAAAACTGATGGCTCAAAAAACCCAACAAACCAACCCCAAAAAAACCACCCAACCAAAAGCTTAACAGTTTCAGTGAAAACACATTTTCACCCTCAAGAAAAAAGTTAGTGGAAAATTTTCAGCAGCTCTTAATTGCATGCAGTTGTCTGTTGAAGCACGTTCTGTTTGTTTCCCTAAAAAGGACTGGATAATCGCTCCAAAGGGCTACGCAGCCAACTACTGTGATGGGGAGTGCTCATTCCCACTCAACGCCCACATGAACGCAACCAATCATGCCATTGTACAAACTCTGGTAAGTCTCCAGCCAGCTCAATGCCCAAAGCACCAGGTGAATTTGTAAAAAAGATACCATTGTCTCAGCTGTGTTTTCTTTCTTGGCAACAGGTTCATCTTATGAATCCTGATTATGTTCCCAAACCATGCTGTGCACCTACTAAACTAAATGCCATATCTGTTCTTTACTTTGATGATAATTCTAATGTTATCTTGAAGAAATACAGGAATATGGTAGTAAGAGCTTGTGGATGTCACTGACAAACAGTCTTCACACGGACTCTGTGATGCTACCATGAACTTGGAACCAACCTTCCTTGCCTTTGTGAGCTTGGAGAAAAAAACATGTGATCAACCACCTTTCAGAACACCATGTATGTGCCTTGTGGGAGGAAGGGGTGTAGGGACCACCCCCTGGGGTGTGAGCAAACCGCTGGACTTCTTACAGACCAACCCTACAGTGGCTGCTCAGCTGGGTGGCAGCAATTTGCCCACATGCTTTGTTTGTCTGGGATGGTCTTAATCTCACATAGCAGCCTGGCCTTTAGTAGTTGCTTGGATGTGCTACAGTTTTACCAGATGGGCACTCAACACCCCAAACAAGTGCGGTCCTTCTTTCAGCAGGGCAGGGAGGGAAGAGAGGCAGAGAGGCTAAAGAAAGCAGTCCCGGCACATCATGTGCAAGATCGTTTTGTCCAGAAGGACCAGTTACTGCACCTGGGCTGTTAAGTCTCCTCCTGACAGCTGTCATGACAGTAAGCATCCAAAATTGTGCCAAAACAAATGCTTCAGTTCTCCTGTGCTCCAAGCACTGTTTAACTCTGATCCTGCAAGTGTACAATGGCTTGGCTGCACCCTGTATTAGAAACACTACCATGAACTCAGACTGTGGCTGGTCTTTCCAGTTCACCATCTGATTGAGCAACACAACTTTATACACTTGTTCTTATGCAACTTCCTTCCACTCCCCACACAGAGCTGCCTCATCTACTACCAGTTGCCCAGGAAGGAAGTCAGGACACTTTTAAAGCTGTAATTCAGACATAAAAGTTTAGGGGCCATTCGTTCTCTAGCTGGACAGTTTGTTTACAGGAAGACAGAATGTCAACAACATTGACAACCTTTTCCATTCAACTCACACAACTAACAAACTGGTATAAAGGATAGGCAGTGTAGCCATGGTTTGTCTAGCAGAAGCTAACAGCAAATTGTTTTGATCAATATTAAACTTGTATTAAATGCACTTACCTCTACTTGCATTTAAAAGGCTTCTTGTAAATACAAGCTATAATTTATTGCACTTGTCACTGTATATTCATTGTGCTGTATCATTTATAGAAAGACTGCTTTTTTAAAAAGTTTTTATTTAGAAAAATCTCAGTGTAAACAATTGTACCACTTTGATTTTATACATGAAACTCATGAGATTGTGCTTCACTAGAAAGTTGTTAAAAACATAATAAAGGCTTCCTGTAAGGCAGAAGTACACATTGATCCAATACATCTGCCAGTACAACACCTAGTTTTCATTGTGGCTTTTTCACCTTCACACATTTTTAGATTGAACAGAATCAAAAGTTCTGGACAGACAGTGAAGTAAAGTACCAAGGGACATTCACTGGTTTAAAAGTTCATAGATGTTTTGCCTTTTTTTTTTTTAATAAAAAACAACCCAACCTACTCCATATGATGGACAAAACCCAGCATCTTGACAGATTAGTCAAATTAGCCTGCAGCTATCCTCATTCCATGAGTTTCTGTACACATGAGACAGCAGAATTCAGTCCTTGGTTTGCTGTTGTCTTTGTATCATGACAGTCTCTGCAGTGTAAATGCTTTGGCTTTCAGTTAAGTCTTAACATGGAACATCTTATGCACCAAAGAACAGATTAATATTACAATCCAAGGCACCACAAAGTTTGTGGCCCTAGCATTCAAACTTACCGATGCTTACAGCTTGGAAAAAGGTTAAGGCTCAAGAAGAGGGGGAAACTATTTTACACTACTGTAGAACAGCTGAATGGAAAAAAATATTAAACACTGTACTACTTGTTGTTCTCCAAATACTCTGAGTAAGGAGCAGGTCAGCACAAAACGTTTGGATTCAGGTGAGGGTAGGAAACACATCAGTTCTGAAGTCTAACTGATAATTTACTATTAATGGAGCAGCTATAACAGCACCTATTCACTCTGGCTCTATAGAAGTAGAGCATAGTTGCATCTCTGCACCTGGATGGCAGCAGCCTATGAAAATCCACCTGACACATGCACACTATGGCATCAGTAATGTTCAGGCACATGTTACAGTACCATCACTTTCTTTATGGCTAGACCTCCCATGCTGAGAGGATTAACAGGAAATAACCAGCTCAAGATGGCCTGGTATCTTCCAAAGGTGTGTGTGTTCTCAACCGTTCAGCAGCTAGATTAACACAAATATGGTTTAAGTACAGTTGTAAAGGCAAAAGTGACTCAACACAGCTGTAACTTTTGCCTTTCTAGTAACGGTGAGCAGTTTGTACGGATTATGTTTTAACCAAATCTAACCTGAAGACAAAAATACTCTACTGCTGCCCTTCAGTTGGTTTTCTTAATGTATTTTAGTCTCAAAGGAAACCATTTACACTTCATTGGGGGAATGCAGAAATGCAGGAATACTACCAATGCTGAAAATATTCCCAATTGGCACAGTAACCACTTGTTAGTTTTCCTTCACACACAGGGTAGCATGTCTTTAACACACACACAAGGGGAAGGTACCAATGTTTAGTACATTCCATTTCCTAGAAACAAAGAAACAAAAATAGGCCCAATTCCCATCCCCACCCCCCAAATACACTATTTGAAAATTAGCAAAGATAGAAATCCCTCAGCCACTGTACAAAGACAGCCAGGGGCAGAGCATCCAGACTTTTATTACAACTCATCCCTTGCCTGACGCAAGACAAAGCTATGCAGTGATTCAAGGTCTCTCGTCCCATTGTGCTCACTGACTTTCTTTCCCCCTCGGAAAAGCAGAAGTGTAGGATAACCACGTACCTTCAAAAGACACACACACACAAAAAGAAACTTCTTATTAATGTTGAAACTTGTATCCATCGTTCATATTTGCCCAACTACGAAAAGCCACTGAAGCCCTCAAAGACAATAAGCCATTTTAATTTAAAACAACCCCAAACCCACAGCAGAACTTTCAATGCCAGCCTGAAATGTCTGAACGTTTTAAGTGAATGGGATAATACATGTTCTAGGCTCCTGGAATAGCAGCTCCAGCTCTGTGTTCAGCTGTCTGCCTACCAGCACCGAAAGACTTTTTTTTTCTAGGAACAGAACTTTGCATCAGATTCCACAACTGCCTTGGTGCGTTCACAGAGGGAGGCTTCTTAAACCAGGGACTTTTTCAGCTTTATCCACTCATGAGAATGACCAAGTGTGAGCAGTCCAGGAGAGAAAAGGTGCCACCAGGTGCTGTTCTGAACTGCCTCTTTTTGGCTAACAAAGAGCACATCTGCACTGTCTCCAGGCACCTGGACTACAGCAGCCACTTTGGCTGTGCACTGGAGCCTCCAACATTTACCACACAATACTATCCTGTTCTTTCACACTTACAGAAAATCTGTTGCAGACATTACGTTCCACAGTGCAGTCTACTTCTGCTATTTTGACATCAGTCAAACCTGGAAATTGCTCTTTGGCAAGGTTCTCCCAAGTTGGAGCCAAGTTCTTACAGTGACCACACCTAGAAACAAAAGAGGGAGATTTGTTCAGCAGATATACTTTCCAGTTTATCTCTACTGTCTTGCTGCAATTGCTTTAAGTTTAACTAGCTGCCTTTCCTATCCACTAATGATTTGGCCCTCAAACTCCTTTGCCCTATTATGTCAGCAAATGAGCTAAGAAAACAATTGATTTTATTTAAGTTAAGCACTGAAGTACCTTCTGGCCTTTGTTAGTCTTGCCTAGCATGGTATTCTAGATGTCAGTGCATTAACATTTTACCCCACAAAGAAATATGAAGCCAAATAAAGACAAGCACAGAGACAATTTAACTGGAACAAAAAGAAAAAGATCTCTTGGAAACAAAAATGCTTTCAGGAAGGCACAGGATGTCTGTAGTACAAAATAAGTTTTCAGATAGCATAAGCCAGTTATGCTGAAGCTACATAGCCTGATTTTAATTATTTAAATGATATTTTAATTTCCCTATTAAATTTCTTCCAGTTCCTAATGGACTCCTTGACCAGTCCATAGTAAAGTATTCTTTTTGTTTATATTTTTAACTTGGCTTAGCCAAGTTCCTAACGTGAACTTCTTACTGCCTTCAAGAAGAATTCCCAAAGCACTTTAGATTTTAAAGCTTCATTGCTCATTCTGTTCTAACCCAGCTGCACCTTAATTGGGTTATTAAAACAGCACCATAATTGCCTCAAGGCTGGATCAGGGCATTTACAAAAATAATGAAAGATGTCTCAGCAAAAGTTTTCTTAATGAAAGCCAATGTATATTCAAACCACCTTGTTAATACACAGTGACAGTATAAAAGCATTTCTGACCATGCAAAAAAAGAGGGTGATTTTATGCTTACTATGCAAGTTAACATTAATATTTATCCAAAACTAACTGAAAGACAGAACCAGCACGCAACATAACAGTGTTTGCTGAGCCCTACATAAGTTAATCTACTTGGAAGAAAATAAATTCATTTATATGCAGAGCAGTACAACTGTATACATAAAACTGACTTTCAGAGCTAAAACTAGGATACCAGCTATATAAATATAGGAAGCATTTTGCTAAATGGTGGCTTTCTGAACACTGCAGCCAGGCAGCACACACTGGTTTAAGAACTTGACTGTACATCCTGAACCACTGTTTTTCAGCCTGCCATCCAACACTGATCCTATCTGTGATATACAGCAGCAATCCCATGAAAATCTCATGAGATGAGGAGGTGGTATTGTTAATAAAAGCTAATCAAAAAGAGAGCATTTCTTTATCTCAAAATTTTCCAGAAAAAGTTTCTCAGATAACGAACTCCCTAGATATACCAACAAGCCCTCAGTTCATAAATCAGACTGGAAGCTGCTTTGTGTACAGGTGCAAACTGAATTCAGCAGCCAGTTCTGCTGGTGGCACAGGTGCAGCACAGGCACAGATTCAATCTCAGTCCCTCACAGAGCACAGATGGGATGAAGGGAGTGAGGAAAGAGCATCAATTGTGAAGGGGTGTGTGCGCTGTGGGCAGGGTATTTCTTAACCAAGTGGTGGCAAATACTTGCTCATATCCAAAAGCAGATCTATCACATGGAAGAGAGCATAGAAATTGCTCTCAAGCAGCAAACCACACTGTGGTGAAAAGGGTGACAACACTGGAAAAGACTGAATCATTGAGCTTACATAAAGTGAAACATTCCTGGGTACTTCTTGCCTAGAGAAAGAAACACATTCATGCCTGTTGTCAGAGTTAGGCTGCAATATCTTGATATGCCAGAGCACATTTAAACATGGGTTGCATTTGCTTGTGTTGCTTTGTAATGGGGCCTTCTACCACCCCAAACAAAAGATCTTTTTATGTTTTATATACTGCATTAATGGATGGCTAATGATGAGATCAGAGATGTGCTATCTTCCACACAGTGAAATACAGCTTAATTTTAATCTCTTCAGCTACACTGGGCTTCTTTCTGTTGCCTGAGAGACCAGGCAATGGATGGGCAAGTTTCATTAAATTCAATGGAGGCAAAAATAAGATGAATTCCATAAACCACAGAGAGAACTGTGAAACTATCTTTTTCTCTCAGAAAGAGAACAGTAAGAAAAAGGTGGAAATACTTGTTCTACGAGTTTGTAATACTGAGGTCTTATCCCAGCTGGGGTCCCAGGCTAGTAATGGGATGCCAGATAGTACATTACTTTAATTTCTCCCTCCAGGGCCTTCCACTGGGTGTCCACACCCAGACCATCTGCATTGGACACTTCTACCTTGGGTCACTGTAAGAGCATACTACATGAATCTACACCCTTAAGAACATTTTAAAATTGTCACTTGCACAAATTAAGTTTTCTGGCAGTTATCTGAGGAGTAAAAAGAAACTACCCATAGCTCAGCAGTCTGTATCAAAACTTGGGTGCTCAAATGAGGCTTGCAAGAGAGGCTGGTTGTGGCAGGGGAGGGCCCAAAGGCCAGCATGCTTTCCTTTCTCAACACTGGAGATTATGCTGCCCTCAAGGGATAGGAGCGTGCTAAGCCTGCAAAGAAATCTTCACTTTCCTTGTTCCCCAGCATTACCTTGAGGCTGACACAGCAAAGCTTCTCTGTCAGCCTTTCCACAGAGAGGTATCCCAAGAGAGCTAAAGCACATTGAGCTTTCCTGCTGTAACTCTTGCCAACACACACATTCTTCAGTTAATTCAACATCCAGGCAACAAATACAGCACTACTCACAACTCAAAGACCTACAGCAACTAAAGCATTCACAGCTTAGACCAGCAATAATCCTGAATAGCAACAGGTGCAAAGTTCTTACCATGGAGCATAGAATTTAATAAAGGTGATCCCCCTGGCAATGGTTGCATCAAAGTCTTTTTCAGAGAGAGAGAGCACTGCAGCCTGGTCCAAAAAAAAGTAAGGAAAAAAGAGAAAAATCAAAACTTTTTGTATATACAAAATAGATGACGTGTAACATCGGGCAATTAACCTTATATCTACCTAAAAGGGAAACTGAAACTGGAAAAGATAATATTATTGGTAATACAAACAAGAGTAGCAGCAGACGACCTCATTTTTACCTCCTCCCCTAGAGAAATGTAAAGAAAACTGTATTTCACACTGAATCTCATCCATAACCGGAGAAACAAAACTTCCCTGTTTTAAGGGCATTTGCCTGTATCCAAATTTTCAGTTGTTATTAAAAAATGAGCGTAATTTTAATACACTATGTTTCAAGGAATAGCCCTTGGAGGAGCTTCAAGCACTTAATGGCCATCTGAGATTTTAATGAGGTATTCAAGGCACATTAGTGATGTCTCAACAGCTGTTCTCCCTGTTTGCTACACCCCTGCATTCCATACACTGAGAAAACTGTTACCAGAAGCAGATTTCCCTGTCAAGAGGACAGCATAGCACCAAACTTCTATGGATGCCAGGTACAATTTTTACTCCTGATAACATCAGGAGCAAGTGATGTGTCTCATATGAGAGCACAGAACCAAAACTTCATTTTTGGTGTGACTCTCTTAAGGGTGAGAGGGATTAAAAACAAATAAATAAATCTCATGCCTACAAAACTTCGAATTCAAACGAAAGCAAAATTAAAAACAAGTTCACAACTGACAGTATCACCAATTCTACTTTAAATCCAGGAAGTTTTATGAGGCCAAAATGAAATTTGAAATTACAAATTATCCAGCAACTTTAAACATTTAGGTAAATAACTGTTAGTTCACAAAATTATTTCATTAAGTTGAAGTGTTATTACCTCTGAAGAATTATTTAGAAATGATACTTTCTAATTATTTAATAATTAAAAATAATTAAATTAAGCAAAAAGAGAGCAATAAATAAGTATTCTTCTAGTCTGAGTTTTCTAACTGGGTATCTAAAACTGATGTTCCAAACCTAATTGACAATCCAAGGTATGAAATCCAAAAATCCCATAAGTAACATCTTCCCCATGATTCACACAGTAAAACAAATTTTAAAGATTGCTATCAGAATAGTAAAGTGAACTATATAACCAGAAAAATAAATACATTATCAGATAGCTCAATTTTAGCTCGGTTTCTTAAAAAAAAGACATCTTATGCAATCACATCCTCTGAGCATCTGCTGGTCACACTACCTTAGTCTGCCTGGACCATTCTGAATGATTTTAGCAATGTCTGGCAGAAGAGAAGTCTCATGGACATAAAAGTACAGCTGACCTGTGTGAGACATGGGGGAATCTGTGTAGGGTCTCAACACTGGGACACCAGTTTGGAGTTGGAACTCATTCCTTTGGCTGCCTGTGGTCGGCTGATGGCAAATGCATCAGTGTTTGCTGACTACATGGGCTGGCCCCTTGTTTCAAAATTCATGAAAACGAAACCAGGATCAAGGGGTCTGAAAATGAGTGACCAAAGAGCCGTGGCATCCAGAGCTGCAATGTAAAGTTGTAAGGACAAGTTGAGCCCTACACTGTGTCTAGTATTATTTGGCAGAAAAATCTCCCCATGATCCTCTCCTGTTTGTGTGAGTGGTGGTGAATGCAACGCCTAAGTGGGAATTTGTGTCACATGTGGTTTGCGTTATTTCTATAAAAATAGAAAGACAACTAATTACTTTCTGCATTGTACTAACACCAGCTTGTTAGGATCTTCCAAATATGAGGTCAACTGAAAAAAAGAAATAAAAATTGAAGGGTATGAAAATGGCAAATCTATGTGGTCTGTAATGCTTGGTAAGCCACTTTATGCAAGACAGGTAATGGCTGCTGGAAATGTCATCTGGGAAAGTAATGTTGTCCTGGGAGAAGCTGCATATAAACTGTATATATATGAATATTATTGATGCTTAATTACTTAAATTCATTCTGCATCACAAGGGAGTGTAAATCCCCACCCCTTATTTTCCAGGCAGAAAGTATGTTTTCCACACTTCATGAAAAATTACGCATGAAAACCATCCCTAATTTCTCAGCTGTACCAATTTTTCATTCATCTCATGAAATGGCAAATGAAATGCCAAAGGGATTAGAAAAGACAGAAAACTAAATTACGTAAAGTACAGCTATGCAAAGGCTATTTCTGTGAATTTCTTGGCATCATTTAGGAGCCTGTGGCTCCTCCGACCAAGATCAGAGTAAATGCCCAAACTCAAGGAGTTTTCTTGTCACAGGACCTTACTAGACTGGTCTTCATCATCTTTGCTTGTTCATTGTTTCTGCAGATAGTCTCTAAGTATATGATGAAATATGCTGTCATACATACCAAGGTGCCAGCAGTTCCATGGCCCAAAAAGACCACATTTATGCCACTCCATCTAAACAATTTATTGCAACCATATAAAAGGAGCCAGATGCGTTTTTTCCTTCTGCAATTCACCAGATTAGTAAAAGTATCCCTAGGATTTATGATCTGATTCCACTCATTAACTACGAAAAAAATAACCAGGAAAGTATGTGGTACAGTTTACATCCAGAAATTGTCAATCTATCAGAGAGAGAAAAACACATGGAGGATTCGGACAGGCTGCTGAAACAGTCTGAACACTTAACATTGCTGCAAAGCACTGGAGCACTTACCTCAGCATGGGGGGGTTCTGCAGGTGGCTGTGGGGCTTCAGCAGGTTTATCTGCTGGTGGCTCTTTCCCAGAGCTCTGTAGTTGGGAATCCACATATTCTTTTAAGGAATCGAAGTCCCTCTTGCCTTTGTACTGGTCACCCTACAATTATCAAACAGTTTGTGCAATTGTGTATATGCAGTTAATCCAGCAAACAAATATTTACCATAAAAACATAAGATTGGCAAGAGTAAGCACATTAATAATAAATATGATTATCTATTTCTTAAACCTGTCCATGACATTCCCTTCACTCCATGTCTTCAGGTTTTGCCACAGATTCTTCTGTACCAAAAGGGAACAATCTAAAATTTCCTTGAAGTGAAAGGTATTTTAGAAATGTAGAAGCAAACTTTCGAAACTTTTCCACTTTGACCTTCTTCTCTCCCTCTAGTCAGCTTTTTCAAAGTTGTTTTGAGGTTTGTTTGTGGTTTTTTTTTTTTACCTTAAACCTAATGTAAGGAACAATGAAACACCCACTGCTGTTTGGTGGTGGTCTCTGTTACCACATGAGCTCTTCCCAGTGCTTTGACGGGGCTGAAAACCTTAACCTGCATGTTGCCAGACTGCACAGTCACTCTGTTTTGGATAGAACTCTTGAGATGTGGTCCCATGAGGCATGGGCAACAAGATGAGGAAGACTCAAGAAGAAGACAGCTCTTCAGCTCTCCTGTATCTCTGGAGCTCCTTCTAAACATTTTTATTTTGTCATTGATAATATTACTTGTAACTATTGCCCCTTCCCTTGCACTGGCTGTAAGTGACTAAGGAAATAATCTAAGGTGATGCAAGAAGCCTGTACCTTCTGGTTTGTATCCATTTCAGCAGGGCAGGGTCAGTGCCCATTAATTCCTCCCAGGGCTTCTGCTGCATCTAACCAAGTGGAATGGTGTGATGCCAGACTTCAATTATGACAAAGGGGATGACTGAAGCTGCTCTCCCTCTTATTGAACTGTATCATAGCAGACAGAGAGATTTTCAGGAATTTCTGGGCCAGGTTACTGGAAAGCTGTTGGGGTTGTTTTGTGATTTTTAAAATATATTGTATCAGTCCACAGAGGAAGATGTGATTGTGGTGCTAGTATGCCACCAGGGAACACCACACTGCCAATGGAGAAAAAACAGTTTGATGGCAACTGAAATATGTTGTTTAGACTAATGGCTGAGGTTCAGCTTTACCAAATACAGCAGCAGGGATTTTTTTTCTTGATTCAAGTAACTCCGAGCAACTTAAACATCAGTTTTTAGAAAGGGTCAGAAAACTGATCTGGCTTGTCGAGAAAAAGCTAACTTTTTTATATTGAGAATATGGTTCTGGCAAAGTATCTTGCCACCTGTAGCTATCTGAAAAAATAAAATAAAAGGAGATGGAAAGCCATTCTGAAAAAACCCAGCAGAACATTTTCCATTCTTCTGACTCATGTCATGTAAAAACAGAAGTTTAATTTGAAAATCTCTAGGCTTGGACAGGCCACCATGCTTGATTTGAGCACTCCCTCAGCTTCCAGTTCTGCTTCTGACATGTGCCAGGCACTGCTGCTCTAGAGGTAGCAAGGCCACATACTTCTTATGGGAATCAGGCTGGGATTCAGGAATGCAGGTGCTGCTTCATTTAAATTGCCTGGAGTTGTCTGATCTTACAGGGATGCTTATACCAAACCTCAGCAGTACTGGTATGTACTTACAGCCAGTTTCTCTTTAATGTGCCAGAAAATTGCCATAAGCAACAGCCACTAAACAGGATTGAGCAGCAAAACTTACACCTCTGATACTGTAAATGTTCTAAAAGGAATGCAAAATGGATGGGACAAAAAGCCAACTCTCCCCCAAAATTTAGCAGGTAAGAGCTCCAAGTGTAGTCCTGGGTTCTCTTGCAGACCTGTTTAATACCCACTGAATACATTTAACTGTGAAATGTTGTATTTTTTTTTTAATTGCTGCAAGGAAAAATGTCAACTGGGCCCACAGGATCCTCACTTGCGGTGTCATATGAAGAGTTCAGATTTATAAGAGGGGAAATTTGCGTCTCCAGATACCACTCAGCAGATGTGCACCACTTACAGAGGAGAACCTCTGGATACACATTGTTAAAATTACACACTTTATTACTACTTCTATTTCAGTTATGTTTTTGTGTTCCACAGGAAGTAAAGTACTAGGATAAAGTAAACCCAGAATTCTCTCACACAGGAGCACAACTGGAGATACTTCTTACAGATTTATGAACTTTATACCAGTTGTTTGCAAAACACAATGAGCAAAACCCTTTAATTTTTATTTGTGGACAAAGTCTACCTCTTCCAGTACCTACCTGAACCTCCAACATCTTTTCTCTCACAAGCAGACTTTTGTATATGCCCCCTTGATATTTTTTTTTTTCAGAATGCAAGCACAGTCCAAGTATTATTAAGAAAAAAAATGGTGTGATCTTTTGCTGAATTTGCAGACTTACCTTTTCACCATTCCTAAACCAGAGGAGTGTGGGATAACCCCGAACTTGGGCTTCAGAGCAGACTTCATAATGCTGAGTACAGTCAACCTACATTTTGGGAAAAAAAAACCCCAAAATTATTCAGTGCCTAAAATAAACATACAACAAGCATCACAGCCTCTCTTGTTTAAAATCTTAGAAAAATACAGGAACAAGCAATACATGGCTTGGCAAAACTCAGTAGCCAGTACTGTCTTGAGAATGATTGTGTCTGCCTTCCAAATAGTAGCTTGGTTTTATAATTATGAGACTCTGTGTATGTTTGATTTTTTTTTTTAAGGAGGGATGGGGAGGGAGGTATGGCTAGAAGGAAGTAGTAGCAGTTACAAAGAACAATGAAGACATAATTAAGTATTTCAATTAAAAAGTATTTGGTATTCTCAGCTAATAAAATTAGTGCATGGACAATGAGACACAAAACACTAATGTCAGAGAACTTTAAAGTGAAGACATTGGCTCATCCATTTTTTGAAAGACTACTCTTTAAAGACTTCAGAAGATGTGTCAACAACTAGAAAGCTAACTTTACTCCAAGGGAAGCTCCAACTGAATAGAAACATTCAATTCTAATATGTCCTAGACCAATCTGTACAGGTATTAGTTTATAATCTTCTCTGAAGCATTAAAAAAAAATAACTGAGCACTGGAGCCTTTGCTCAACACAGCACTTGTATTTTGAATTTTACATGAGAAACACTTTGCTCCAGATCACTGAAGATCAATTGTAAAGATTAAACAGTGTTAAGACACTATTCCCCCAGATTAGATGAAGGTCATGGTTCAACCTTCTTAGAAACAGCTGTGTTTCCTGTTTACTTACAGACTCACAATGTCAGTCAAGACATGGTTCAAATAGTTTCACAAGGTATACAGTTACATAAAATTGTCTAGGCATCAAGACAGATCTTGGCGGCTGCATTAAATAACAACTCTCAGTAATATGAACTACAAACATGACAGACAACTGAATAAAACAAATTTTTAACATTTTTTGTTTGTTTTTCTCCAAGTACCAGAGAATGGTAACTTCAAAAAGATACTTAAGCTATGAACAGATTTCATAGGACAGCAAACAAAGGTCTCAAAAAGTACAGACAGCATCAAGGGCAAAAGAGCTTCTGACACCTTATTCTCAGAGGGAATTTAATTTTATATCCACTAGGTCTCAAAATTATATATTTATATATATATATATATATGAATGTATGTATGTCTGCTCTAAAGTTCAACTGTGTGGACCTACTCTGTACATCTCCAGTGCACCTGAATTAGTATTAAAAAAATAAAAATAAAAAAACCAATGAAGTCAAGCTTGTCACCCCTAGTACAGCTGGAAGTGCTGTGAGGGAAGAGGCAGGGGAGGCAGCAGAGTCCCTCTGCAGGACTGTCAGTGCTGTTGCTATGCCTTTCCAAGCAGTGGAACAACTGTAAAAGCTTAAGGACAAGGAAGTTGAGCCCAGCCAGATTTCCACTGTTGGCAAATACAGAGGGATTCACACCATGACCACCTGGACTTAGGTATGGGTCAGCAACTAAAGCCAGGAACTACCATTGCCAGACCACCTCCATACCTCTGCACAGAAGTCACTCCACGTACAAGTAACAAGCTCCCATGGTAAATACACCACAGAACCTGGTTATCAACCCTAAGGAAATAGTAAAGCAGGACAAGATATCAATTTTTAAGGTGTAAGACCCTCTGAAACCTTTAAAAAGTTTTATGGGAATAAAGAGAGAAAAAAGAACAAAAAGCAACTAAGAAATAACTCATCATAAGGAGCCCAGTAGGACTAAAGCTTGCTGAAGAATTCAGTGGTATAAAGAATAAATTAGGAGTCACTTTCCCACTCAAATACTGAAGCCTATCAAGTTCTGACAAAGCAGACACATAATAAAAAGTGAGTCTTAAAATACTATTCCTTGCATCTAAAGAATTAGGCTTATTCCCAGCTCTCTCTGAAATACAGAGCCAGCTGTGTTTGTAACAAGTCCTTGCTGAAAAGGAGGGAGTCCTGTCAACTGTGGATGTGTGAGGAAAAAAAACCCAACAAAACTCAAAATTAAAATAGAAACTATGACTATAAAAGGATTTAAGAGGTGACAAAACAATTGCTGTTTGCAAATCATAGCACAAAAAGCATGATACTTGGCTGAAACATTCACTGACACAAAGCATGTTTTCAGACTGAGAGCGCTTCACCCACCTTGCCAATCTTGACAGCTTCTGAATGCTCAAAGGCTTGAGCCAGCTGTTCCCAGGTAGGGGCCAAAGCCTTGCAGTGACCACACCAAGGGGCAAAGAATTTGATGAAGTGATTACCTTTTAAGTTAAAAAAAAAAAAAGAAAGAAATATTTAACTCATTTGGAATGAACTTGGCTGCAATTAAAGACTAGCTACTAATCTCAGGCTGCAAATTTATCATGGTATTTCCTGAGTTAAAGATAGGAAACACTGTGAATCAAAGGCCAGGACAAAATACTTCAGCAATTAGGTTTTCAATACTGTATGCAGACCCAGAGCATTGCCAAATTTCCTGAAAATCCAAACAGCTTCACAATCTCAAGCCAACAAATGAGATATTACAATGGTATTTTTAACCTAACCATTTACCTCAGTGTTTAATTCTACCGTGTCAATCAGTTGTGCTGTTACAGAGTACAAAGAACTACCAAGGAATATATCTATTTTAACAGCATAAATATAAGTACTAAACTTCAACTTCATGCAGTGTTGTTTCCTCAGAAATGATAAGTCTATAAATTACCTAAAAAATTTTGTTCAGTTTTCCATTCTCCTTTTTCTGCCCTGCTCTTTCTATTTTCATGTCAACTACTCAAAATTTCCTGCCTTTAGTAGACTTTTTTCTTGGCGTTTTACACAGAGAAGAGTCCCTGTGCTTAGTTTAAAAGTATAATATTAATTGCAAAGTACCAGGATTTGTCATTTCCTTCTATTAAGATTAATTAATTCAAAATGCTGCACATTTTTGCGCTCATCAAGGCAAGGCTCTGTTAAAACAAAAGAACAAAAGTCAACCTTGCAGGTGTGACTGCTAAACCTCCTGTTGAATTTAAGCCCTGAATTTTTTGTAACTGAAGTCAGGAGAGAACAGATTTACAGATGATCATAAACCTGCTCAACCATCAGATATGATCATGAGAATGTCTCCTCTATGAAGGCCAATGGATACATAATAAAAAAAATACTATATAAAGATTAAAACATTTACAATCTGAGAAGACAGTTAAGTTGGTAAATGTTTGGCATCATCTTGATAGCTTAGAGGAAAATATATTAAGAGTTTTGATTTAATTGTGTTAAGCCCCACAGGCTGGAAATTTTAAGTTAGCTGCACAAAATGCTCTTTTACACTTGAAAATATTTCTAATCTAATGGTTACTTTAAGAAGCTCTAGTGTCTGCCTCACTAGTGCTATCAGATTGGCACAAACATTTAATTTAATACAGCCTTTGGTTTTTGGATAACAGACAGAGATAGTAGGATCATCTCTTGGAATGCCAGCCCAAAGTTTGTACTGTAAGATTTTGCTCATTGTCTTAAACCCCACCGTGTGGGGGTGGAATTTTCCCATATTAGGTATCCCTCCTGGCATTAATTTGAAAGCTTCCAGACAAAATATTTTTTAAAATGGCCAAAGAGGTGAAGTGTTTTGCCCACATTAAATTCTGGAGGAAGGAAGCTAAACAATATCAAATAAAGGGCCAGAACTGGAGTGGGATGGGGGCTGTAAGGAGGAAGCAAGTGGATTACACTTATCCAGAGTAACAGCATGGGAGGAGGAAAAGGCAGCACCCAGGGAAGGAGGAAACAGGACTTGCAAAACCACAAAGTGAGTGGCAAGGCTGTGACTGAGCAAGGAACATGGGAAAAGAGACAGTTTAGTTGAGCAAGCCCCACTGGCTTCTTCCCTGTGATTAGGGGATGTAATTCTACTGCCTTCTGAGTACCCTACTTAAAACTTTCTCATGGTCTGCAGTACGTAATTAAACCACTGCATTTTCACAGTTTGTAGTTTCATCCTCTTTCACTATGTATTACTGGAAAATAAAAGTGGGAAGGAGGTCCCCTGAAAACTAACATTCCTTGTGCAGACTTCTCAACACTAATGCTTCTGTAATCAAGTTTCTCTCCTTATGAAAAAACCCAAGTTACCTTCTGCTATGTGCATCTTGAAATTGTCTGCTGCAAGTTCATACATTCCCTGCTTAGGTTCAGGGGCTTTGGGTGGTTCCACATCAGATTCTGGATCCTAGTCATGAGAAAAATTAACTTTTATTTCTCTTGTACAGTAAATACACGACATTTGATTCCTGTGTCACACCATTCTGAAATAGCACTGTGGACTCTGAAATTTTAAATTCCTAAAGCAATGTCCTTATTTAGGTTGATTTAGGTATCTAATGTTTCCTAGCAAAACAACTTCTGGAAAGTAAAGTATGAAAAATATTGCCACACAGAAAAGAGCTGTCACAGCCAGTGGAATAACAGGCTTTCTCTTCCTATGTTTAACTTACAGCAAAGTCATTGGCACTTCAGCAAAAGCAAGTGAATACTTTCTGGACACCAGGGTTAGAGCTGGAAAGAATTTTTTAAGAACCTCTAAGTACATTTCTTAAAATAGCTTAGCATTTAATGTTCAATTATTAAAACCACCATGTTTGTTTAAATATAACCACATTTCAGCAATCACTAAAGCTTTACCTTGATTAGGAAGAGGCGTCACAAATTTAATTTTAGGCAAGGCTTGGCTACTACATGTGATTGCTGTCCCAAAACTCAAGGGTTTTCCTAGGGATGGCATGAGCTTATCTTACTTAACCAATTATTTTAACCCTTTTCTTTAGGTCACAACATTATTAGGTAGTAACTGAGCTAAAGATGGCATCCAACACAAACGCAATTTATAATGTGTTGAAGCTAAATTGCTTTTCCTATTCTAGAAACATTATGGTCTACAGGTGCCAACTGAGTGGACACCAAGAATTGTATCTTAAAATGTCAAAATTATAAACATTAAAACTTCATTATGTACTGTAGTTTGAAATACAGGAAAGAGAGAGCAGGTCACGGGATGACAGTTTTAATTACTAGTCTGACTATTGTGTAAGCTGGTTCATATTGATTTTGTGACCTGACTTGTATTCTCAGGAAAGATTTCCTCCTGGAAAACAAAACCTAACCTAAAGCAGTGATAGATAAGCAAGTCTGCAGAAAGGAGTATTTCCTTTTCTTATTTCCTTTTCACTTACAGATGGTTCCTCATTTAGTTTCTCCAGCATCCAGTTTTCCAGTGCCTGGAAGTCCCTAGGACCTTGGTATTTCAGAGGTTCTTGTCCTGGTTTAAGCAGCTTTAGGCTGCAGGATCAAAATGTAGAAAAGAGTGAGGCAAAAATTTTCACACAGGAAACATTCTCAGAAAGCTAATGTGCTTTGCTAATCCACAGCAATGCAGTTCAGGCTTCAGGAACAGATCTCTGGACTATTAACATCAGCATCAGGCATCTCCCTCAGCTTAAAAGGTCACGGCTAGAACTTAAGACACTTTTTCATTCCCATGTAAGCTTTTAAAAGAGATTTTTAAAATAGCCAAAAAGAAATACCATGGCAAAAATCAACACAGCCTAACATTACTTTGATCAATAAGCAAGAGCAAATTAAAAATTGCAGTATTGAGTTCTGTGAATCCTATTTCAGCTTGTCAAAAAGAATTTATTTTGTTTTGTTCACCCCTCTTCATCACCAAAGGAAAAATATCTAGCACTTATTTTCCCAGGAATTTCGTTCTCACCACTCATTCCCTGACTGCTCTCGGAATGTAGGACTTTTCATGTGGGATTAAACTGATTAAAAACACACTGAAAAAGTCAATAGGACAAGTGCCTGAAGGGGTTCAGACTTCATGATTATAACATTTAATAATTGCTGTCAAAGCTTTTCCATAAACTACCTAAAGCTCCCACTACTACATATTTAAGTTAAAATTGGAACTATATCTGATAAAGGGGGAATATTGAATTCTGACCTTGCCTTATTTTTTAAAGAAAATCAGAGTTTCAATTACTAGTGCCACCTAGCCCTCAGTTCCCCTTGCCAAGCTGTCATTTTGTACTGCTTCTTCTGTTTATTGAAATGATTTTCTCTCCCTTCTTGTTCCACAGTTGGAAAAAACAAACATATGAAAGTGTTGAAAAACCACCTAATGCAAATATATTCAAAGGACATAGGAGCTCACACTGCCATTTCTATTTAAGGTATTCCTGAATGTTCCTTGTGATGATAGAAAGTCAAAATAATAAGGAAACAAAAAAAAAATCAGAAGAACATCTAAAACATACCTCATGGCAATACTTTTGAAAGGTAATAAAATAATAAAGGTAAAACTCTCTGCACTTTTATTTTCTTCAAACAAGGATAAGTTTTCTCTGGTTCAGTTGATAAGAGTATTTATTTTGCAGCATCAAATAATCCTGAGACAACTGTACTATGAGTGCAGTGACCTGCTCAGCCAGTTTTACTCTCAGGGGATGAAAAGGGGATGCAGCCTTTCCTTTGACAGGTGTTTGGAAAAGCAGAGTAGGGATCAGCACATCCTGGACTTGCAACAATACCTCTGTGGCTGAGGAAGCTGTGAAATTTCCCTTGCTGGATGTTTTTAAAAACAGGCTGGTTTAAAACTGACTCAGACAGGAAGACAATTTATTTCATGAATTCCCCTTCATCTCTATGTTTCTGTAACTAGCAAATAACTGCCTTGTTATTTAGACTTTTCAAGTAGATGAAAGCAAGCCCTAACTATTCCTATACGTTCAATGACATTAAAAAGGAGGCAAGGGGAAAAAATCCCAGCAATTACACATCCATTGATTTTTTTTCTTAGTCCAAATCCCTGCCACTCTTTCTGTTTTACAAGGAACAGCACCACAATATAATCTATTCAAATATGCAAAGACAACCAAGACTCACTTTTGGAGATATTAAAATAGAGCTGTAATATGCATTATTCCTTGGTATTTTTCTAGTGGAACTAAGCCACACACTGCCCTTAAGGACAATTCCTATCTCAGCAAGGACTATGCTATTTATAACTCTAAACTTCTACTCAGTTGCACTCATCTGCATCCAAGTGGGTGCAGCCAGGAGTGTATGAAAAGTTCAGGCTGTTGCTGGCGTCGGCAAAAGCACTGGACAAAGTGAGCAAAGGGAAGGAAAGTGAAAAATACAGGCTGTGCAAGGGCTAGAAATGATGACATTCTCCACTTATCCCTGCTAAGATGAGTAATAAATACAGCAGTTGAAAGGATCCCATCCATTTTTGCAAGAAGCTTTAGAGAAAACACAAGGGAACAAAATCCCTTTACTCCTTTGTGGTGGTTCAAAAGGGAACACACATGTAACCCGACAGCACTGACCTCTCATAGATACTTTAGACCATGTTCTGCCTACCAAAGCTGAGGTAGTAAGGCACATATTCTTTATAACTGGGTAAACATAACAAGCTTAAAATACAAATTAATTTCTTCTAGATCAATATAAGCAAAATTGCCTAGAAAAAGTCTATACAACACCACCACTTTGTGATAATATACCATTTTACTAGCACCAAGCTGACTCAAAAATCTGAGAGATTATCTATACATTAATTATGGCATAACATACTGACAAACTTGTGACAAGTTATTTTTAGAAGTATCATTACCAGAAACCAGCTCTATCATGCACATCACAGCTGTGCTTGAGAAAGAGTTAGTCAGAGAGAAAAGAAAAGAACAATTCTGGACTTCATTTAAACACAGACACTGTCCAAGACATAAAACAGTTTCTTGAAAAATATAAAAGAGCAACAGTAGTATGTATCACATGATACTTGGCAACATAGTAAAAGGCTTGAAATTAATATATCAGGTCCAAAGTGCTACAAAGAAACCCACCAAAATACAGCTTAGAAGTTAGCTTCAAGAAATTGGCAGAGGCTCATGGAAAACTAAAAAAAGAAAAATAGGAGCTGACATCCTTTTGTACTTACGTAGGGTATCCTCGTACGCCAAACTCAGAACACAGTGGAACATCTACAGTACAATCCACCTTCACAACATAGACCTGTGGCTGTTCCATGTTGTTGTATTTATCCCCCAAATCATTCCAAGTTGGCTGGAGACGCTGACAATGCCCACACCTGTGACAGAAGGAACGAGATGTTGTTTAATAGTTGCTCACATTTAGAGGGGAATGAATCTATGGAAAAGTTATAGCAGAATGGTGAGTTTGACCAATTTAAAAATATTTTTTTAAATCAGAAGTTAAATCAGCTAAACCAGAAGTCTTCCACACTCGAGCAAATACTATTAAGAACTTTCGCATGCTCATGTGAAAATCATCAAGATCTGGTAACTTCTTGCTATTATCCTTTTACATTAAAAATCCTACGAACATCCCCTGAATTTGGGTGAAGCTATTAATAAAAGCACTGTCGTTCTTCCAGCTTTCTAGAAAACTCCTGCAAGACTGTCTAACTTTGTTTTTAAGTTGCTCCCATTTAAAACAGTTTCACTTATACAAATGGGTTTGAGTACACTTGTAGAAAAGTTGCATGAATCCACACCCTTCCAGGTATCTTGATATCATTAAGAGGAAAAAAACCAAACCTTGAGATTTACTTTAGGATAAAGAATGTCAGTCAAACATATGCTCCTACAATGTCGGGGAATACAACCTCCCATGTGATCTTATTCTGAATTGTCATGGTGAAGGGATACAATGTATTATTGCTAAAATAAAATATTCCTTAAATATTTAACCTTTAATTGTAGTCCTTCCATAGTCAACTCTTTCATGGAGCTTGAATTAAGAGGAGGATTTTAGATTCTCTGGTTCCTCCTCCTGGCAGATGCAGTGATTTTATACACTGAATGAATACTGGCTGGTGTTTCAGAAAACTAGATAAGGGACTTTCAAGTAATTAATCCAATGTTTTTTAAGTGCAACAGAGCTGCCTTGTCCATATTTAACACTGTGATCTCTTCTATACACATTCCTTTCCCTTCCTTCTTAGGATTATGTGAGCTAAAACTGAAAATAAAGCATGAAAAATGTTCACATCTGAATCAGTAATTGACTAGTTAGTCTTTGCCAGTTTCAAAAAAAAAGTATCAATATTACATAGAAGAAAATAAAAGATAAGAAAGTCCCCAAATACTTTTTATGAAAATTATAAGGCATAGCTGAAAAAATATACCAAGGAGATAAAAAACAAAGAGAGCAAGGCCATGCAACATCACATGCTTGTGTGATGGATACAGCCCCATCTACCTACAGTCTTTCATTGCTACTGCTCTATGTTACATGACTGGGGTTGGAGGAGCTGCCAGTTCCACAGCTGGGGATGGTGGAGACCTGAGCGTCAAGGAGTCCTGCTCTTTCCCCCAGCTTTGCTAGAAAGTTGCAAGCACTCATAATCTCTGTTTACAAACATAAATGAAAGTTGCAAGCATGCACAATCTCTGTTTACAAACATAAATGAAGATCCAGAAGAGACTAACAAGGCCGTAGGAAAGGCGCACCAAAATCCCAAACAAACAAAGAAAAAAACTAACCCCAAACGCTGCTTCTTGTACACCACAAACATCAAGGGGTATGGGTACAAGAACACTATTTTTAAGAGTTCACACCCATGTTAATTCTGAGCAACTGTGTGCCACAAGTGGTCATGCTCAGAGATTATTTTGCTGTGGCCGCATCTACAGAGTAGCAGGTTGTTCTACCTGACACTGACACGTCAGCATTCCTCCCACAGTATCAGGGTTCCTCATCTGCAACACAGGATGGTGGAATTCCTGGGCCATGACAAGGAAGAGATGTACAGGTACATAAGGAGTGTATATATCAAAGCTGCAGATACTGACAAGCCCTCTGCAGTCAGTGGGGAACATAGACATTTCTGGAGGCCACCAGAAGAGCCTGAGCTCTGCAGCCAACAAGGGCAGCTCCACAGCAAGACACAGCATAAATCATTATCATTATCCAGTGAAAAAATGAAGACATATATAATGGTGTAAGAAGCACAGGACCAATCTTGCTCTGGGTGAAAGAGTCCAGCTCAGGTAAAATCCAGTCAACAGAATGCAGTTGTTAGAACTCTGGTGAGCAAGTCTGCAGCAGCTCAGGGGACTTCCAGAGGTTTACAGAGAGAGAATGTATGTTGAAAAGACCTACAAGAGTCAAAACAATGTAGCAAAACTACTCATTTGAGATTCTGTCCAACTAAGGAACCATGGGAACCTCGTCCCTCTGTAAAAATGCAACTGGCATGGCAGACAAGAGTATCTTGTGCAACCAAGAGAGTAGCCTGCTCATCCTTCTGTCTCCAGGTGTAGCTACCAAGTGTAACAGCCTTATGAACAAAAAGCTTATGACATTTGATGCAGGATGACTCGGAATGCTCTCTTCTTGGAGTATCCTGCGATATTTGAAACCAGCATAGGACCTCATGTGTACCACCACCATCCGGGAGTGAGGTCCTCAGCAACATTTGTTTCAAAAACCTGGAAGATTGGCTGTAACTCAACTCTTACTGGTAGCACTGATGACGCAACATCAGCAGCACCCATGTAAATCTGAAAGACAATCCTACCTGAACACTGGGCTCTTTGCTGGGCCTCTCCCTTGTAACTACAGAGACCAGGCTGTGAGAAGCATTAGGAGATTAGTACATCACCTTGGAACATGCCAGGAGGCTCTAATACAGGCTCCAGGGCTGTCAGGCTGCCTCTGATTCCACTGACAGTAAAACCACTGGTGTGTATAAGCACGTCTGTCTCAGGCACTTAGATGTTCCCTTTGTCTTTCTCTTCCTCTTGGGCCTGAAACCTGGCTCTGTTGCTGCTTGTGAGCAGCCAGGAGTCTACATCAAGGGCCCTGAAGCCAAGACCCAGAGATCTGAAGATTTGCTAAGGATGAGAAGAACATCCAGAGAAGGCTTAACAAGTCTGGGAAACTACACAACTCCCTCACACTTAAGTTGGGCAGAGATCCTCAGCCCTCCCAAGGGCACAGTGTGATCCAAGCTTGCAAGGCCAGCGCTCCCTTTGATGCATACTGAGGATAGGCAGCATACACTGGACTCTGTATCAGCCCTTTTGGCATAGGGGCTCCTACAAACAGCGCAGCAGGCTAAAAAAAAGAACTTAGGTTCTTAGGGATGCCTGTGAAACAGCAAGTCAAAGTGTGGACAGATATCACCTGAAAGCAGAAGAGAGCAGAAGCACTCCTGTTCTCTATGGGCACTTCTCAGGCCTTACAGCACTTCCCAGGCCCTTCATCAGAGTCAGGCATCCTCCACTTTTGTGATCTTCAGAGAACAAAGGCATCTACTCTTTGAAGTTTTTACTTAACATTTTCACGTGGCATAAATAAGTCAAAGTCAGTAACAACAACAAAAAACCAAGTTCCTCAGTTTTGGAAGGAGAAGCCTTTCTGCTATTGTTTCCAAAGACTCTCATATGCCTAAATGGCACCATGTAGCAACGGATAACCTTGGATCAAAACAGAACTTTTGCACATTGTTCCCCTATTTTAGCTAAATTAAAGAAAACCTGAGAGGAAAAAAAAATAAGCCAAACCAAACAACAAAACTCCAACAACAAAGCTCCCCAAAACAGCTACTGGATATCGCCAGTAAGTCAGACAAAAAAGAGTAGAAAAAGAGACGAAGAAAAGAGAAGAATATGAACGACCATTAGAAAGACCTAGAGGTGAGAAGTACTGTTCTCTTGACCAGGAATATCCAGCAAAGCACTGTTTCCTCATTCCTCTCAACCACTCCTGTGCCAAACACACCAGTCCGGGACAGAAGCCCAGCAGGTCTCTTGCAAACCAGAGAACTTCTCAGCTCTGCCACGGGTACCTGCGGCCCCGAGGGCACAGCACTGTAGTTACAGCTCTCACTTGCAAACTTGTCTTTAAATTTCACTATTGCACAGAGAACATAAATTATGCAATGGAAGCGTCTGGGGTGGAGGGGGGCACAGGGTAAGTAAGTGACGGCCGCCAAACTGCAGCTGTTCTTGCTCTTTTTGGGGGACCGGCGTGAAACAGAGCGCGGGGATGGACCGGGCTGACCAGCCTCGCACTGCCGGGCGCCGATCGGTGGGGCTCGGTGACCTCGGAGAGCTGCTCCAACCTGATCGATCCCGCGATTCGGTGCGGGGGGGCCGCCAGCGCGGCACGCGCGAGGCTTCATCCCCCCCGCGGCCAGCCCGCCCCGCCGCCCCCATCCCTCGCTGCCATTCCCTCCCCATCCTCCCCCGCCGCCACGTCAACGGGGGAAGAGGCGGGCA
>VWZD01013329.1:0-40855 GCA_013396695.1 Sakesphorus luctuosus | reverse complement strand
CCTCCCTCCTTCTCTCCTCCATCCTTCCCCCTCCCTCCCTCCTTCCCTCCCTTCCTCTCCCTGCTCCCTCTCTCCCTCCATCCCCCTTCCTCCCGCAGCCTCCCTTCTTGGGAGTAAACAATTTTATAAAAGCCTTTAAAAATTCTATTTTTATAGTATATATCTGTTGGACCGTTGGATAAATTGATATAAAAATGAAAAGTTGGGACAAAGTTTATATTTTTTTACATACACACATGCTATTTTCTGGAAATAAACAGTTTTGTAGAGGCACTAAAATATTATTTATATAGCACATGGTATTTATTTTAAATCATGTGTTTAGTAGACTAATCGATAAATTGATATAAAAATGTAAAGTTGTGACAAAGTTTATATATATATTTTTTTTTTTTACATACACACATGCTCTTTTCTGGAAATGAAGAATTTTTGTAGAGGCACTAAAATATTATTTATATAGCACATAGTATCTGTTTTAAGTTATATATTTCCTAGACTGATTGATAAATTTATATAAAAATTTAAAGTTGTGACAAATTTTGTAATTTTTTTTACATACCCCCACACTCTTTTCTGGAAATAAATAATTTTATAAAGGCCTTAAAATGTTTATATAACATGCCCAGCTGGGAAGAGGTTTCCATCCTTTGGTTCTCCTGCCTTGCACTTCTCACTTGCTTCTGGGGAATGATGTTTGGACTGCTAAGGGCATTCAAGTCCTAACAGGGCAACAATAATCAATAAATAATAATAATAGCAGTAGCAAATAGTACTAAAAGATAATCAGTGTAAGAAAGCTGCAAGCTGATATAACATGGGAGAGGGGGTTGTATTTCACAGAATCACCAAATGGTTTGGGTTTGAAGGAACCTTAAAGATCATCTAGTTGCAACCCCCCCGACGTGGGGATTTCTCAAAGTCCTGTCCAACCTGCCTTCGAACACTTGCACGGGTGGGGCTTCTACAGTTTCTCTGGGCAACCTGTCCCAGGGCCTCACCAACCTCACAGTAAAGAATTTCTTCCTAATACCTAATCTAAACTTACCTTCCTTCAGTGTAAAGCCATTACCCCTTGTGTTATTGCTCCATTACCCTGTGAAAAGTCCCTCTCCAGCTTTCTTGCAGACCCCCTTTAGGTACTGAAGGGCTGCTTCAAGGTCTCCCCAGAGCCTTCTCTTCTCCAGGCTGAACAACCCCAGCTCTCTCAGTCTCAGCACTAGAAATGCTCCAGCCCACTGATCATCTTTGTGGCCTCCTCTAGGCTCGTTTCAACAGGTTTATGACCTTCTTGTGTTGGAGGGCACAGAACACTTCTATAATCCCTTCAATTTTAATTTTTTTCAGTTTAGATTTAAACTTCAAGTCCTTGAGTCTGGGGATAGCAAAGCGGGTAATAATCAGGGACTCGCCTTATTTAACAGGAAAGTGCATTTTTATGAAAGTCAGTACANTTTTTTTTTTTACATACACACATGCTCTTTTCTGGAAATGAAGAATTTTTGTAGAGGCACTAAAATATTATTTATATAGCACATAGTATCTGTTTTAAGTTATATATTTCCTAGACTGATTGATAAATTTATATAAAAATTTAAAGTTGTGACAAATTTTGTAATTTTTTTTACATACCCCCACACTCTTTTCTGGAAATAAAGAATTTTGTAGAATTTTGTAGAATTTTGTAGAATTTTGTAGAAGCATTGAAATGTTATTTCTATCGCACATGGTATTTATTTTGAGTTATATATTTATTAGGCTGATTGATAAATTTATATACAAATCTAAGATGGTAATAAATTCTGGGGATTTTTTACATTTTTTTACACTCCTTTCTGGAAATAAAGAATTTTATAAAAGCTTTAAAATATTATTTTACTTATAGAACATATTTTTTCTATTTTATATTATTTATTAATTAATTAGATGTATGAATTTATATTAACATTTTAAATCATAACAAAATATATACTTTTTATTTACATTCACACTCCTTTCTGAAAATAAATAATTTTATAAAGGCCTTAAAATGTTTATATAACATGCCCAGCTGGGAAGAGGTTTCCATCCTTTGGTTCTCCTGCCTTGCACTTCTCACTTGCTTCTGGGGAATGATGTTTGGACTGCTAAGGGCATTCAAGTCCTAACAGGGCAACAATAATCAATAAATAATAATAATAGCAGTAGCAAATAGTACTAAAAGATAATCAGTGTAAGAAAGCTGCAAGCTGATATAACATGGGAGAGGGGGTTGTATTTCACAGAATCACCAAATGGTTTGGGTTTGAAGGAACCTTAAAGATCATCTAGTTGCAACCCCCCCGACGTGGGGATTTCTCAAAGTCCTGTCCAACCTGCCTTCGAACACTTGCACGGGTGGGGCTTCTACAGTTTCTCTGGGCAACCTGTCCCAGGGCCTCACCAACCTCACAGTAAAGAATTTCTTCCTAATACCTAATCTAAACTTACCTTCCTTCAGTGTAAAGCCATTACCCCTTGTGTTATCGCTCCATTACCCTGTGAAAAGTCCCTCTCCAGCTTTCTTGCAGACCCCCTTTAGGTACTGAAGGGCTGCTTCAAGGTCTCCCCAGAGCCTTCTCTTCTCCAGGCTGAACAACCCCAGCTCTCTCAGTCTCAGCACTAGAAATGCTCCAGCCCACTGATCATCTTTGTGGCCTCCTCTAGGCTCGTTTCAACAGGTTTATGACCTTCTTGTGTTGGAGGGCACAGAACACTTCTATAATCCCTTCAATTTTAATTATTTTCAGTTTAGATTTAAACTTCAAGTCCTTGAGTCTGGGGATAGCAAAGCGGGTAATAATCAGGGACTCGCCTTATTTAACAGGAAAGTGCATTTTTATGAAAGTCAGTACACCAAATAGTTTGTCATGCACACATACATGTAGACACAAGGCCGACCTTTATACCTGCAGAGGTCTGTGCTGGTGTAATATCAGGACTTAAAACCAGCAAGACAGGCTCATCCTGGCACTGTTCTGCTCGCTGACAAGCTGCTGCTTGCATCAAGTGCACGAATGTGCCCAGACAAGCAGAGTTCACTTTAAATTGTGTCCTCCCCTGCATCTTCTCCTCTCCAACACCACCCTTTCCACAGGATTAACACAAGGAAGGACCTGGCTGTGCTGCCCATGTACTCAGTGTGCAACACCCACCTCATTTCCTGCACTAGTTCCTGCTTAGAGCTTTTGCTGGCTCTAGTAATTCATCTTACTCTTATGCTGCACTATCTTTTCAAAGGCCGTCCTTAGAGCCAACAAGAATCATCTGTTGAAAAAAAAGTCAACCTAAAAATTAAAATTAGAGATCGCTTTTTGTCAAAAAATTTACATTAATGTTGAAAGTTGTTACCTGGCTCAAAACTGGGCTTTCAAAAACTCCTTATTAGGTATATGTGAAACAACCAGAAAAAAAATTCAAATTACACTTATTACTAAACTAGAAAAAAAGACAAACCTAGAGTTTCCAGAAGGGTAGCTAACCATCAGAATTTAAATACATATCAGTAACCTTGAGGAGTAGCCCCTTCTTTAAAAAAAGTTTCTTTCTGTGGTCTTCAAATTAAGAGACTGAATTAAAAAATAAATTTAAAAAACAGATACAGATTATTTCCCCTCTTCAGTATGTTAAAAAAACCCCAACCAACCCCCTAAACAAAAAGACAGTATCAGAGAGGGTGGGAATGACTAATTCTCAGACCTTGAACAACAGTGACCTGATACAAACAGGTGAGGCAACTAACCACAGAAAGTACCTCTTCTTCTTAAGCAAGCTGGTTTCTTTTCCCCATCAGTGTATTTTTGGTATGCTTTTTCTCTGTACATTTAACTCACTTAAAAATAGACTTTTAAATTAAAAATCCTCTTACCTTAATTAAAAATGGACTAATTAAAAGCTGGTTTGAAATATTTTTTAATCAATGTGTGAATTTAAGGCTTCCATCCAAGACACACCACATAAAAAGGACAGAAAAGTAGCATCACTTTCAGTAGAAACGTGAGTATAATAGTTCAACATTCCCAAGATGAATAGGTATGTGTTGCAGTTAAGCTCTCAGTTAGCAAGAATTACTGCTAGGTGAAAACTGCCAGTAAGAATAAATCTTTATCTGGGAATACCTCTTTCCTTTCCATAAAGCGCTAATAAGATTAATACTGCCTATGTAAGTTAGTGTTTCTTGCTTGCTGAATTGAATCTTGATTAAAACTCAATTACTTTGTCCACCACCTCACTGCAGCTCCCTGCTCCCTCTGCATTTAGAGCTGATAATCTTTCTTTTCAGCTCTCATCCTCCTATTTCTATTAACTACATTGAGAACACAGCAAGAACGGGGACAAGAACAATCAAAGAAACTTTGCACTCTGGAGCAGCTGAGAAGACGCGACCTGGGGCAAATGGTCCCAAAGACAGTCACCAATAGGACTTACACTTGCAGCAATTGCTCCTCACCGATCAGGAGTTCACAGCAGCTCATTCTGGGTGATAACATACATCTATGGGGAAAAAGCATTTAAAAAAAAAAGAAGCTACAGGTGATAGCTGTTGTTTGTTTGCAGCAACTGATCTAAACTAACCTCCTAATTGAGAGAAAATTGCCAATACACAGCAAGTGCCCTGACTTGCTTATCAAGAGGGGCTTATCCTTGGATGTCAGCAGTCCCTGCTGATTATGATTCCCAGTGAATCCTACAGCCCCTCTGGATGGATGCACACCATCTGTTAAGGTCCTCCATGCTCTCGACCTCAGTTTTGGAAGCACATTTTATCTCAAAATGTTTGCAGAGAAATAATCCCAATATCTCAAACCTAGCCCTTAACTCCCCACACAACCAGCTCTCTCTGGCTAAGAGGCACCAGCTGATTCCTGGTGGATGCTTTGGCCAGGAGAGGTGAAACAGGACAAACAAGTTATTTATTCACGTGTTCTGCCTGGCTAAAGGAAGTCCTTGGTGGGTAATATGTACTCAGGGAAGCTGTGTATTGCACAGGTCTGATGTAAATGTTTTGTAGGACCAAGGATGTCTAGGACTGGATAAGACCTCAAAGTGGATGCGTTTTAGTCCTCATTCTGTGAGATAATAGCATTGTACAATCCTATTTGTAAGCTGTCTTAGGTCTATTTTAAAACATGTGACAGTCTGGGGGGTTTTTTACTTGCACCGGTCTGAAAGTTAGTTCCTCTCTTAGGATTATGAACTTTATTCATAGTCAGCCTATATTCATTTATAGCTCATTCATACCATGGTATTCCTGTGCCAGCATTGTCCTTCAAATGAAATACTCTCTTCCTCTCTGACAGTATTTAGAGGTAGCAGTGGCATCCTTTCTCAGCTTTTGTTCTGCTAGACTAAACAACCCAGCAGCTGCCATTCATGCCTGAGTGCCACCCCACAAATCTCCTGCACAAACCAGACTGGCAAATAAAAACAATCATTCATCTTCTCATCCATTCCCACACAGCCAAGCAGCAAATGTGTTCTCACACCTTTACATCTCAGTTGTCTTAACCCCCAACATTAAATGCATCTCTAAATAGGACTAATATCTAATCTAAGAGTTTGACTATTCTGCAGATGTTTCCTTTTCCATTCATGTCACAGACAATTACTTCCCTCCTGTGACTCTGATCTGAAAAGGTGATATTATGCATGCATTCAGTGTGTCTGGGGTTTTTCAAATGTGATTTTCTTGCTGGCAACCAAAGCAATCTACAGCAAGAGACTGCCCTACTTTATAGGGTCCAGAAACAGGTGCACTGACCCACACAGACCTGTGTGCCACACTTTCTTCTTTATACTACTCAAGTAATAGAGGACTATTTGCAGATGGGGAAAATGACCCCTCAGAAGCAGCTTTGTTGCTCTGTTTTCCTCAGCTTGCAATTTTTCACTTATATTTCCCCCTTTTTAAGGATTTTGTTAGAGCCAGGCTCATTTTCTTAAGAGCTTCCTGTTTCTGACATGTATTTTACAACAGCAGCTGAAGTTGTGTCACCAGAGCATGCCAGTATCTGGGAGCACCAAGGGAAAACAAGAAGCTGCCCAAGACCCTTGGGTAAGAGATACCAGAGGTATCATCCTGCCCAGCCAACAATCACTTGAGCAGGAAAAGCTTAGTCTCTACATTTAACATTTTCAGACCTTCATTGTCCATGTTGAGCTTTGCTGCCTTCTGTAATTTAGAAACATTTCACCTAAAAATCTTTTTCATCCTGTGATGACAGTGTGTACACATTTCTTTGCAATGCTCAGTTTTAGACAGAATAAAAATAGCATTTCAGGAGTTGTTATGGCCCTCATAAAACTGACCTGTTCTGTTTCATTCCTTCAAAATAGGAACAAGGCTACATAATGGACTTTTTGTACTGTTTTGGATGGAATTTTCTTCATAGAGGCTCTTGAGAAAGAACAGAGGGAGAAAACAAGGATTGGGTGTCACTCTCCATGTCAATGACCAGGTGTTGTACATGGAGCTCTGCCTGAGGATGGATGAAGTGCCAACGAGGGGCATCAGGATTAAAGGGAAGGCAGGGACAGGTGACATTATAGTGGGGCTCTGCTATAGGCCACCCAGGAGCAGCCTCATGTTCAGAAGTCCTGGTCCTCATGGCAACTTCAACAACCTCAGCATCTGTTGGAGTGACAACACAGGAGGGCACAGGCCATCCAGGAGGTTCCTGGAATATGCTCATAACAAAGTCACCAACAAGGAAAGGGGCTATGCTTGACCTTGTTCTCAGCAGCAGGGAGTGGTTGGTGGGGAATATGAAGTTCAAAGGCTGCCTGGGTTGAACTGGTGGAGTTCCTTAGAGCAGCAAGGAGTGGGCACAACAAGCTCACTACCCTGGCCTTCAGGAGAGCAGACTTTGGCCTCTTCAGGGATCTGTTTGGTGTTGTACCATGGCATAAAACCCTGTGAGGAGGAGGAGCCCAAGAAACCTGGTTAACGTCCAAGGATCACCTCCTCCAAGCTCAGTGGTGATGCATCCCAGCAAAGAAGTCAGGCAAAAACCCCTGGAGGCCTGCACAGATGAACAAGGAACTCTTGGACAAACAGAAACACAAAAAGAGCCTACAGAGAGTGGAAGCAGGGACAGGTAGCATGGGAATAGTATAGAAAATTTTCCAAGCTGCCAGGGATCAGGTTAGGAAAAGTAAAGTCATGATAGAAATAAATTTGTCCAGAGACATTGATAATAAAAGGACGACTAGGGAAAATATGAGACTTTTTCAGAATGAAACAGGAGGCAGACCTGGTTATATGAGATGTGGAGAAGGCTGAGTTAGTTGATGATATTTTTGCCCTCATCCTCACTTGCAAGTGGTCCAGTCACACTGCACGAGTCACAGAAGGCAAAGGCAGGGACTGGGACAATGTAGAACTGCTTGCTCAGGGAGGTCAGGTTCAGCCAGGTGACCCCAGCTGACCAGAGCGTTGTGACCCACCATGTAATGTTGCACTCATCAGTAAAAGCTGGGAGAAACAAGGAGAAGAGGGAAGTTTGGAGTTATGGCATTTGTCTTTCCAAGTCACCACTACACAAGATGGAGTACAGCATTTTTGGAGATGGCTGAATATTTTTCTGCCAATTGTAAGTAGCAAATAAAATCTTTATTATGCTTTGCTTGTGCACACATATTTTGCTTTACATAGTAAAACTGTCTTTATACCAACTCATGAGTTTTCTCACTTTGAGCCTTCTGATTTTCTCTTCCATCCCATTCAGGGGGGAGTGGGCAAGAAATTGTGTGGGGACAGACACCCACTGGGGCTAAACCAGAACACTTACCCAAACCAAGTTACTTTTTCCAATTTTTTCCTCCTTTTTTTTTTTTCCTTTTTCCCATTCTTATTTGGGGAAATTTTGGAGAAATCTTCTAAAACTACCAGTGTTTTCCCTTCCAATCACATTCAAAGACTGTACTGAGACTCTTTGATTTGATGTTGTTCATTGTAATTTGCAGGCATTCAGTGCACAGCAGTGAATGCTATTAGAGCACAACTGACTTCAAGAGATGAGAAAAACCTGGAAAATCAGAGCAGATTTTACTACATATTACATGAAATAATAGAATACAAAATAAAGGGAAAAGTCAGTTTTACTACAGGCTACCAAAATCCACTGGGTTGCTATAGTGCTGCCATTAGCATAAGCCCTGATTTTGGTTTCCATGATTTACAGCAAGTACCACTTATTTTAGTGTGTCATTTGTATCTCGTGTGTATCATTTAACTTACCATGTAAGTATAGTTTTCTCATTTACATTTCATTGTTAACTCTACCTATAATCCACACACAAAAAAAGACAACCAAAAAACCCACAAGCACATATGTACAACCCCCTAAGAGACTTTTAAACCTCACAACAGAGCATGTTGTATTTTGACAGCCTTCCTTTGAATCCCAAACTATAACCCCTCAGGGGACATGGCATTATGTAATTTTAGTGACAGCCCAATTGTCATTCAGCTAGAAAGAAGGATATTGTGATCTCAATGGAAAAGAAAAGCGATACTGCCATCTGTAAGCTTATAGCCCTTTTTCTTTGGTAATTTGTACCTCTCATGAGGGGTTAGGAGTGGAAATTACTACAAGCTGTTGAGTAAAATGACATCATTTTGCCACCCACAAAATGTTACGAGTTTGTCAGCCTAGCAAAGGGCACAGCAGCAAGGAAAGAGCAACCCCATGGCAAGTGAGTGCTCTTTTTTTCTAGAGTAAATGTACGCTCATTGTGTTGGCCAACCACTATCTCTGTGGGGCTCTGCCCACTGTGGCCACAATTCCCAGTTTCAATAGTTGCTCTCTCCACTGTCTGCAGGAAAGTGATGTTTAATTGCTGGGAATGCTACTCACTCCACAGTCCTCTGATTCTTATGGTTCAGTCAAATGAAACAGAATTTTGTTTTCAGGCAATTTAGTCTGAATTGTAAGTCACTGTGTGGCAAAATTAATAAACGGGCAAATTCACTTGTGCAATTAGATGTTGTTAGGAAGAATAGGATAATATATATTGAAGACTTCATGGATCATAAAGAAAGAATTTCCTGCTATTAATTCTGCAGCTGCTTTAATGTATTCCTCTTAATGATGGAATACTGGAGGCTATTTTTTTCCATGGTCAAATTCTCTTCCATTACACTGCACACGCCCTGTTAAGTAACCTGCAGCTGCTTTTATCTGCCATAATGAATACAGGTCCATTGTGATATTTGACACATTACAGAGCCCCTGTGATTTCTCCATATACCCTAAATAAAACCAAACTGAAGCTCAAGAAACAGAGGCTGCAGGCATGAGGAGAGTTTTAAAATATCCTGAGGTATCCAGAAGGTGAATGAAGATTAGGAAAAAAAGAAACCAAAAAGCACTTATGTAGATAGAGTTACTCACTCATAATTTTTGGCCAGCTCCACATGCTTTAAAGCAAGAAAACTGGTTTTAATTATTTTTTAATCAGCACTTTCTCCCTGATCTGCCCTGCACCCTCCTGGTGGCTCATGACCAACATACTCCGATACCCACCCAAAGAAACCTTGGACTCTGATGGTACTCTATCGAAGCCAGCTGCAATTGAGGGGATCAAAAAGATCAATTTGTTTTCCCCTTCATTTTTCTCTTCTGAACTGCAACACCACAGCTATGAAGGACTGTAATTTTAACTGACAGGGTTGCCATTACTTAATGTTTTTTTATACTTCCAGTATGTCACATACTCTAATTTGGATGTTTTAGAGTCCTAATGAACTTCTTTTCCCTGCAAGAGCTGATGTCAAATGCACTATTTACGGTTTCACAGAAGGAAAGAGGAATGTAGAGAGATTAAAAAATAAAGCAAATAGCCAGCCTTTTAAATGGGGACCAGCTGATTAAGATTTAAACACAAATGCATTCCTTATGTGTACTTCACTCCCTTCAAACTTGCTCTTCTTAAGAGCATGAGAGCAGCTGAAAACTACTCTGGCTGGGAGATCCCACCTGAGTCTGCTGTGTGAAGGAGGGACCACAGAGCACAATGCACTGCAAAATATCACACCCCAGGGAGCACTCAGTCTGCAGTGAGAGGAGCTCTCAGAAGGGGCTGTCAATACTTACACCTTTTTGTTGATAGTTTTATTCATGGCAAGTAAGGGAAAGGTCATCAAAGCGGCAAATACTTTAGAGCATGCTAATTTCTTGGTAAGATGGGCACTTCATCAAAGGAAAAGGAAAAGTGGTGTGCTTTAAAACAAGTGACCATGCCCTAAACCTAGAGAGTAAAGAATGGTGTTCAGGAAGCAAGAGCTTCCCAAAGTGCTCAGGAAGCATTTGGTGACACAGTGAGAGGCCAAAGAGAAAGCATGGTGGGACTTCTCTCTAGAAACCAAGGAAAGGGAAGGGAGAGCACCCATGGACAAAGCAGACAGGAAAAGAGAGTGGGAAAGGGAAACAATACGTCACAAAGCTTAAGAAAACATGAACCTTCAAATGAGATGAAGTCATCAAGGAAGGCAAACAGCAGAGAAATTGCCATCATTGCCCTGAACACAGAGAGATTCCTACAAACTCTTTGGAAATGGGTATAAGTGTATTTCTGAAGAAAGAGAAAACATGAGACTATAAATAACAGTGATTAGATATAACTAATTTGGCTAGACAATGTTTTAGGAAAATTAGGTCTTTCTAGCTCACCCTGAGTGATCTGTTCTCCTGCATGTTGGAGAAAGACATCAAGGCATGATGCATGTTAAGCACTGTCTTCAACAAATTTATTATTACTATCCCTTCATGAGATGGGAAGAGGGTCTGTGGTAGAATCTTTGGAGGTTTTTTTGGATGCCTGTAACCAGTGCAATTTCATCTGCTTTTCTGTCATTCTCCTGATGTGTCCCAATTGTTCCCAACCAGCAACTTCAGGTCTGTGAACATTAGCTGTGTCCTGGCTATTTCAGTTTGCTCTAAACTGCTTTAGCTATCAGAGATTTTGAAATCATCATTCTTAATGAGAAAAGTTGCTCTTTTTGTGAGGAGAATTTAATCTCATCTCATGAAACATGATCATGGGGTTGTTTAGCCTGGAGAAGAGGAGGCTCAGAGGTGACCTCAGCACTGTCTAGAACTACCTGAAGGGAAGTTCTAGCCAGGTGGGGGTTGGTCTCTTCTCCCAGGCACTCAGCAATAGGACAAGGGGGCACGGGCTCAAGCTCTGCCAGGGGAAATTGAAGTTGGAGATCAGAAAAAAATTCTTCACAGAGAGAGTAATCAGGCATTGGAATGGGCTGCCCAGAGCGGTGGTGGATTCCCCATCCCTGGAGATTTTTAAACTGAGCTTGGCCGTGGCACTGAGTGCCATGATCTGGTAAAGGGACTGAAGTTGGACCAAGGGTTGGACTTGATGATCTCGGAGGTCTTTTCCAACCCAATCGATTCTATGATTCTATGATTCTAGTGTATTCAGTTTGCTAGAAATGTATTGGGTCCCTATATTTCTGATCTAATCCTTGGGTAAATACAACTAAATCAGTGACTGTAGCTTTAGGCATTCAGCCAGAGAGAAATTAATTTTCTGTGCTGATGTTCTCAATGAAAAGCTCAGGCACCTCAAGCAGTTTAACAAAACTAAATATGCTAGTTTTCTTGTGAAAGCTTGCTCTATGTGATAAAACCCAAACCCTTCCTTGACTGCCATCTTGCCAAGATACATAGGCTGTATGTGTGCCTACTGCTAGAAAGTATTAAATCAATATTTTCCCTTGGTGTGAACTTGAACACAATTAAAGCTCTGCATGTAGAAAAATTAAAATATTATAATTACACAGTTACAGTTCTATACATTTTGAACAACTTAGATTTTATAGAAACTCATGCAATCAAACACACAAGGGCAGCTGCTCTGGAATTGAATAGATAACTTCTCCTTCTCTTCCCTCTTACATCCTTGTCAATGAATTTTTCCTCGAGAGAGATGAGAAATACTCTGAAAATGAAGGAAAGACAACCTGTTACCCACACAGTTGGATGTTGGCACTGAGGCACATAGACTCCAGTGCAGCATCCTGCAGGAAAATAGCAGTAGCTTGCAAAGAGGTTGGAACAACAGAAGTTACTGATGGCTGAAAATATCATGTCACCAACCTTGGAACAGTTTAATGTATTTTCTTCTTCCTTCTCATGCAGAACAACATGCTACATGATATGAAAAAAGGAGGTAACAAGGGAAGCTTGGGAACATTCAGACAGTTGCACAACCCACCAAAACTCCTGTTTCCGTGAAGCCCAGTCTTAATTGAAAACCCTCCACCAGGGGTTACTGTCAGTTCCTCGTGCTCTGCTGTGGGTCATAAGATCCCTCTCAAAGGCAGCCAGTTATCAGCAAACACCTCTCCAAAGTTTCATTCTCTACAGACCTTCCAGGTCAACAAAGTACCTTTTTTTTTCACCTATTCTGCTACTCCACTTTCTGCTTGAAAAGGAGAACAGTGAGAATTTTGCTCTCTTTTTACAAAATCCAAAATGAATTTATCCTCACATACTGAACTTGCATTATTTATACTGATCAATGATTTCATGTACTCAAAACCAGCGATTGCCTCAGGGTCTGACTTTCTTTTACACTACAGAACTCTCCACCTCTGCAAACAACAGAAACTGAGCCATAACTACTTGCTTTTCATGTGTAGTCCCTGATGGCAAACAGATCATATCACTAAACTAACACAGCGTGGGCATTGAACAGCCATTCCTGCTGGCACTGGGCACATGAGGAAGCACAAACCAGGTGTGCCCTGTAGAAAAAAAAATGAATGGCACCTTTGCTCTCACACCAGCAAGATGCAAAGTGGGTATATTTTTTAATCCAAATTATAAACTTATCTTAGAGAAATATTAAATTCTTTTGGAAAGACTGAGTTTGAGTCACTATCTCAGAGTTTTGCACTGTGCTCTGCAAACATTAGGACAGTAACAGGCAAGGGCTAAGTGTGTTTTGGATCATAGGGACAGAAGAGCAAACCCAGGGTAAATATGTAGCAACGTTCACTCCACTGAGTTCAGATATAACGAATCCATTCTACGTATGTTTTATATGAATTCTAATGTAAACTTGAATTAACTCAAGAAAGGGACAAACTGTGTCTTCTGCCTGCAGAATACCCAATGTACTTCAATGTATTGTGCTGAAAAAGAAGTGATAAACTTTTACCATTAAGGCTTATGTACCAAGGAGCACTTCTACTTAGAGATTCATGTGATTGACTATCTTTTCTTGGAAGTATATACCTGGTTCTAGGACCTGTAGAAGTTTTCAGCAAAAAAAAATGAATCTCGGACTTTGAATTAGCCATATAAAAAATGACAGGGCATAAAAGAATCCACGAAACCACTTTTTTCCTCCGTGTGTGAATGAGATGAATCTGGATGAAGGCTGCCTGGAAAAACCATTTTGATCACAATATCAGAAGGGAAAGACATTTCAGCTGTACGTCAGGCCATCCACCCCATGTGTTTACAGGCTCTGGATCCTGTTTGATGCAAAGCAGATCCTCCTGGAGGGGCAGCACCTATGACACAGGTGCTTGTTTCATCCACTGACATGTGTTCCTGCCTAAGGTTTCTTTCTCTGTTGTCTCAAAGTGAGGGCAATCTGGGGTTTTCTAGATAAGGCTGTGTACATAAAGCTTGTTTGGAAATGGAAGTTATTTTTTAATGGAAGATCCTGCTTTTAAAGGGGATCCTTTATTGGCAGCACATGACTGCCAGGCAGCTGGCTTGAGGCTCTGGCACTCTCAGAGGATAGATAGACACTGTCTGCACCTACCTCAGTCACCATCACCATGGCATCCAAACCACAGACTCCAGTGCTACCAGGTTTGGTGAGACACAATGAACTCAAAACCTTTCTGATGAGTCACTGTACAGTGACAAGTCTGTATTTTTGCTTCTCTGAAGTTTAGACACAATCCACACGAGTGATGTGAGGATTAGTTTTTGAATACTTTCAAAGTACTTTGGAGAAAATGTATAAATCAATATGTTTTATTGAGCACTCCAGCATGATTACCTTTTGCTTTATTCTTCTTTTAAGTTTGTTGTTTCCTCTTCCTTATGTTCATCAAACTACTGTGAGATTACAGATGTTAAACAACTCGGCTTGGACATCCCTATGGTGTAAGGAAAAAAGAAAACATGGATTTTTACAACGTAATTATGAGAAATCATGCTAAAAAACAAGCTTTGTAATATCTGCTGTTACTGTTAACATCTCTTGTCACAAGACATCTGGCCTGGGACCTGTGTTTGTGGATAAGGTTCAGGCAGCAGGAGAAGGAAGCACAGTTCCTTGACAGAGCTCCATAAGTCAACACACGTCATCAGCTTTATTGCAGTGAGTCACTCTTCCAAGCCTTTGCATGCTCAACATCTGACAGTGAAAGCAAACTTTAACACAGCAACTACTGCTCTTGGACTACAATTACAATAACTACTACTGATTGGAAACCAAATCATACATTTGAGATGCATATTCAAACTTCTACAAGGTTGGAGGGCACACTGAGGGCTTTTTGTCACTCCCATCTTTAGAGGTACTGCACTGCCTCTAGCTGCTTACATCTTCAGCAGTTGTCCAAAATGAGACACTGTGAAGAAGGAAAGGAGGTGGGGATTTACAAGCCACATTACATGTCAGATTTCTCATACTGCCATGCTTGGAGTCCCACTGAAGCAAATGGACCTGGGCTGTAAACTGTTCATTTTACACAGTAATATTGTGCAACGTTGCATGTTTATCACCATTCTTACAAGGCACCTCTCTGATGTGCTTGGTACCTTAAGGCATTCAATTTCTTAACTTTGTCAAAGAAATACAGAGGAAAAGAAGAAAGAATCAGTTCATAAAATACACTAAAATTCTGAAAAAGACTTTAACAGAATGTGCTCTCAGTGGTGTTTGGAAGGCACCAGCCACTGACAGAAGACTAAAAAATGTTATCTTGAATCAGAAACCAAAAATGAGCTGAGAAAAATCTCAAAGCCATGACAGTCTGTAGAGAGAAATGGTGGGCAGAAGAGTCATCCTCCTGCATTTCTGCATGTGTTCAGCATGTGTCACAGCCATGACAAAGTCCATGGCCAGAGCCATACACACTGTTACAAACTGTAATGCAAAGCAATAAGCAACACAAACCCCTGGTAAGACATGGATAGCTGGGATGTGTTGAGATTGCAAAGCTTCCACATGGGACTTTTAAATCAATGGCCTGGAAAAAAAGAACTCTAAGGTGGTAAAACTTGCAAATGGTACAAAAGTTCTTAAAATAGTGAAGAGTAGAGAAGATAACAAGGAGCTTCAATCAGCTGGTTATAAGTTAATTACCATGTTTCAGAGAGGTGCATGTATTTAAATTAATTGAATATTTCTAATTATCAGGCACCTGAGGAATATATCATTTAATGGCCTTCAGCAGAATACTTCTTTGGATATACTGATGTATATCCCAATAATTAACTAACTATAGATATATAAATATATAGAGATACACCACAATTCCCCATTAATATGCCAGAGGGCAAAACACTGGCCCACAAAAGCTAATTTCTATAAAGGATAAAACTAAATATTAAATAAAAGTCTTTCTTGCAATTATTTTTAATCTTTAATGTGTTTTCAAATGCTAGTTAATAAAAGCTGCTTCAAGAAGTGGAGAAATTATTCTCTCCCTTTATTCTCTGGGAATGTGAGGTGAAGGATCACAGACACTGAACTCTGCAGCAGTCCCAGAACGCCTGCAGAAAAATCAAAGTGGCATTTTCTCCCTTACTCCTCAGGGAGCTCCTTCAAGGGAACAGACTTACTCCCTTCCATCCCATGAGAGAGCCTGGGAGGAGCATGCAGCCCTTACCTACCCACAACAGGCATTTTCAAGACAGCACTGCAAATACAGTCCTAATATAAGGAATCTCATCTCTTCAGAGGTGAGGGAGATGTTTGAGTTTGTGTCTCTCCTCCTTGCATGCCCATGAGCTACAGCAAGTGCTTACAGCCAGTATCAGAATTGCAACCATGACACACTGGCCTCCCATACCTTGTCAGGGCACAGGTTACACATTGCTTGGAACAATGTGGGTTATTCTTGTGTTGAGCCCTGCACAGTCAAGGGCAATAACTAAACACCTCTTAACTCTCTAAAACATTATCCATCCTAATACTGGACCACTCACGGTTTCTGAATTGGAGTCTTCCCCAAACTAAAGGCAAAGCTCTGTGAAATGAAGCCAAATTCAAGGTGATGTTTGAGAGCTTCCAGCCACCACCTCCTGAACCATCCCTCCTAATCAAACTGCCATCCCACACATGGCTTTCTTTTGCTGGAGGCTGTCCTGGTGCTGTGCATGCACCCTATCACAAATTCAGGGGAAGACTTCTGTGTCTTCTTAATCAAGAACAAAAATTGCTTTTTCATGAGTGTATTGAAGTATTAATAGGAGGGAAATGCCCACAGGCAGCTCAGAATATCAGTATTTCTTGAAAAGTTAAGTGATGTCTTAGATCTCTAGATTTCCATTCTGTTTGGATCTTTTGAGGGACAGATTCTGCTAAAACCTACAGAGCTGGCTTAAATTAGAGGAGTCCTCAACTTGACCTGTAGCTGGAAAAGGGTTTTTTGCCTTTGCCACTTTCAAATGCTATTTTGAAGTAACATCATGTGCTCTCTCTCAGCCAGTGCAGTGAACCTGTTCAGTGCTGTTTGCTCCTCAGTCTCAGAAATGCCTACAGGTGCATTTGGTGGGTGTCAGCAGATTATCACTCTGGGGAGGGGAGAAAAACCACAAACAGCTGTGTCTGCCCATATATAAAGGAAGTGATAGACAGGTGTGTTACCCAACTTCTAGAGTCCTTTACTCTCTTAAAAAAAATAGGCCACTGTCTGGTGTAGCTACCAGATACACATTTTAGATACTGTCTTAACTTGTGGTGAGAAAGAGTGTGAAGAAAGATGAGCTGACTGCTTTGAGTCCTCTGAGCCATGGTTACCTGTGGAAGAAACTCTCAGAGAAGAAGCTGAGGGTCTCAGTGGAGGAATCACTGGTGGCATCCACCCAAAACTGAAAGACTGGGATACTGCCAGTGTTAGTAGTGACAGGAAGAGTCCCTTGATCTTTTTGAGATAGATGTAGTGTGAATATAGTGCAGTCATCTGTGAGAAGATAAAAGGTGCTATCATTTGCCAAATGTATCCTGAGGGTGTAGATGGAAATATTAAAAACTACTGTCCAGTATGTCTGGTAGTCACAACTGCAGTGGAAAACATGGGTAATGTTCGCACCACAACACCAAACTTCTTCCATCCTGAAACTCAGCTTTTTTTGTGGTCTCCTTCCTCCTGTCACTTGGGACTGATTGGAGGTTTGTGGCTTTTCCAGGTCAGAAAGCTCACAAAAGCACTTTGGAGCTCCAAGCATGCTTCTACTCAGTTGGAGTCTTGCTGCATCTATACAGCCATTCATTTTGAGGTCTTTCTTTTCCTTGTGATCTCATGAGAAGTGTTTCACTTCCTCACTTCCTACATTTGCCTTGGGAATCCAGTATGGTCCATGTTCTTTATCTATATTTTGCTACTGATAAGAAATCTTCAACGCTTTAAAGAATTAGATAAAATCCATCTAAGATGGAGAACCATGTTCCAGCTTCCTCTAACTCGTGTGAAAACCCCTAGAATGTGAATGAAAAGCAGAACTGAGTCTTAGGCAAAGTTCATATGACACCACAAAAAAGAAGCTTAAGGAGATATTAATGGGAAGGAAAGTGGCACAATGAAATCTGGAAAGTTGAATCAAGAACCATCATTAAAATAAAAGTAGTTGTTTTACATGAAATGACAAACAGGTTGCAGCACTGCTAAGGCTCACATGACTGAGCTTAGAAACACACAAGGTAAGATTAGGGTCTGAACACCCCAATACCTTAAGGGGAATGAATACCAATGGGTTTTTAAAGCCATTTAGGTTGGTGACAGGTTGACTCTGGGTTAACACTGTGAACAAAGAGACACTTACCTGGCTGGTGAAAGTAAAGTCATGATGACCTAAGCAGCTCCTGGTCTCACCATTCCTCTCTGTGCCTCCCCTTCCTTTTGTGCTGGCACAGCTATGCATACCTTCATCTGACAGAGCCCACTGGGGCACCAATCCTGCTGGAAAACACCCAGCACAAGGAAGGGCACCACAGCAACATGTAGTTGAAGGTGGGGGCACTGCTGACCCCCACTGGGAGTTCTGGCAGCCCATGGAGCATCTCTAGCCTTGGCCCTGCAGGCAGAGCCTGGCCAGCGACTTGCAAGGTGGCTCTGAGAGCACAGCACTGAGCTGCCTCGTCATTTAGGTGCCCCAAATGCCCTTGCATGGCATGGCAGTCTCTTTAGTCAGGAACAGGAGTGCCACAGTGAGGAGGTGGATTTCATTCACAGGACACTGGATGCGTTGATTTCTTCCAAGAGTGGTTGTGTTTTGAAAAGAAGATAATTATTTTTGAGTTCGTTGATTTCTTATTTTACCTTGTGATCTAATGTAGCTTTTTTCTTTCCTCCCCTGGCACCACACTAGCTATTAGTTATTTACAGAGCAAGTAAAAATGGGCTAAACTCTCCAAAAAAGAGAGGATATGAGAAAGGTGTGGTCTCTTCCTCTAGTGCTAACAGTCTAACTTTAGATGTGATAGGATAAAGTGGGAGTGAGAAGACAGGAGGCTGAGATGGGCTCATGGACAAAGATTACAGCACAAGCACATTTTGGATGTTCAAATTTTATAATATTGTTGATTCACAGGAAGTCATTATTTTCCCACCCTGAACTCATACCTCAGAAATCAGTAACTTCCTCATATCTTGGTCTAGTGGTTAGGAAAATTGTGTTGCAAGCCATCTTCATGTTGTTTTTTACCATGCCCTTTCTGTTATGAAACAAAAATAACATTAATGGTTCATAAAGCCTAACTTTAGAATTCAAAACACCAGGAAATTCAAAGTTTAAAAATCAGCAGTAATTTTGTGTCCATGTGTTGAAGGAACTAGAGCCCTAAATAGGATGTGATGCTGCATGGAAGCCAGCTCTGAGATCTGAAGTGAGAAGTAGCATGAAATAAGTAAAAGTGAAGTTTGAATTGAACACTTGTTTTAGGGGGAAACATGTGCCTCTGTGACACTTGCAAAAAGCAGGTTGCAAGAGCTAAAGAGCAATACATGGTACAATAAAAGCTCAAGTGAGAGGTTTGGATGAAGTTATGGAAGTTTCTCTGCAGAAAGAGAAGTGAAAGGGTCTCAATACAATCTAGATCTACAGACAGGGAAGAAGAAAGAATAATAAAAAATAATCCTTACCAAGCCAGACTGGAAAGATGGTTTCTGACACTGAATCAGATCAAGAAGCAGATTTGACTTAAGGCATATACAAGATACAGAACAAAAAAACAGGCTCCAATTTCTCCTTAGTTGGAAGTGAGTTTAGCAGTGTGAAGTCCAGCTTTAGTGGACAAACCATAACATACCATTCCCCACTGCTGCCCACTCTAAACCCCCATACTTGATATATTCTTTTGTTAAATTAAACATATTGGGTCATATTTCATTAGTCATGATGAGTTTTGTGTCACATCGAAGTTTATCCTCATGGGTGTTTCAGTTAGATTCAAAACGCTATTTAGTAAGATGTCTGTTTTGTTCAAAACCCCATGCAAATATCAGCTGTTTACTTAGAGTTATCACTTTTGTGAAGTCTGAGTTCCTCTGACTAAATGGTAGAAGGACCTTCTCTCAGAGAGAACCGTGTTGCAGTCACAGGGGCAACTTTGATATAGTTTTTGTAAGAGAATTTGCCTCAGGTCTTCCTATTTTTTTTACTCTTGAGCAAGATTCAGATCAAACACAGCAGCACTGATATGAACAAGTGATCACTATTTATAGGCAGAATAAGACTGGAAAGAAACAGGTTGAACTGTCAAATGCCAACTGCTGTGAGCTCATTTCACATCACCCACAATACAGGATCTGATACTCACTCACTTTTTAAAACACAGCACTTTGCCTGAGAAGACCTTAACTAGCTCAAGGCTGTGTGCATTTGTGAGCAATACTTACCTCAGCACTGAACTGTCTTCAGGGCTTTGTCAGTGTGGCTTTGGCACTTGGAAAAAGCCTGCTGCATTAGGCTGATACTATTAGTAGACTACTTAAAATAACTGGCTGGCTCTCACTGAGCGTTACATTAACCGATGGGTGATGTCTCCTCCTCTTCCACCAGGTAAAGCCTGCAAAGCACACCTGGCATGAGTTGCATCCTGCTGTTTATCTGTGGCAGGCAAGCAGCAATCCCTGTGCTTCTAGAGCTTCAGCCCCTCCCCACGCTGGTGATAAGTTACTCCTCGAGTCTTTCTGCCAATTGTTCTTGGCACAGGGACCAGGGAAGACTATTGTTGTTGCTGGCTGTTATCTCTGCCTCTGACTCCACTTGGCAGAGGTGCAAATCCATCTCTCTGGTGTGGAAACAAGCTGCTGGACTCTGGATGAGTCAACTCATTAATAAACAAAGAGTTACAAAGGAAATAGGGATCAGCCTTAACAAAATAAATGCTTTAGAAGTTTGTTGGGTGCTCGGGTGTTTGTCCTCCCCAGCATGACACTGCTTTATCTTGGGCCCCAGCCTTCCTATCAGAAAACAGGGAAGTCAGTACTTTATCAATTTTTAATCAGCTTACATGTTGATATATTACTTACATAGCATGGAAAGTATTTTCTCTGTTGTCACTGGTGAAAGTGGGTTATTTTTTATTATTAATTTATATCTGTTTCTATACCTTCCATGCTTTGTGGAGGATGCCAGTGCTAACTGGGAAACCTTCCATTACCTACTGCTTACCCTGTCTCTGTGAAGGAGCCCAAGCCAGCTGCAATGTGGGAAGCTCAAGACTGAAGTATTAAATTGTCATGGAATTATCTCCTGTGCTGAAGCAGAAGTATGTGATCAGACTCAGGAATGAGGGATGGGACTTGGAGGAGGGGTTGCAGCTTTTGGCAGAGGGGTTGGTGGGGTTTGCTTTGTGTGACTTTTTTTTTCTTTAAGGAGAATGTATTTGTGTTTCCTCCTTGCCCATAGCTCACTGTTGGCCAGGAAAGATTTAATTTGGATTGGACCTCAGTGTTTGTCCAGCAATACTGTTATAGTGGTGAAAAGAAAGCCTGGCTCAGCTTTCTTGATGCTCCTTATACCACCCCTAAGGACAGCAATCCCACTTTTCTTGTGCCAGTAGTGGGAAAGACTCACAGTTTCCTGACCTGCAAGGTGTCCGCAGCCACATGCCCTTCTCTCATGATCAGAAGCCAATCTTGCTCTCCAATAGACCCTTCCACAGTCAATCCCCACAGAAGCACACAACTATTCCAATGGTGTTAAAATAAATCAAGATAGGCACATTACACCCCAGAAAAGCTAGAAGCAAAACCAGCTGTAGGCAAACATGCTGCTGAACTATTAAGCTCCACATAAAGCAAAGCTAGCTAGATAGAAAGCTTATTTACAGTGAACTGTTAATAAGCAAGAGCACAAAGTATTACAAGTTGGCCACAGAGTGCAGCCACCCGGCCTTTCAATACCTTTGTATGATAAATTTATTTCAAAGCCCAGACAGTCATTCCAGTGGCATGGATGTATTTGCTTTATAGAAAAAAATGGGATTGTTTGTATTTTCTTAATTAAAGCATGTTCCCCCTCTCTCTCCCTCAAGTCAAAGCATCATAGTTTCCTCCCATGACACCTGTCAAAGCCATGCAGGATCCAATACCACCCTGCCTCCCACGAGGTATTTCTAACAAACAGCACTGCGAGTTCATCCTGCACAATATTCCCTGAATAAGTCTAAACGTGGAAATAAACCAAAGATGACCAGCCATGTGCATTCTTCTCCTCTAAAATTTTGTGAAATGCACCTGAATCTTCATCCACCCAGAAAAACAGCCAGGTGCAATAGGATGGGGGAATCTTCAGGAAAAAAAGAATACAACATCATACTTTCAGTAAAACATGGAAGTTTTTTTGTTAATGCATTCCTAGAGTTCTTTAACTAATAAGAATTACATAGCAATTGTTACATAACATGCAGTGTGAAATAGATTGTTTGAAGAACTAAAGTCCATGGAAAACACATACCTGCAGATAAGTGTCTGAGGAGATGCATTCATCTGTTTTAGAAAGTGTTGTGCAAAGGGTAAGTATCCAAGAGTTAGGAAAGCTCATAATGAAATTTGCCCAAGAAGGCCAAGAGAAAGTTTCCTAAGTGGAATCCTTCAATGAACTGTGAAAGTTCATCTGCCAAGGAGTTGGTCAATGGCAACCTGTAGTGTGGACTGCAAATTAATTGTGCTATATAACCCCCCCCAATTTCTTTAATCAGTTGTAAAAGTCAGAAAGATTTAATATGTTTTCTCTCTACTCTTGCATAATAAAGAGTTGTGAATAGATGTATGATTTACTCTCTGTGTGCTGTTTACTCTATTGAAGATTGCACACTCCACACCTCTAAAAGTTTCTCCCTACACTCACATTTCTCCAAACTTCATTTGCTTTTCACTGGCCTTTTCTTCTCCCTGCCAAGACGAAGCAGACTGTATTTAGTAGTCCATGTGAGTACCTACTATGTATCAAGGTATTACATTTTTTTTATTTTTAGTACTGCTCTTTTCTCTCAATACTATGTAATTTCCCATATATCTATTTGGTTTTCAGCCAACACTGCATGATGGAAAGATCTTTTCACCCAGTTTCTCACAGCCACATCTGTGTCTTTTTCCCAACTGGTTTCAGTGAATTAATATCTACTATATATAAATAGTCAACATTGTTTTCTAAATCACATTACACTGCAATTGCAGCTCCATCATTATGTCAGATTGCCTGATCTTTGTTAGGTCCTTCCACATTTCCTTCACCACCTTTCTAAATGTGACTGACTCATATTTTTGGGGCATGTGTTAATTTTACCATCCCACTGCTTGTGCCTTCCTCCAAATCAAACATTAGAGAGCACCAGCACAAACCTTGGGGGAGCTCCACTTAACCTTACTTAAACTCTATGAAAACAACTTGCATCCAGCTTTTCTGTTATAAAGTGTTAGACCTTCTACCATAAAGTAAACCAAACTGACCTTTTCAAGTTAAAGAAAGAAATAAAGAAGGAAAATAAAAATTGGAACTGTGCAACCGCTAATATAGGCTTGTTAAGGAAAAGCACACTCAGAGACAAGACTGGTAAAAGATGAATGTTTGGGTTGACAGGGCATCATTGCTCACTAGGAAACCAAGCACAAAACAGAAATGGGAGGAGGGAAATCATAGAAGTGAATGCAACCCTTGGGAAACAACTCTTGAGGGTGAGTCCCACACCAGGCAAGGAGACCATGCACATGATGCCCACTCTTGGCCACATCACCACACATAACATGGTGAAAGAAGGGACTGATTATTGCTGGAAACCTACGTGTCCTAGAGGGCCTCCTCTCCTGCAAATCCAAAGGCAGCTGTTGTACCCATTGCCAAGGGTTTATGAATTGCAAAAAGCAAGTCATAAAAAAGAAAAAAAAAAAGCGAGGGGAAAAAGCATGCTAAAACTCTCCAGTCCTCCCAGGTATAATTACAGAAAATAACAACAAAAATAAGGTGGCTTTTGGCACTTTTGGTGTTTTGAGGTGTTTACTGTTTTGAGTCTCGACTGCGGTAACGTGTAGGACGCATAAACAGTGGTGTTGGCCAAGCAGAACGGGCACGCAACCTGCTAATTGGGGAAAGGCTGCCCGAGCCTGCAGCCACTGGCTGACAACACAACAGCCCCCAGAAAGTCAATTTTTATTTTGATTTTTTTTTTGTTTAATAATTATTTTAAATGCAGGCTTACTGACCAATCTAAAAATGGAGTATCCACTGGATAGGCAAAAGAGACGTTTTTTTCTGAATGTGTGTTAGGTTTCAACCCTCCTCTGTTTATAGCATTTAATAGCAAGAAATACAAGAAAATAGTATGGCTGCAAATACCTTCTCTATCTATGTACTACTCCTATCTCTACAGTTTTGGTTTTCTCATTTTCCTTAGTTACAGAGAAGTTACAAAGATTCCAGGAGCAAGATATTGTACTTATCACAAAACACAGTTATTCCACTAACAGAGAGAGGAAAAAAGCCCCATGAAAAATAAACCACCAAAAAAACCGTTGTACCTTTGGATGCACAGCACAGTTACTTGTTGGAAGAAGCACAATTTGAGACCTTTTCATTCCCTTTCAATTGTATAGAAAATAAATTTGGAGCCTTCATGACCCAATTATTTGCAGAGTAAGAAAAGGTGAAAATCCTGTTTTCTACAGATGTTAACAAACAGTGAATTCCACTCTAATAAATTCCATGTTTTAAAAGAAAACATAAATAATAGATTGCCTAAGGTTCCCAGATGATATATCTTAAAATACACTTTGTTTCCAAGCAAGCTGACACTTCTTGTGTCTTCTTATCTAATCTTTAGGTGTTTACCACTCAGTTCAATTTCTTCTGATCAAAGTGCTCAGCAAAATACCAATATAGATATTATAGAATGCCAAGATATACTGACTTTTAGTTTGCTTTACTCAACTCTCTGGGACTGGCTTTCCCCCCCTTTCTTCTTTATGATCCTGTAATGGAGTGAGGGTCTGATTTTCAGCCCATGTTTTAGCTACTTGCATGGGGCCACAAACACCTTTGAGTGTTAGGTTGGTAAGCTACACACTTCTAATTGTAAAAGGTGGCAACAGAAATAATGTTTCCCATTGTAAATTATCTGACCTTTCAGTTAAACATCTGTTACTGGCTTAATGGCCACTAATGGTGTTGTAGTAACAGAAATAATTTACTGCCTTTTGCTCCTTTAGGATTCCATTGCCAGCTCAGCAATGAGCTGAGGGGAAGCCAAAGGGACAACATTGGTGAAAAGCAGAGGGGCTTGAATCCTAACACCACTGGCAACTATGAGGTCCTTTGAAAAGGGTGGGAGGTAAAGCCTGTTGGGCTCTACAAAAACAGTCATGGAAACTGTTAGCTTATCACTTCTTTATCATGAGCCAAGAGTAGAGAAAGAAAAATGAAAACAAGAAGTTCACCTTCATATATGCCTGTTCTATGCACCCAGTGCTGTCAGGTAAGAAAAGATCTAAATAACAATAAACTAAATTTAGACTTTATCATTCTTTGGTTCATGTACAAAGCCACTTTGTGTAAAAGACAAGATAGACTTGCTACCCACACTTTTACCCTGGTGGTACAAACTAGTCTGCTGTTCACAAAGCATGTCATAATCCATGGAATATAAAGCTCTTTGACCTCATTACTGATGAGATGCCTTCCAATTTTAGATGTTGGAAAAAAAGCTATTTTGAGTTTTGATGAACTAATCAAAACTTGATACAGCAAATAGGATGACAATTTTTACTATTTAATAACAGAGAAATAAATAGATAGATAAAACCCCTGAAACAATAGATTCAATTTGACAAAGATCTAAATAGCATGGGCATGAAAGTTCAGTGGTACAAGAACAGTAAGCACATTAATCACATTTCTTCACCACAGTTCAGTGTCATTAAAAATGAGGAACTACTCACTTTTATCCTCAAGAACTCATGCTGGAGTGGGTCCAGAGTAGAGCAACAAGGCTGGTGAAGGGACTGGAGCACAAGTCCTATGGGGAGAGGCTGAGGGAGCTGGGGGTGTTTAGCCTGGAGAAGAGGAGGCTCAGAGGTGACCTCAGCACTGTCTAGAACTACCTGAAGGGAAGTTCTAGCCAGGTGGGGGTTGGTCTCTTCTCCCAGGCACTCAGCAATAGGACAAGGAGGCACGGGCTCAAGCTCTGCCAGGGCAAATTGAAGTTGGAGATCAGAAAAAAATTCTTCACAGAGAGAGTCATCAGGCATTGGAATGGGCTGCCCAGAGCGGTGGTGGATTCCCCATCCCTGGAGATTTTTAAACTGAGATTGGATGTGGCACTGGGTGCCATGGTCTAGTTAATGGACTGGAGTTGGCCCAAGGGTTGGACTTGATGATCTTGGAGGTCTTTTCCAACCCGATCGATTCTATGATTCTGTGATTCTATGCCTGATCACAAAAGCCCAAGCTAAATTCTAGCTGCAGTGAAGTTAATGAGAATTTTTCCAAAGGCTTCAACAGGAGTGGGATTCTGTCCTTCTGTTTTCCCTGGCACAAACACAATGTAGAGACATGCAAACCTCTCTGCCGAGTCCAGGTCTTTCTGGCCAAGTGATTCCTTGTAAATGCTGAATGTGCTTCCAGATGTAAAGTACAGAGCAGACTCTGCAACCACTGCTAGTGTGTGGCAAATGCTCCCACCTCTGGAGCTGGCAGAAGTCTGTCAAGTTCTCTCAAAGTAGCAAAAGGAAACCATCTCTTAGACAGTGATATATCTATATATTCTTATTAAGTAAGAACTATCTCTTTTCTTAATCAATTAAATGGACTCCATACATTTCCTTTCTAAGAGTATTTTCTTTGAATTCCGCCCAGATACAAGAATGAGGGCAAGTTCAATTAGGAGCTTTTGGATTAATTCTATTTGATTTTTGATCTGCATTGACTAGTGCTGTTTCCTTGCTATGACATCACAAATTTCATAGTGCAAGGTTCCCACTGCTGCCTTGATAAAATGCTTCCCTTTGGATCCAAAAACACACTTACCTGCTTGATTACTAAAGATCCAGAGCATCAAATCTTTTCCCAGGAGCAGCATTTCACTTTTTTATGTGCCAGTATAATGTCTATCATAGAATCTAAATTGCCATCCCTTCTAAGAACTAATGAAACACAAGCTAATAAGAAAGCTGAAGATTACTTGGACAGAGAACCTGCAAAGGCAATACCTGAATCCTCTTCCATATATTTCCTTCTCCTTCCTTTGCAATAATAAAACAAAGCAAAAAATTAATATGGACAGCAGATGTGGTCATTTCAGAGTGACAGATATGGGACCAGGATAATGCTGATAAGAATTGCATTCACTGGGACTCATGAGAAAGACATAAAAATGCTTTTTCACCACTCATTTCCCCCATATATTTTCCTGTTACACCACATTTCTCAGCTCATGTTATTTGCTTTATTTCAGAGGTACAATGGGCAAAAAACACCTTTATTATACTTTCCTATCTCTAAATAAATTTGATTCAAGGTACTTTGCTGTGAGGTTCCTGTTTCTTCTATGTGTAATCCATGTGACTGCTCAGGAAAGCCCATTAAGAAAGAAGCCTTGCCTGTTAGTGGACAAAGGAGGATGTAAAAAGCACTTCATTGTTCCTGCTCTGAAGAAAAAACAATTTGCCACAGCCAGACCCCACAGTGCCAAGTGCATGGTAATTTATTACCTCTGGATGTCTGATTCCAAGTGAAGGAAACTGGAATGTCATACCTTCATTCATAACACCGTCTCATGGAATTATTTTTTCCGGATTCCTGGGAAGTTGAAATATTTGAGAAGAATATCAGGAACTGTTGTTTTAGCCTGTTTGGTGAGTAGATAATTGCCTTCCAAGTCTATTCTTTCAGGAAATGATGTGAGTGTTGCATTGTTCCTAGACGGGGGCAGCAATGTTTTTTAACAAGACACATACATACATATTTTTAAAAGAAACAAAACACAATAAAAACATGCAGTCTAAGCCACTGTACAGAACCAGACTTTTTAAATCTGGTGCAGATAAGAGGTTGGCCCAGACAACATGTCCACATTTCACATAACTCAGAGCATTCTTTAGAAGGGATGTAAGCAACACTTTTTGTTGAAGGGAAGAAAAAAAAAGAAATTTCAAACAAAACCTTTTATGATGTGAGAGTAAAAAGCTCATTATGTTAAGTGATATCAAACATGACCAGAAAAGACCCTAGGGAGAAATTACACTTTCTTTATTGGATTCTGTGGGACAAACCAGCCTGGGAACTTGAAAGCCGAGGGAAGGTGCACGTGGAAATCACATCATATATGAAGAGTAATTTCTTGCCGTGTGAAAATTATTTGGAAATAGTTTTCAGCTTAAGTTTCTCTTTATGGCAGCATTTCCAAAGAGAGCAGACTGAGGCAATGACCTACAGTAGCACTAATGCAATTGCTGCTGGATAACCTCCTTGGAGAGGTATGTGGTCTTAGTCCAGTTATGTGTCAACAGGCAAAACATGAGGACTGAAACTTGTAAGAAAAAGGTCTCCTTCTTGAGCCTCTTTCTTTATTTTGACTGAAGATAATGGCAAAAATTCAACTAAGTTTTTGAATTTCAATTTAATTTTTGTAAAAGAAAAGGACCTGGAAAGGGTATAAAGAGGGGATCACTATTTCTTCTAAAGGAGAGGCTGCAAAGGACAAAAGGGCAGCATGCAGAAACTCAGCTATGATTTTCTGTGCTCGTTTGACCACCACACACTTCTTTAGGATTTGCATCCTCTAAAAAAACCCTGAAGAAACCTGTTGCATTTTGTGATCCTGTGCTGAAGGTGATCACCTCAGTGGCAAACACCCATGTGATGCAGTGGGCTGTGTTGTCCATTTCCTCCCTACTTCAACATCTGGCTAAGAAACAAAAGTCCATAGTTAGACAGCTTTATTACATAAAATTCTATCTGTTCATGGACGTTTTAAAGGAAATTGCATTTGCTGTACCATCTGCAAGTCACACCTGCAAGAAAGTTTCAAAACACAATGCACCCTGGTCACCATACTTTTTTTTTTTCTAAATATATATATATATATATATATATATATGTTTGATTTTTTGTTGGTTTGAGAGTTGTTTTGTTTGGGTTTTTTGGGTGTTGTTTTTTTTCCAAAACCAGAGATGGCAGTGTTTAGGTCTACTTCTCCTAGATACATGGATACAAAAAAAGTGTTAAAAAATGGGAGAAAGATACTGTCCTACACTTGGTACCTGTGCAGGCTTTTTATTCTCCACTCAAGGTGCCCTACACAATGAATTCATCACATTGGCTGATACAGTGAGTGTCTCTAACCTTGCCCAGGACATAAATATCAAAGTGCTGCGAGCTCCAAGTGCTTCTTGATTCCTGAAAATGTTTCCACTGTTGTGGTGTATTGCAGGCTACTTATTCTAAAAAAAAAAAAATCTTGAACAATTAAGACTCTGATAGTTTAAAGGATAGTTCCTCCTTAGGATTCCAAAAGCTAACTAGTTGTTTCAAACCAAGCTGCTACCTAGGTGTACTACTGTAATTCTACTTTCCAATTTTAAACATTGCTTGGTAAATAATTTCTAAATTATGTTCACTTTTCTTTCAAATCAGCCCATTGGAAGGATGCACAGTATTTCCTATTTATATAATTCAGCTTAGAAGCTTTCTAGTTGACATAGTAAATATTAGAACATATTTAGAGCCATCTGGAGAGAGGATTTTCAGGAACCGGAATTTATTTAATGAGGGTTAAAAACATCTGGAAAGGACAAACTTGGGTCCACTAATAAAGGACTTCCTATGACCTCGAGCAATCCAGAACTAAATTTCCCAGAGCAAAAGCTACTGAAAAGCCACTGAAAGCTAGATGGATAGTTCTACATGATTCCTAATTAGGAAACACAAATCTGAGCCTGGATTTTCAACGTTACAGCTTTAAGCTCTAGCAGGACCTCTGCAAGCTTTTCTTCTTTCTATTGCTCATCATTGTCTTGAGTCATTTTGTTCCTACTTTGCTCATTATTTATATATGAAACTGCAAAGGTATTGCACACAGTACTGTACACTCTGCAGAACTGCAAGGTACGTCTATGTGGAGCAAGGTATTTCTACAAGATTACTTTCAACCCTTATAAAACTCCCTTTGTTAATTGCTTCAAAATAGATTTTGGTGCTTTTGACTTCTCCTTTCTCTTTTAAATATATGTGTTATTTGGAATCCTTGAATAATCTTTGACTAACTATTTATGAAACTTGTGTTGTTCATTAAAATCCTATGACAGCAGCTGCAATTCCATCTCCCTGTCCATTCTTCTGCATCTTGACACACAGACCAGAAGTTTGACCAACAGCACTGCGTGTACTGCATCTTTACTACTTTGAGAAGTTAATTTAATGAGCAATTAATGAGCTCATTTAATAAGCAATTAAAGCAGTTGGCCTATTTTAAAAATGTGTGGTAGGATGACTTTTTCACCAATTCCATTTGCAGAAGATCCCATTTCATTATTAAGGCACAAATTCTATCAATAAGCACAAACTTTTGCTCAAACCTTCAGAAAACCTAATCCACTAAAAGAAACAGCAGCTCTTGAAGGTTTTAATCTCCCACACTGAGTCTAAACTCAGATTACAATAAATCTTACCTAGAACACATGAGAACAGCAGACAACATTGTTCAGGTTAGCTAAGTAACTTTAAGAGTGAGTGGTTCTAAGTTTTTTTGAGGACTAATGGGGCAAAATGCCGTTGATAAGCAGGGTCACTTTATACTTAAAAGCATGTGGCTTCATCCACAAAACGTCTTTTACTTGCACAAATACTGTGTTCCAACTGAACAGCAGCATTTACATGTCACACCTCGTGTAAAACCAGGCTCCCTCCTGTTCCTTCTCCGGCCTGCACTGACACCTGCTGGGGAGCATCTGTCAGTCTCAAAATCCACACCCTTGAGACATACTAAGCTTTTCAGCTCAGCAGTGAACTATGTATGATTCATTTCACTGGCTGATTATGCCACGTACTTGCTATTTAATTTGACTACTGAAAAAAACTACACATTTTTTGAGGAAAGATTTAACAAGCCATAAATTACTAGAGAAGATGTGATGCTCCAGTTGTAATTCTGTACCTTTTCTATTAAAAGTATTACCTGGTGTCACCATAGGAAGTAGCAGAAGAAGAGCATATAAATCAGCATTCTCTCTCATTCCTAAGATTAAAATAATGTGATAGGCCTTAGATATAAAACATTCCAGGAAGAGCAGCACATAGGTTCATTGTTGACATAAGGCAGTTTAAAACACCCACACTCTTAAGTAACTTTTCAGTTCCTCAATTTGTTACTACTCCTAAATAGAGCAGAAGCAGCAGATTTCATACAGCAGCTCCAAGGAAGATACCAGCTTCTTTCAATGTGTTTTTAAGAAAGACTAAGAAAATATTCCAGTAGTTACATGACACTCAGTCCCACTTCCAGCTACAAAGAACAGTTAAACCTACAGTTCAGCATAATAGACAGTGCTAAGTTAAGCAAAAAGTTACATACATAGTCTGATACAAAGACAGATTGCAAAACTCACTTGTCATATAGAAGGTAACAATGTTGAGGATCCTTTCCAACTCCTACTGGAGTCCAATACAATCCTAAAGATTTTTAAAACTGAAATTCAGTCACATAAAATTGCACTTCCTTCATGCACCAATGACATAGAGCCAATTTTTCAATTATTCATTTTTCTATTTCTCCCAAATGGCAGAGACTATGAATAATAAGAATTTGAATCTGGCAAAGAAAGTCACACTGTGGAGAACTGCTGTGTCCAGATAGATAATAGTCCCCACCTTGATAAAAAACTGCAGAAGACTGGAAACTCTTTTTATCAGATGTGTTCTGTTTCAACATAGTGTTAGACACATCAGGTATTGGTTGGGGTTCTTTTACGCATTTGGACATAAAAAATAGGTTTTCCTGTTATTGTTGGCCAGTTGCTTCAAAGATGATGAAGCATTTCCAAGTACCTCAAAACCTACAGCATATCACACAAAACCAGTAAAACTTCCTAAATGAAATATTTCAGTAACAGTTTTCACTGTAGTCCTCACAATGAGTAAACAGTGGGCCAAGAGGGAGATATAGACTAAAGAAATGTGCTTTTAAATGATCTTCAGCATAAAAGATTCATCAGCATAAAACATTCTGAAAGAAGAACATATTTTTAGTGTTAGTGCTTAGAGGCTTTCCAAAGAATCAGGAGCACACATCCCAGGTGGTTTTGGAAATACCACTTTATTTTCCAGTGAATATTCAACTTGTAACACTTGGATCTTTGCTTAAGAGCCCTCAGATTGATGAAATACTAGAATCTACACCTCCAGTGCACAGTTAATTAGGTATCTAAAGCTTAATAAAAATTATCAGTGCAAAAATAAAAATTAATTCAGTTAATACATTTTGTTACAAAGATATTTGGGCTTTCAGCACATACATGTCAAAGAGTCTGGTAAGAGAGAAGCCACTTTCAGTCTGTGCTCCAAACGAAATTATTCCACGGCCCATTCTAAAGACAGGCAAGAACTAACTTCTTTCTAAATGAAAAGTCTGAACTTAGTTACAACATTCATCATGGGTACATAAGCTGAGAAATACTACAGAAGTCACCTTCTATTCAGATAGGAGTTGTTTTAAAAGAGGTTTTCCTATTTTTCATGTGTGGGATACCTTTGAGACATCTATGTTTTTTCCATCCACAACAGAGAATTAACAACATTCCAGTGTGCCCCAGTGTTGGCAAGTCCTCTTTTCAGTCCGATACAGGACGATGATTGATGTTCGTGTTGGGCCTACAGTAGCAGGCAGAGCAGCTTGGCAGGAATTCAGTGTTATTGAAAGAAATCTCAAATACTTATTCCATCTCCTCTCCTAACTTTAATCACACTATCAACATACTGCCAGGAACGGAGCCTTGACACCAAGCCACAAGCTTATACAAGCAGCCATTGTTGGTATATTACTGCTGCAATGCAGGTAAAGCATAAATTCTGTTTATTTTTACCTGTTTCCATTCTACACTGGACACCAGCTAAATTATGGAAAGATATTTCCTGTACTAACGGTTAGCTTGCAGCAAATTTCATTAAGGTACTACGTCTCATTTTCCTTGGTTAATGAAGTGATTAAGTTAACTTCTGTGGTTACACTGCTGTAAACTGCAAGGTTTGAAGAAGAGAAAGCTATACAGGAGTTTCACATACCCTATAAGAGTAACAGTTAGTAAGAACGCAGATCAGGACTACAGGCATTTAACCACTAATCTGCTCAATTTGTTGTGCTGATAAAGAAAAATCTTACCTCAATTGTTTCTGACAAGCTTATCCTACGTAAACCAACAGCATGTCAAATATGTAAGGTAAATACTGTACCAGCTACAAAGCTAATACAAGGACTGATATGCTTCTCATGATTATTTTGAGCTTGTTTTGGCTTTGCTTAGAACAGTAAAGCTTAAAAAGAGAGGCCTGAGATATTTACAGGAAGGAAAAAAAAAGGAAATCGTTGTGCAAGCTTACTTAGACATTTTTATGCTAACAAAAACCATTCAAATTGCAACTGCTTTCTAATGCTGAACATCCAACCCAAAAGTTTGAATTACAATTGGATTTAAAACTCTGTTGAGATTTTTCACTGCTAAAACTTTGAAGTAAAATATTCCATAGGTCAAGTTTATTTTCTTGAAATCTACAAGCAGGATATATAGTTTTCCCAGTGAATTCTCAGCTTAACTATGGCTGGAACCTATTAACATACTTTTTGGGAAAGGGCTGTGGTTGCACACTGAGATAGTCAATATTATATTAGTCTCTGTTATCCTAAATGATATGATACTCTGCTGATGGGAGAGAATTCCAGTTTGCAACTCCCTGAGCTGATGTAGCCACATAATTTTCAGTTTCACCTTCCAACAAAGAAATACTGGCATTCCACCTGCCCTGAGCCAGACAAGCAGAGATAGGCACTTAAGTTGAAGGTATGCAAAGCTTTTCTTCCCATACCAAGCCTGTAGAGCAAATTCTCCTTTTTTCTTATCTGTTTCAGCTTTCCAGAAGAACCTCAATTTAAGTCAGGATAAACTGAGTAATGGCACAAATCCAGCATTATTAAAAGGTCCTAAAAAGAAACATATTTGGCCAGTTCCTTCTCCATCTCTGAGTACTGCTCTTTGAGGCGCTCCATGGCTTTTCTGTGTTCTTCATCCACCTCTGCACGTTTGTTCTGTTGCTCTTTCATAAATTCCTCACAGTGGGCAACGCACTTCTCCTCTCGAGCCATCACCTTGTCTGCCTGAACCTGAGAGAGGAAAAAGTGAGGTTTTAACAATCATTTCCATATTGAGACAGAGGGTTTAATGAGAGCTAAATCATGTTAAACTGGAAACTAGCAAGAAAACACATGGAAAGGTGAAACTAAAAAGGAAAACATTCATTTCTGTATAATCAATCCAAAACAAGTGGTGAAATGTCTGTAATACTATCAATGTGATAGCATTAGCAATGATAGCTTTTCTATGCTATTTCTATATAATAAAACAACACGGATATTAAATGTTTTAAAACTGGCAGCTAGTGTTCCTGCTTTAGCCAGCTAGCTCTCACTGTGATTAATGCCTTCCTTTATAAATAAGTTATTTTTTCCCCTCCTACATTCCTACTCCTTGGCTTTTGGTGAGTTTGATTCCTTTCACTCTCTTATCTCAAAAAAAATTAAAAAATGTCTGGATATCTAGAAAGGGAAATCACACACACATCCAATGAGCATGTCAAAATGCAATGTATTTCTGTGGATTGCATGCATGAAGTATTAACAGTCTGGCCTCCTTAAATTAGAGGTGCAGAAGCCAAAATAAATCTAGGCAGGTGTTCTTCCATTTGCTTCATCTTCCAGCAAAAGAGAGGTTTACTCCTTTGTTCTTTTACTCCCCTCTCCTTTTCAGTCTATCAGCAATGACAGTAATTCTGTGTAACAATAAACACTACCATAGCTTTAATAGACATCTGGCATTTTTGTCAACTGAATGCACTGGGAATCCATTAATGTATTCTTAAACCCTCTGTTGTCCTTCAAGATCACACATCATGGGCTAAATACACAATTTTTGCAGTGCAGCATTTTATACACTTTAACAACATTATACAAGATCCCTTTTTTTGTAATGGTTGCAGTGACAACTACTAACAAAACATACCAGTGTATACTAATAGTTTGACTAGTACACCACTTTGTATTCAACAGGTTTTGAAACCTCAGTGTGTTTGACACAATTACATCACTTCATCTAGACTAACCCACACTCCTCACAGTATGAATAGTTTGTAAGGAACATGGAATTCATGTTGCTACTTTCTACCTTTGTTTTCCACTGCACCATTTCTACCCAAGGGTATAACACGATCTGCCTGGTAAAACAACCTCAGACATTTCTAGAATGTGAAAAATAAAATTAAGATATGCTCACACAAGCAAGTAAGAATGAGAAGAAATACAAGTAAAAGACATTGGGGACTTGAATACTGTTTTACTTTCTCCCATGCCAAATAACAGTGTGGAAAACCCTAGGGAAGAAGCTCAGTGCACACCCTGGGCATTGCAGCCCTCCTTCCTAGAAAACAAATTCAAACCCAGCTGTGGTCAGCAGCACCTCCAGATCATTGATACTCATGGCTGCCAAGGGGGTATGTTTGTGTGTGTGAGACAGTCACAATCTTGAAAACGGCATTCCTGCTTGTACCAGACAACTCGCTGTGCAAACAGCAAAAAATAATAAAGTGTTATCTTTAATCGGTATGTGCTTAGGATACAGGTCTTTTAATCAAAGAATACGTTGCAGTGTAAACCTGATGCTTATTAGAAATTAAAGAATCCACACAGGAGACATCTGTGGTTGCTACAGCTGTGGAATAATCTTCAATGGCCACTTAGTCTCATTAGGAATGACAGAACAATTAGAATCATAGAATCATAGAATCGATTGGGTTAGAAAAGACCTCCGAGNCCCCAGCTCCCTCAGCCTCTCCCCATAGGACTTATGCTCCAGTCTCTTCTCCAGCCTTGCTGCTCTTCTCTGGACCCGCTCCAGCACCTCCTCAACTGAGGGGCCCAGAACTGAACACAACACTCAAGGTGTGGCCTCACCAACGCAGAGTCCAGGGGAAGGGTCACTGCCCTGGGCCTGCTGGCCACACTAGTTTTGATCCAGGCCAGGATCCCATTGGCCTTCTTGGCCACCTGGGCACACTGTTGGCTCATGTTGAGCTTCCTGTCAATTAGTCCCCCCAGGTCCCTTTCTGCCTGGCTGCTCTCCAGCCACTCTGTGCCCAGCCTGGAGCGCTGCATGGGGTTGGTGTGGCCAAAGTGCAGGACCCAGTGAATAAATTTCACACTGTATTCAGTTGACCATAGCACACAGGAGAAAAACTAAACAAAATCAAGATACCACGCAAAAAAATATGATGTTCTAACTGCAGCATAGCTAGAAAGCACAGGGGTACATCTCTCTTGTTATATATGCCCTTGGACGCCATGAAAAATCTTTAAAATACAAAGGTTTTCAAGATGTACAGACATCTTGGCATGGATTTGTATTGGTTAAGTCAAAAGCCACTTTCAAAGAGCAAAACCAGTTCCCAAAAGCAGCATAATTAGTAATCTGCAGAGGCAATACTAAGTGTATTTTATCCTATCAATTCATAATTTCCAAATTTATAGATTTGGAAAAGCATTGTTTTCTGGGAAATAAACCAGGCAGAATTTGACAGTGATCCTTTTTTCAATGTCACTCACAGAATCACATATTGCTTCACACACTAAGTGAAAGCATGGTAGGGACAACATAATTTCCCTTTTGTTACTTGGCCAGAAGCTGAAAAGAATTTCAAGAAAAAGAGAATTAGTAAATAATCTTAAAATTCATTATATTCAGCAGAAATGGAATTAATTTCACTAAGGGCTGCTAATAATAATAACACTACATTCTACCAAAATTCCATTATCTTTTCTGAACACATGATTTCAGAAAAGTAAGGAAAAAGTATTTCTTCTCAAGTGGTTGCACTACAATGACAACTTTTATCTATAACTTTAAAAGAATGTTACTACTCACATTTGAAAGTTTCAAGCCAAAAAGTCTTACTAAACAAGCCTAAGGGAATGCTACAAATCCTGAATAGCTATTCCTACTCCTCCACTACATATTAAAAATCCAGTGGAAACAAAAAAAGAGTGGAAACATACAGTTAATACTTTTAAAAAAGAGCAGTCACTATTCTTACTGAGTGTTCACTTTAAAAGTTATAATATTTTTATTAAAGTTTTACTTCAAACAAACAGTAACAGAACTGTAAGGATTTCCTATTTCACCTCTCTACCAGTATCTACACTAGAGTTAGACACAAGCAAACTCTGTCAGGGTTCAGCAGGGGGCTGTTTGCACTGTACCAGTATTCAATTGCAACTGGGCTGCCCATCTTCGTTGATTGCAAAAAGGAAAGAAAAAACAAGATTATCAGCTTACACACATCAGTGCATGGCCTGTTTTGTTTGATGGCCACAGAAACGTCTTCAGTTTTTCTGAACGAAATTATTGTAAATAGCATTTAGCAAGTAAAGAGATAACCCAGGAACACAATAAGGAAGCAGTAATGGGAAAACATTAAACTAATTTCTTGTATGATTTTCCAGCTTTTAGATTCAGAGCACATGTACTTCAAATAAGCAAAGTGTAGCCAACTGAAAAGGTTCCAATGATTCGCATGTTCCTATAATATAGCCCTTCATTAAATAACCCATCCACAAGTGAAAAACACACTTCCTTTTCAACAAGCAATATACATAATATGGTCAATGTTCTCAGCTAACTAGGAAAGATTTACATTTCCATTCTGGTAGGTTGGTAGGTGTTTTTTGTTCCACAGAAAATAAGGGGTTTTTTTATATTTAAGCTTTCCCTGTATGTGACAAATGTTATAGTCTGAGCTAGGAGGGAAAATAAAGCAAAGGAAATAAAAAAAAATAGTTTCCATACATCAGGAGATTGTAGGAAGACTTAGCTAGATCCATTAACTTTGCAGTGTGCATTTTGTAACATGTGATTTTATAAGCAGAAATCACCACCAAAAGAAGTTTTACTACAAGCATATAAGGTATAGAAAAATATGTTTTTAAGTTTTGCTACACTGAAGGCTGATGAACTTGCTGTGAAAAGCAAGACTCCTACTTAGATGACATAAAAATCTATCCATCCATAGACGAATCCATTCATCTTTTACCTTTCTTGCTTCATGCTCTTTCTCTTGGAGTCTGTGGATCATATGATTGGCAGCTTGCACTGAAATAACAAATTGCAGTAGATCAATCTGCTGTTCCAAATCAAAGAAATTTGCCTGAAAGTGATTTAAAAGACATGAGGCTGTTGCAAATCAAAGATTATATTCCACTGTGTCACTTAACTCTGCACAAGAGTTGTCAGTACCTGCAGAAAATGCTTCACACTCACACCTGTATGTAGGCTTATCACTGAGTTCAAGCTTTGTGCATTCAAGAAGCTAAAAAGAGAAAGGCAGCTGGGACCTCTTGTGCCCACACTCCCTGGTGTTACTGATGAGCTGGAGTGCACTACTCAGCACCTCAGAACACATCAAAAAACACTCTCAAGTAAGTAGAAACAGGTGACCGAGCTCTATGTTTTAGTTGGTTGGGTTTTTTTCTTAGTTTTTCCCCCATCAACTCTAAAATGTGATACAGAATAGACTTTACAGGGAGATTATCTTTATGCTGGAGCCAGCCTCTTCTCTCGTGAGACTAAGCCTGGGAAAACTCCTCAACAGAAATAGGAACTGTATTCCCATGGACTTTTTTCTCCCTGACTTATTTAACAATTAATGTAGAGTTAAATAAACCCATTTCCCCAAAACAGTCACTTCTCCCACTAACACAACCTGGCATTGAGAAATACCTTACTTATTTATCATCATCCTGAAGTTGGTGACTTCTCACACTCTGAGGGCTTCCAGCCACACAACAGGTTCACTGCCCATGTAGCTGAGAGCATCACAAACTGGAGCATCTGGTTCTGACCTGAGCTGCTCAGGACCATTAGAAGAGGGAGGCAAGTGGTAGTTGGAGCAGACTCCCTGTGACAGGGGAGAGAGGCTCCCTCCCTCTAAATATATTTTGCCATCTAGGGAGGTTTGCTTGGTAAGCTTGGGCTATTACCCCTGCTGCTCTCCCATGCAGACACCAGTGGTACTGCATGGGTGAGTTGAGAAATATCAGGAATGACTACAGGGATCTGAGGACAGTGGTCAAAGGCACAGGAGTCCCAATAATGTTCTCTTCAACCTTTGTGCTGAGAGGGACTAGGCAGATTTTTGGGGTTAACAGCTGGTTGAACAGTTGGTGTTGGCAGCAGAGTTTTGGTTTCTGTATCAATGAGACCCATTCAGAGCATCAAGAGGTGCTTGGACAAGATGAGATCCACCTGACTAAATAGGGCCAAAGTACCTCTGCCAACATGGTGGCCAATCTGGAAGGGGGACAGCTTTAACCTAGAAATGACAGACAAAGGAGTGATTCACAAAAGAAAAAAAAAAGAAAAAAAAGAAAAGCTACAGAAGTTGAGGACACGGTAGACAAACCAAGGGTCTGGAATGATGGTAACAAGGATCACCTTCTCCAAGCTCATGAAAGGTCCATCCCAACAAGCACGGATGTTCCCTGCAGTAGGAGGCCTACATTGATAACCAAGATGTTCCTGACTGAATTCAAACTTAAAAAGGAAGTGTATAGGAGGTGGAAGCAGGGGCAAGTGATGCAGAAGGAGTAGAGAGTTGCTATCTGATTGTGCAGGGACAGCACAAGCATGAGGAAAGTAAAAGCTGACAGGGAGTTTAATTTGGCAAGTGGTACAAAGGACAACAAGAAAGGATTCTGCAAGTATGTAACAGAAAGGGAAAACTGGTGGAAATGCAAGCCCTCTGCTGAATGGGGTAGGGGAGCTGGTGACAAAGAATATAAAGAATATGGAAAAGGCCAAGGTACTCCATTCCTTCTGTGCTTTAGTCTTTACCATAAAGACCAGCCTTGAGGAATCCAGGCTTCTGGAGCAAAGCAGACTTACTGTCTGTGTCTGTGGAGGAACATCAGGTTAAGGGGCACTTAAACTGGAAATGGTTGTGCTGCCACTCAGAGGGAAAATTGAGTTGAGAGGAATCAATGAAGTTCAACAAACGGAAATGCATTTGGGGAGGAATAATCTCAGGCAGCAGAAGACACTTAGGACCAACAACACAGGGGGCACCTGAGGTAGTCTGTCCACTTCTTGGCTCTCCAGTAACAAAGGAGATTATTTTACTGGAGTAAGTTCAGCACATGGCCACAAAGATGATTAATGGACTGAAGCATCTTTTGTATGAGGTGAGGCTGAGAGAGCTGGGACTGCTCCGTCTGGAAAAAAGAAAGCCCAGGGGGGAATGCAAATAAATATCAGATTGAATGGAATGCAGGTGAGGGAGCCAGACTCTTCTCTACAGTGATCACTGCCAGGACAAGAGGCAGTGGGTACAAGATCAAAGACATGGGACTTCAAACGAACACAAGGAAACACTTTTTCCTGTGAGGAACAGGTTGCCCAGAGAGGCTGTGGAGCCTCCACTTGTACAGATATTCAAAATCCAACTGGACACAGTCCTGGACAACGGGCTCTAGCTGCTGCTGCTGCTTGAGCAGGAAAGGAGGTTGGACAACATGACCTCCAGAGGTCCCTTCCCACCTCAACCATTCTGTGATTCTATTACTAAAGATGTACCGCACAGCTGACCATCAGAAAGTCAGGAAGCAGCATCAGAAATTCACTCCAGTTACACGGTATCAGAACATATGTCTTATTTGCATGACTAAATTTTAAGTTTCAAATATTTTCCTGCAATCATTTTGTGTATATAGTAACATGTACCATTTGCTATTCTGTGTATGCCAGATGCTGTACAAGTAAGTTATAAAAAATGAAATGCTTATACAACATGCCACACATAAAATAAAATAAAAATAATAA
>VWZD01013325.1:139516-189923 GCA_013396695.1 Sakesphorus luctuosus | reverse complement strand
AAAAAAAAAAAAAGTTGACTTGAGCCATATGGAGCAGACTTAGCCAAATAAGGACACAAAAGAACTAGAGAAACCTCAGGACTGATCATTGCAGGTCTCCATTACATAAAAGAAAGAGAAAAGAATAACCAATACTTTGGGTTTTTCAAAGTAGTTTTAGAGATATGTTTTCCAATTTTCTGAGCCTTTGTGATTCACTTTTTGATCATCCTTTCCCAATGCAAGAGCTAATTTATTTTCCCCAAAATCTCAAAACTGTGAGGATCACCTCTCACCTGATTCCAGAAGCTGTAGATTTAAGGGTCACAGTAAGGTTCCTACTTTTCCCCCCAGAAGACTATAGATTGCATTAAAAAAACCCAGATATTGAGGACTCCACAAGTTCCATGACATCATGTTTCCAAACCCAAACAGACACAGGCATTAAACAGTAAAGCAGCTGCTATACATTCAAAGAACTTTCTGGTATCCCAAGGGAACAAAAGGTACCAGGACACAAAAGCTCCATCATCTTCCAATATATGTTAAACATGTGTAATGCTGAGGCGCTCTGAGAATCTCAAATCACAGTTACATTTCAGTGCTTTTGTTCCTATTTTTCCACATTTCTGCGTGTAAGTTCTTACCATGCTTCTACAATAGATCTATGACATAATGCAATATAAAGTTATGCTTTGAATCTATTTTTGGCACTGTTCCATGCACTTCTTGCTCTGTTTCCTTAAATAAGAAGCAGGTTAATTAATAGAATGCATTTTAAGCAAACACTCTGTTTTGAGTACTGATGCCTTCCGGATAGCACATATCAGTCCACGTTTCAGTTGCAATCTACAGAAATCTACCACAAACCTGAAATTTGGCCTACCAAATCCAATTTCAGTTACATGGCATGTATGAAGCCAAAGTATTTCCAGTGTGCAAGTTATTATTAATTTCTGTCATTTGTAGGTGGAATCAGGATCTGGACCACTGAATTTATTTTTCCCACTTGTCTGTTGTGAAAACAACAGTTCCGTGGAGGTGTCCATAGAAGGGACTAATCTGTTCAGATTCAGTTGTTAGAGCTACTTTGCATCAGTTTTAGTAAACAGCAATGTGCCTTCCATTTTTTCTTTCTCAGACATTTTCTTTCTTCTTAGAGAAAGCTTGAAAAAAAAAAAAGTGCTTTCTTCATGAGTCTTCGGCCTTACGGAGTGGCCTGTCCTCCCAGTGTCCTTCCCCAGGCCCCGAGTCATGCATCACTCATCTTGTCACATTGAACTCCAGATGCTCCTACCCTAGAGAATGCTCTGACTCTGGCAATTTTTCTTCATTCTCACTAACAATTTGGTAATGAAATATTGATTTTTAGTTAGATTCATATTGATGCTATTAGGTTTGCATTGATAAATCATGCTGGCCTCCTGTCTGAGAGGCTAGAAAGTGCTACACTGAACCCTGGAGATTACAATCAACTCATTGATGTGTTAATTTGATGGATTTTTCCGTTCTCTTAGAAGTAGGAGGGGTAGTGGAAGATTTTTCAGTACTGCTGTTGTAAAGTTTTCACAGCAAAATCGGGGACAATAATTGTGAGGTTTTCTATGCGCATTCACTTCAAAAGTATCTTTCTGCCTATTTGTCCAGAACAGAAAAAGAAAGGAGGGGGAGAAGGACTCTGGGGTTGAGAGGATATGACACACCTTGTAAACAGAGCTCCAGACTCCCACATAGAGTGGAAAAAATAAGAACAGTTAAATCCCAATTAAACCCTTCAGAGGTCGTAGTCAAAGAAACATTTCCTTCTGCTAAACAGGTCTTCATGTAGAGCTAAATCCCAGGTGAAGAGAAAATATTGCGGACGCGGGAACCCCCCTGCTGGCCCTGTTCTACCAAGAGCCGAAGCAGTGGGATAGCTCCCCCCTCCCCTCTTCAGTGAAGTGCCACTTAGCCAACGTCCACATGCATCTGCAGCCTATTTAAAACAGCCCCTAGCTTTGATTTATGGTACTGTGCAAATGTAATGCCTGTCATTAAGGGACAATACGTGCCAAACCAAGGGATTACATTGTGATTTTCTTCAAAGGCAGAGGGTTTCAAGGGGGTACAGCAGCCACTACAGCACAGGAGGAAAGGCTTTTAGAGAACACTTAAGTCAAATTTTGCTGTATCATTATTTTGTAAAGAAAACCATTTCACATTTAGTGATGCTTCACTTATTTTCCCCCCTTCATTTGCATCCCCCACCATGATCCCCAATACCAAGGGACAGTAGAAAAACCAATTCAACAAGGGACTAATCTTGTAAATTTCATTAATAAAACTGTCTCCCTCAATAAACTAACTTCTCAAGTCCATAACCAGATGCTTGCTTGGTTTTTTTCTTTTTTTTTTTTATCCCCATGCTGTCTTTTCCTGTCCCTTTAAGAGCACCAATGATCAGCATGCCAGGTCAATGTCATCTTAACTGAGTCTGAATGTCATACAGCCTATGGTTGACCAAAAGACTTACTGAAAGACCCTCAGCAAAAGACATGCAGCTACCTTAGCTACCTTTGATTGATAATTATTGTATGAAGTTGGGGGAGCAGAGGGTGAGTGAAAGAAACTTTTATTATCAACTCTTTCTGTTTTTCCAAGAGGCTTCTTTTCTCCATTCAAGGTTGAACCATTAAAAATAGTAATGCCATTTCACATAGGGCAGTGTATTTTTACCTTAGCTGTTCTGTTTAGGTGCCAGTTGAAAGAAAGAAGGGGGACTTGATGGAAAACAAAAAATAAGGGGGTTTATGTTATATAGAAATGGGCACATTTTTGCTGGAACTTGATTAAATAAACCAATTACATACCAGAACATTTTCTAATTAGCTACACTTCAAGGCTCCCTCCCCACCTCCCTCTCCTTCTTTGCCCTCCCAGATGAAAGCATATGAAGAGTCCTGTCTTAAAGAAATATGTCCTAGTACATAAGGAGGCAATCATCTGTACCTTCAAAAAGATTATGTCAATGATGAAACTGTTAGTTAAATTCTGTTGTACTATTGACATCTTAATGCCGCAAACCCAGCTGGTACGAGATCAGTAACGTAAACAGTCAAGTTCAAATTAATCTCTTTGAACCTCACTGCTGAGCTGAAACCTCTGTTTGACACTCTAAACTGCCAACTTCATCTTCTTCTCCCAGTTATACAGTAGGCTAAACATGAAAAAAAGCACCCTGCTAATGCGAAAAGGTTTTGCATGTAGCAAGGAAATTTAAGCTCTGGCAACCATTTCGAGCACAGCTCTTACTCTTTGCACACATGTAGTATTTTGCATTACCACATATGCTGTTAAACAATTTACTCATTTATTTAGATTTTTACAGCACTTATCCCATGCTCCAAGTGCTTTTAGAATTATTTAAACATTCAGTGCAACACTTAACATTTAAATTTACAGTTCAGTTAAGAATACTTAGGTTATGGTAGAACAACCAAATTTAAAACTAATTTACTCTACCGAAGCACCCTCACAGAAAACCCACAGGGAGTTAAAGCTGTCAGCCTAGCTCCATCCCACATGTCTGAAAAAACACTGAGGAAGAAAGGAAAGGCAAGCAAGACTCTGTGCTGCTGTAGCTCAAACCAATACAGACTCTCAAGACTGGGGAACGGAACTATATTCCAGAATCAGAAACCCATTAAGTGCCCTGCAAGCTACTCTATTCCTTTAAAAACCAATTCCAGCCATTCTGTCAATGGCTTACCACATCCTAAACTACTTCATCGGGACTTATAAATCTGTGTCCGCTGAAGCTCTCTCCTATGAGTGCAAGGTGGCTCAGGGTTTATACCCACACTCTAGCTACCATGGCTAAGCAAGTTACCAGAGATCCGTTGAACCCAGATAACTCTCTTTGAGTGCCCTTATAGCCCATCATAAATATGAGGTAATTCAATTTAGCCTGCAATGAAAATAGATTAAGCTAAGTCAAATCACCTTACATTTGTCAAAGGCGAGGAGGACACACGCGGACTGTTTCTGCAGCTTAGCTGATGCATGGTAACCTGTTAAACTGCAGTAACTCAATTGCAGGTCTGAGCCCTAACCTGCAGTCACTCAGAGGGGCTGAACCTCTTGACATGAAGCTTGCTGCTTTCCAGCAGGGCTTTTTTCACTAACCTTAACAATTACAAGTGCCCATAGCAAGAACACAAGTCTGCCCTGTGGTTTCACTGAAGTCTGATTTAAACAAGTGTGTAAATGCCTGTACCAGGGTGCACATTTGAATTCAACCTGAAGTTATTCAGCCTTCTCCCCTTACAACTGAAATGCTCCCACTGACAATTCAAGAAACTTTCATGGTCTGCAGGACTACAAGAACTAAATGCAAAGCTTTTGAGAGAGCACAGAATTTATTTAAAGCTGGACTGCAATTGCACTATTGCAAGGACAAGAATTACAGGAATGGTAGGAAGAGAGGGGGAAATAAGGTTAAGGGCTAAGGTTTGGAAATTGGGTCTTTTCTGACTGATTATGTAATATTTTTTATGTTTTCAGGAACTGGATGACTAGGAATAGCATAGGTATGCAGAGATATGTATTTTCTACATGATAAAGGGCAGCAGGAAGGTATATACTTATATACCTACCTATATGCTTGTAAATAGTAAATGATTTTCTGATTATTATTTGTCTTCTTAACTGTTTCCATATAGATTTTCTCAAAATTTCTTAAATAGTCTTGATCCAATTGACTGAAGTTTTCATGTTACCCCTAATGCTCTAATATGGGATTTCTTACATATAGATCAGAGATAAAATCCATCATAAAACAGCCCGTAGAAATCTTGGGACATTTCACATTTGATCTTAACAATTTTCACATTTTTGGACCCTGTGCACACATCTCTTCTTTGATCATCTCCTATTTTCACCTTGAAAAGCTCCAGCTAACCTGGCTTTCCATTTTGCTTTTACGGTAAGTCAACACATCCCCTGCACAAGATCCTGCCCACCAAGAAAACTTGTACAGATGACAGCCACATCCACGGTGCTTTTTCAGTGTGTGCAGATGTTAATTTTGCTCAGGAATGGAAATTTCACAAACTATGGCAATTCAGACCAGTACTGTAATGATAGAATAAGGGGGAATGGCTTTAAACTGAAAGAGGATAGGTTTAGATTAGATATTAGGAAGAAATTCTTTATTGTGAGGTTGATGAAACACTGGAACAGGTTACCCAGAGAAGTTGTGGAAGCCCCATCCCTGGAAATGTTCAAGGCCAGGTTGAATGGGGCTCTGAGCAACCTGGCGTAGTGGAAGGTGTCCCTGCCTATAGCAGGGGGCTGGAACTAGGTGGTCTTTGAAGTCCTTCCAGTCCAAACTGTTCTATGATACTATGGGTCTATGTGTATGTAGTTAACAAAGCCTGAAGGACCCTTTGCGGAGAGAAAGGAAATGAAACCATCTGTACCAGTAAACTTTTAGTGAGTTTAGCCGAAGTAGAGGATGAGATACAAAGCCTGTCTCCAGAGACTGCAGCAGGGAGAAATGTTTTTCCACCAGCTCAGCTCCCACCTCCTTCCATGAGGCCATCTTGTCCCCAAGGGGAGAACCGGGGACCAAGGGTGCCAGTGAGGCCACCAGGGTCAGCTCTTTCTTTCAGGGAGATGTCTTGTGCATTGCCATAGAGGCCCCTGTCACTGGCCTCCCTCTGACCCTTCCCCTCCCCAGCCATGCTACACAATTAGATTTCACTAAAAGACAAAACCTCTCTTCCTCCTTTTCACTGTAGGGGTCCTGAGGAGGGGGAAGGGGTAGAAACATGGAAAATAATTTCCTGCTTGCCAGTGTATCTGAAATTGATGCAGCCAACAGCATTCCTTGTAAATGTTAAATTAATTTGGAAAGTCTTCATGTATTGTTCCTTACTATGAAAAGCACTCATCACTTCTCACTGGCTCTCTGCCCTGCCTAGGAACAGGGAGGGAAGTTTAACAGGCCACAACAAAAAACGTTCATGAGGTTGCAGCATGTGGCTTAGCATGAGAAATGGGAAATTCTTATTCCCCAAAATACTGGGCAGCAATGACAGCTTTGTCTCAAATGCAGAGAATTCGCAGTTTATTAATGCTGCTGCACCAACTGTGAAAGGGAGATTGAATTGTCCTTAAAGGAAAATAAAAGTAAATAATGATTTCTTTTGGCTTCACACTTACTTGAAGCCTGTTTAGAAGTTCAGTACCTAAAAGCTCACTGGACTAAAAAATGTATAGGTATGGAAAACAGTATTATCAAAATGTCAAAAGAATCTAGAAATATTTTTTAAAACTAATAAATCTTCTTCTGATTAGTTTGAACTGTGCTTGTAAAATTGTACCGGGTTTGCTTAAATGCTATAAGGAAGCAAGAAGGATTCAAATTAAATTCTGGAGAGCAGGTTTCTTTCTTTGTTCTTTTAAAAACCACTATATTGTTAAAATTTGATTCTATATTATATTTAATTTTCCATTGCTGCTTTACCTCACTCTAGATGCCTCCAAGTATAGCCAGTCTCTCTTACAGTGCCTCTCAACTATTAACTCTATATTTTTTGTTATTGAACTTGCTCGTGCTTTCTGCCTGCCTTATATTTCAGAGGATGATGTTACATATTAAGCCATTCTGTCTTTTACCTGTCTAGTAATTTCGACATTTTTCTTTCCTTCTCAGAATGGATTTTCTTGTTATTAAATCCATGTTCCACATCAGCCTGCTAAGTTGAAGATTGACCTTTAATTTCATTTTGCTTTTAGGCCTCCATTTCCTTCCCTAAAAAAATATTTTTGGTATTTCATTTCTAATTAAAAGTAAGTCTGAGTAGGAAAAAATCTCTAACCCTTCTAACCTTCAAAGCATTTGGATCCAGAGGTTTCAGCAGCCACAGCCAGGCTGTCCAGCTGCTGAGCTGCAGATCTGGACACAGACTGTGATTTCAGTTGCCTGAAGGTCACAACTTTGGGAACCAGCATTGCCATGAAAGTCATTATTTAGAGAAGGCTCAGCTATTTTATTTTAAAAAGCTTATAGTACACTAACAAGAGGAGCATGAGTCTGGTTTTCCCAGCAATTACTCAATTCCCATGGAAGAGAGAAAGGTCTCCTAGTTCACCCACTCAGGAACTAGAGTATTGCCTCATAAAACAGACCAGAACTCCCCTGTTATCACTCAACTCATTTGCTGAAGTTTACCTCTGAGATATCATGAAAAGAAGAATTTTAAAAGCCCATTTTCAAAACTACCCTCTATAACACTCATAAGAAACTGGATTAGGAGACAAAACAAAATGGCTGAAACAGAATTATCTCCTTTATTCTGCAGAATGGGGAAGTCTCCTTCCAGGTGAGGGATTGTGCTAGAAAGCCACAGGATTGGCAGAACTGCAGTATACTTCGTCTTATCACTCCAAATGATGTGTGCTGCCAAACCAATTCTAAAGCACTAATTAGAGTAGGACATGACTTGTCCTTCCTGACCTCAAAATTTCCCCTACATCTGCTGAAATACTACAGCACATACTAAATGTACATGTTTAATATGTTCAACATCCTAAATTATATTTCTCATTCTTCCCTCCCCGATGTTGCACCACCACATGCAGATGTCTCCTCAAGAGGCACTAATGGACTTGCTGGCTTTTTCAAACTGTGTTTCAGACCCTAATGTGGTTAACTGGTTTTTTCCAAACAGTTTTTCAATTCCTACTTTGCAAACAAGGTCTGTGTCTCTCATAGATCAAGGAACAAAGCTGGAACAATCACCTTCAGTCTTTCTATTTGAGACTTTTTGAGACTAATATTGCCTCACAGCTCCACCTGAAAATCACCTCCTGTTTTGCCAGAGACAGTGAAAAGTAACCCATATCCCAATCAGCTTCCTAGCAGGCAGGGCAGACTAAACCTGGCAGTAAAGCAGTATCTCCATTTGACAGAGAGAAGAAAGACAGAACAAAAAAATGGCTTGCCTGAGGGGAGGACCAAGAAATAAACCACTTATTCAAAGGTCCAGCTTTTAAGATGAAGCTTTATTATCTATATTTGCCAACAAAAAAGTTATAGAATGAATGCTGAAGTGGGGAGTGGTAGTGGGGAATGTCTAACCTGAATAATTCAGTCCTAAAGACAAATTAGTAGTGGTAGACAGAAAGGAAGCATGCTCCCCTGCTTTCCTTTTCCAGTAACCACAGTAAGGATTTCCAAACTGAGTTTACTCATTTGAGGTGACCCAGGAAAGCCAGGAAACATGCATTTTTATAGCACATGCTATCAGGTACATAGGTGAGTTAGAGGGGCATAGAGAGACATACTCATGGCTCTGTAGATTAAAAAACTGAAGGTTACTTGGCATTAGAGATGGAGGAAAGGCTCCTTAAGCACTCTTCTTTAGCAAAGGCACTTTAGCAACCATACTGATTTCCTGCATACACCTAAGCAGGAGTAACAATTTTGCTGCCCCAGCGAGGGCCTGACCTTCAGCCTTGGGTTTGCCTTCCCAGAGTGTCCTGTATAACCCTAAATGATGATAAATGATATCATAAAGAAACAAGAAAGTTCTTAATGGGCCCCAAGTGCTTGATGGTTCTTGGGAAAGGGCTTCTCGATCATAGGTTGCCAGACTCTGTTTAAAACCAACAACTCGATATACTGGATCAGCATCAGTATGCAAACATCCAGATAAATCCCAGAGAAACTAGTCTGTCTCAGGTCTCTAGAATATTACTCAAATCCAGAAAAAATTTGTACAACAAGCAATGAACATCTATATCCTTCCTTTCATAATTAAATTGCAAGAAAAATGCAGAGAGGCTTTCCACAAAATCATAAGTTAAGGAGGGAAACATTTGACATTTTCTCTGTGTCCCAAAGTATACCTGTTACTACAGAACTAATCATTATTATTATTATTATTATTACTTACTTGCCAGCTATTTTCAGCTTGACTGCTTTGCTTTTGTAGTTTGGCTATACCAGAAACTTTATTCCTAACCGACGTCTGGTGTAAACTTAAGCTAATGAGGGTTTTTTTGCATGTATCATATGTTAGGTCAAAGACTAGAGATGACTGTGTCAGGAGCATCTGATCAAGGTAAAGAGTAGAGCAAGAGGGTACTGGAAAAGACAGGTACCTGTGACTATCACATGCAAAATCCATCCCTAATCACTCCTTCCCATTGGTAGCCCTGGTCATGGAGAAAACCATGCTCACAGATAGAGAACATTTACCGTGATAGATAACTGCTGAATAAAATTAAATGCAATCTAATCAGAAGCCCTGATGATTCTGTCTATGGCCCTGTTCCACAAAGGTGAGGTAGTTATATTTTAAGTATTTTGAAGGGTAAAAGTTCACCACTGTCATGTATGTTTTCCATCCATGTATTTCTTGTATTGGATCACCTATCCTAAGTAGATTTCTCAAGCAGAGTTCACTGCAGAGCTCAACTAGAGATTGAGAGCTTTCTTTGTACCCAAGTCACAGCCCTTGAAATGAGATTTGAGCATGGTGTCCTGGACATGCAATGCCTGTGTATTTTCTTTCTATGTGAATCAGGTAGAGGTCCATAGGCTACATTAACTGGATTGCAGTCTTCTAGTAATTACCTATAGGCAGCCTGTCCCTTTGTGCATACCTACTGGGAAAAATGGTATTTATCTGCGTAACCTCTAACCCACATTTTAAAATCTTGCTACTTATTCAGATTAAATCTTACTGTTATTGTTTCTAGAAGCTATGAGGCCTTGTTGGGGAAGTAGTTATCTTGCTTTTCTAGTCTATTCTCTGTGCTAAAGATAGGGTTTTGTGGAGTTGGAAAATAGGATTTTAAAAAAATAAAATTCATCAGTCCCTCAAGATTTTACAAAACTAGCTAATAGATAACACAAATAAAATGCATTGCTTTAGTAAATGAATAGAAAATAAACAAAGGAAATGCTTATCTTCCTGTTTTAATATGTTAGTTCACTTTTTTTCTAATATTTAAAATCTGACCACCTGCAAAAGATTATCAAGAGCCTCTGTGGATTTGCAGGAATGCTTGCAGTACTTGGAACGAATGAGGTACTCTCACTAGCGCACACTGCTCCCTGTCATTCAGCATGCTAACAGCGAGAGACGAGGCCATCAGCAATGCAATTGTTATTATTTGGTAAAGACTGGTGGTGACTTATGAGTTTCAGAGTGCAGCTTCCTCATTTGTTTACTGTTCAGAGATTACACTTTCCATTTACTATGGTTTTATAACACGCAGGTGGGAAAATTCTCTTTTCCGAAAGCTTGTGAGTAGCTGGTGCCAATGCTGAAATATTCCTGCTTGATTCCTGCAAATGAATCTATGCCATGTTTGGGTACAACTCAAGGTCCAGATCCCATAACCAATGCCTGCTGCCAGCTGCAGCCAAGCACCCAGACACAGAGCCCATGGACAGGGCACACTGGCTGCACACCGCACCCGGTGGGACAGGAGCCAGGCTGAGATCAGCCTCCAGTGTGCTGCTGGGGTGCAGCCGGTGCTGGGTGAAGGAGCCTGGGATGAATGGTAGGGCTGCTGCACTCTCATAGCCCTCCAGTATGACTCCTGGCCCTGGTGTCTTCCTGTCTTGGCTTCCCCACCACTGAGAGGGATAAATAGAGTAATTGCTGATATTAGAGGGGTCTTGCACTGAGGAACTCCCATGTCCTGGAGAAAAGATCCATCTGTACAGTTTTAAAAGGCTGGGGAGGATTTTATGGATATCAAAGCAGTAGGTCTGAATTGTGACATATTTGAGGTATGGGTCCTTCCAGCCTCTTTCCCCTGGAAAACCCCAGCCTGACAGCATGGATGGCTCCACATGAGTGCCTCTGTTCCACTCACTCATGTGATGCCAGCCTCCCTGCTGCCAAAACCAAGGCTTTGTTTTGGGGGTTCAAGCTGAGCTATGTCTTATTGCCTCAGCTCCGCAGTGCTTCAAATTAAAACCAGTATGATAAGCAGGTTGGAAATGTCAAATCAGTTTTCCAGAGGGTAAGGGTGCAGCTATGGGGCTCTGCCATGAAGGATGTCACCCCATGCTGCTTGACTACCTCTGCTCCATTTACTCTCTCAAGAAGCAGAGTTGGCAGCACAGTAATGTCTGTGCTGCAGCATGGAGGTGGGAAACAGGATGAGGCACTAACAGGATTGCTCATAGTGGAGCCTAAACAGGGCAAGTTAGTAAGACAGGACAAATTTTAGGCAGGAAAAGGTCCATATGTCTCCACCAAGGGAGCTTCTTTTGTTTTCCATGGGAAGAGAGAAATACAACATTCCCACCATCAGTAAAAGCTCAGCACAGGCAATTAAGAAAAATTCCCATGTTGAATGGGTCCCCATAAACATTTACAGAGTGTGGGTAGACACAGGTAAAGACACTTAACACATGTGCTGGTATGTCATGGAACAAGGATGATGAGGAAACTTGCAATCTAACACTGTCCTGCACCCTGATGGGTGAAAAATGACATTGTACTGAACAGGCCCCACCCAAGGGAGGACTGATTGTTTTTGAATTTTTACCGTGAAACAACAATAGGATATGAGGGATGTGAATTTGGGGCTAAATTTAAAAGATTCCAAAATAATTCTTCAAGTTGAACTCAAGCTCAACAAAGACAAATGAGGTGAGTGACTTAATAACAGGATTGTGTGCTTGGTGCCCCTACTCTTTTTCTCACTCATATTTGTTGTTAAAAATAATGGAACCAATGTGAAATATAGCTCTTAGCACTGCTTGGAAATATTGGCTGCTGTGAGCTCCTGATTTACCATGAATGTAAGTATGTAGGCATAAGCATGTCTTGGTTGGAGAACTTTCTTTTTTTGAGATGTGCTTGTGTTGTCCAGCCTTGCACAACAGAAGTCACACATGAAATCAGAGTGATAGAGGGGACAGCCTGGAGGATCTGGGGTCAGCTTTAGTGAAAAAGTCTCCATGCTAGAGTGGGGGCCCAAGCCAAAGCATTCTGATTCCCCTAAGTCCCAAAGTGCAGTGAAACTGTGATCCGGGTGTTGCAGCTCTAGCTGATCTCAACTAAAAAAACCCCAGCTGAGGTTAATCTTAGTCACATTAGCATTAACATGCTAAATATAGGCTTTCCTTTTTCCCTCCTCATCAGAGTCTAAAGGTGCAGTGTATTTAGCTTGGTTTTCTTCATCTCTATAGACAAGAGAGATGCTGTTTCACCCCTTTCTTCCAAGTAGGGAGCTGGTGCGTGCTTCCATGGAGAATTTATCCAGTGTAACACAGGTAGTTTGTAAAAGGGCAAGGAGCTTTCCTGAGTTTTATGCTTATTCACTAGACCATTTCACCCCTGTAGTTATGTGAAGGGCCAAAAACCATATTCGGATTTCACAGCCTTGCCTCAAGTCCCAAACAAGCCTGCAGAATACAGTAGTTTAAGCAACAAGAATTTGCATTTTTGCTTTACTTTTTAATACAAAGTCATCTTTCCCATTGCTATTTATAAAGCCTGCAGAGCTGATTTAAGCTGCAGGTAAAAGATGAGAGCAAAGTTTAGAGGTTTGTGTGGAATTTAATTCTCCACCTCAGAGACCTTGTTAGCAGGTGTCACTCTAGCTTTTTGGACAGGTGATTCGTTTAGTCATGAATTACATTTTTGGGGGGCCCACCGTAGTTATCCCTGAGATAGGAAGAACAACAAAACACTTTTATTTGCATGCCAGGAGATGAAAAGATCTCCCTACTAATTTTAAGACCTACCAAGGCAGGGATAGTTTACTTGTGCCTTATAAAAATAGTGGGTTTCATTTGAAAAATAGTTACACAAACAGAGGAAGAAGGAAAGCATGGTTTAATATACTTCTTTTATAGATCAGGTTGAAACAGACAGGTTATCTATCCCTTCCCCATACACAAAATTCTGCACTCTGTGTTTAATTATATCTCACATTTATTTTAGAATTTTTCTCCAAAGATATCCTAAGTCAAAGCAGAAAAATCGCTTCACCCATCACTGAAATTCAGTCACCTCTGAGATGAAGAATGGCAGTTAAGGGGACAGCTAGTATACAGTAACCTTGGCCAAAAACCCAGGTGCAGAAATCTGCTACCACCAGAAGTGCCATGGGACCTAGCTTTGAAAGATTTTCCCACAGTAAATTAAATGAAAGTATATTTATCTGCTTCAGCAATATGAAATGTTGAGTTGACTCAGCCAAGCCTCAATCTCACATGTTAGAGGCTCTGGGCATTTCAAGCATAATGCAGAAAACACCACACTCTTACACTTCCAGCTTATGGTTATGATAATAAAAAGTTGTAGCAAGTCAGTGACCAAGTAATACTTTGAATTTCTCAAAAACTTGTACTCTCCAAAACCACAGAGAGATGGCAAATTCAGAACATGGATTTTCCCTATTACTTTTGCTCATCCACACCAGTTCAAAACAAAGAAAAGATCACTTTTATCAATACTGAGACAGACTTACATTCATCTGGCCCAAGATACTAGGATAGATAGCAAACATGTTAATTTCTTGCTATTTCAGTGCAATATTCTTCACCACACCAAATGATTCATTTGCAAAGTTATGCATATAAGATTCCTCTTAACAAAAGCTTCTCTTGATTCAAAAGTTTGTGATGGAGAAGAAACATAACACTGTTCTTTTAAGCGTATTTAGCAGAAGTAGAGAAAATGGGCACTGCAACATTACTGGGTTTTGTTACAAACACCAGATTTTTTCCTTCCATCTTTTTAGGTCCTGGAAAGACAAAGTTTCACTGGAAAAGCAGATTTAATAAGTGATTAGAGGGTAATCACTATTCTCTTGTAATATGCAAAGGGCAATTTTGGGTTGTGAGGTAGTCTGTGGGTCATGTGAATTTAATTGTCATATCCAGAGACTTATACCACATTAAGTGTATCCCTAGTGAAACAGCAGAGTTGTAAATCTGTGAGATATATATATATATATGCATGGTATTTTTTAACAGAGCTATGGGAATAGTCCATTACCTATAAAATAAAGAAACAATGTTAAATATGCCAATTCAATTTCCTCATGAAACCAGCAACAAATACTTAGCTAGTTACTACAAGAGACTCCAATGTTCAGCTCAGGTTCCACACACTGTCCCCCTTTATGCCATTTTAGCTAGTGCTTGCAATGCCTATATAGAAAGTGTCAGGTAAAACAAACCATCTTGGAAGACAAGTGAGAAGTAAATCATCATCTAAGTATATTTTCCCATATTTCTTTGGGAAAAAAAATCTCTACAGTAAGAGAAGCTAAAATTAGCTCAGAGGAACTACAAGCCAGTCTGCACACAAAATCCACAAGGACCACCTCTTTTGTGAACCTGGGGATTTGAAGCTAAAATCTTGATCCACGTGAAGTAAGTGGAGATTCTGCCATAGATCTAAATGGGAGCCAAGATTATTCTGAATTCTCTGCAGCCTATATCTTGGCTCTTCTGCTGTTCATCCAGTACTGACTTTCCACTCCCACAACTGAAATCAAATGAGTCTCCTATTTTTCACCAACCCACAATATAGCCATCTCCCTGAAAACTTCTTTTTTTCTCTATTGCCTTCTGGAACTCTTAGATGATCTCTTTCCTTTCTGAGTTATGGTTTAAATAGAAGGAGCAAAACTAGATGACATTAAAAGGCAGTTTACAGACACAACAGCAAACCAGTTTGTCACTCCAGATACCATGGCACACTTGTCAACACACATCCCAAGATGGGAATCTTAAAGGTCTTTTAGTGGGCATTGCTGAAAAGACAACATTTGCCATTTCATGGCAATTATATTATTGAGATGTCACCACTTCTATCTACAGAAATGTATTGGTTAGATCAGGTATCTGAAGCAGTGTTTTGAGAAGTGTTTGCTGTAACAGAACAGAGTAGAAAAAGTGACTGAAGAGAAGGATACTGTTAAGAAAAAAACTGTAGTGGAATCTGAAATCTAGCGTGCCACTGCAACTTCAATGCAAATTCTTTTGCATTATTGTTATTATTTTGGCATAAAGCCTTGCATCAAGACCAGACCTGCAGCCAGGATTTTCAGCCTTAGCCCTAAATTTCCTGGCTTTTATGGGTTTAAAGCAACCTTTAATGTCACTCCAACACAGACCTATGGAGCTGAATTGATTTAGCAGTGTGCCTTAGCTAAATGGAGAATCTCCATAACAGTTGCTTCAAGGGGCTCAGAAGAAACTCACCTTCACTCACAGAACTCCAAGGCACCCTTTCAAATGTGCTTCCTGATAATGTGCTTATTCCTGGAGTCCAAGGGCAGACTTTTTCACGGAAGGCTTATGCTAAGAATTATTGTTATAGCAGCAAAACAACTGTCCTGGTTATTGTTTTACACAAACTGAAAGTTACTTGGGACCCACTGCTTTGCACTAAAGAACAGCAACAAACGAAGACCCAGGTTATACACATTGCACAGGAAATTGTGAATACTTTACAGACATGCAGCTTCAGGTAAAGGAGAACCTATTTAATATTTCTGTTTGAAATACTCCATGCTCAAAACCCCTTAATTATTAGGGGTTGACCCACATCAAAGTTTTCTTTCTTGTTTTAAGAAAGATTCTGCAGGCAGAGATAACTTTAAAATTTACTCCACAGTACAGAAATGGCTTGAACTGTGGTGTTACAGATACTAAGTATTAAAAATGAACAGCTGGCTATGTTTTTCTTTTGACAAAACTCTTGTTTCTTTTTATTCTGTGTTTTGTTTAGTTCTAGCGTCTAGTCATGTATTTTGGGAGCATAAAGCAATCTCGCATGCTGTAAGGCTGAGTGTGTTTAAAACACAAATCATGATTCAGAGCTGTAGTGTGGAGATTTGAAGCTGATAATTATTGACTTTGACTTCTCACTGCTCATGTCTGAAAACATAAGCCTCACTTAAAAAGGAAAGGTTGTCCTCTGTAGAAGCAAAACAACTAATTCAGAAGTGGCCTAACACTTTAACTGAGCTAAAGGTACTCTGCGTGGCATGTGCACATGAACAGAGCACACATGATCAAATAGGAACACTTCCAGGTCTATCACCTGATTAGCTAAATCCCGTAAGTGTATTCTATTGTTTTGGAGTCCCAAGACAGAAAGGCTTGGTTGCTTTTGTGAGTAATGAGAAAGGAGGAGGTAGGGGATTCTCCAGGAACATGGAAGGAATAACACATATTCTTGTAAAATGTTCTAAATGTTGCATTTAAATAGAAAAGTCTCAAATTGCAGAGCTGGTCCATGTAATAGAAGGATCAGTAATTTTAAAAGAGTGCCAGAAATGAGCCAATTTCACAAGCTATTTGAAGGATATTTTCATGGAACTTTTGGCCAAAGCAGTGTTCCAAAAAGTCTGAAAATTGAATCCTAATTAGTTGCGAGGATCCCTCTGGCTCAAGTTGACTATTATATTGCGCTCCATGCTCCCAAAGCAGATGAGAGCCATCATACCTTGCCAACATATGACAAGGAGAAAGGTAAACTCACCATGCCATTGCTTTCAGAAGAGTTTAAATCAAGAAAAGAGAGAAAATTACACAAATCTTGAAAGAGAATTGCCATTATTTCCACATAATAACAGTCATCTGGGATAATATGCCTGTATTTCACTTGTCAAAGCATGCTGTTTACTATTTGGTCTTTTAATAGTGAATTTAGTGAACATTAAGAGACATTAAGGCAAAGCAAGCATTTTGATGTTGTATCAGCTCATTCTCCTGCCCCTCAATACACTGGTCTTTAAATTTCTTAGTGTGTTCTGAAGAGACCTTATACATCTTTCCATATAGGTTAAGCTGACACTGCAGAAATGAACACGACTGATTTAAATCTTTATTAAAAATATAAATGTCTTGAATACTAAAACTCCTTATTCATAAAGCAGAGACTTTTGCTCTTGCACATGATGAATAAGTTTGGGGGTTTCTCTGGGGCCAGAACATTCTTTGAGTTTTTGGTTAATGTTCCCCCCTTCCCCACCACCTCCTTGTGATTTTTTTCTTGTTGTTCCACAAGAAATGAAATGCTAATCTCAGCTCCACCTCTACTGGGTCACCTCCAGGTCAGCAGATTAGAGAAATCAGCAAAAGAATGAAGTCAGTCTACTCCAACTGCAGGGCAGGATGACCCAGTTATAAATCAATCTGATGGCAGCATTTGAACAATGACAGTCATCTGTCAGAAAGCAGGAGGTGGCTCCTCATTAACACACTGCTCACCTGCCCTGAGCTACAACTCTTTTATAATAATATCTATCATTCACCTCCAAGGTGTTGCTTCTTTCTCTGTCTACATGAAATAACAGACACTATTTTCTGTCCCCTTCCTGGTACTTCATTTTCTCAGAGATACTCAACCTGCATTACCTTACAAATACAAAAGAAAGGAAAAAAAGGAAGGAAAAAAAACCAAACCAGAGGGAAGAAAAAAAAGAAAACCACCAAAAAACAACCACACACACACACACACACACACACACACACACACACCAAAATAAAAAAAAACCACAACAGAAAACAACCAAAACCAAAATTAAAAAAAAAACAACACAACAGAAACCCCCCAAAAAACCTATACAAGCAAAAAAACAGGAGAGAAGAAATTATTTCTAACTAATTTTCTAAGGCCTTCAAGCTTTCAGATTAAAGTAAGTAGATTGAGGTAAAAATACTATTTTAACACAGTAACATACCACAGTTATAAATTGGCCTCTTTCTCCCAAGTAATATCTCAACCCTTACTTTTGCCAATCTGATTTCACCATTACTGTCCCAGGAGGTCACCTGACACCATCTTTATACTGTCATATCCCTTTTAAAATTACTCTGGTTTGCTCTGTCAGTTTTCAATCCACATGCAGATGTTAAGTCAGAATAATATTTTAGGCAAATAATTCTTTCATAAAATGATGCTTATCAACACACATTTTTGGTATTAAATGCACACATGTGTGTAGGTCGGACACAGGGCTGGTGACCTGGTTCTGCCACTATCTCTGCCTAGGAACAGGCTCACACCAATTTCTATCACCATCCCCAGAAATCTGACCACAAGACGTATCATTAAAGGGGAAGTGATATACAGGTAATGGGAAAAAACCCCACACCTGTTGCATTCAACACTATATACTGGACCAAAAAAAGCTGCAAGGCACCTACAGATAGATTTCCTGCTCCCCTGCCTTTGATTCCAGTGCTTCAGTTACTGCCCACTCAATCTCCTCCAACAAAGAAATGGGGATTTGCGTAACCTTTCATTACAGAAAATCCACATGGCATTAGTTATGAGCACAGGAGGTACTAGGATTTTACCCAAAGGTCCTACCCACCCTTCAGCTTCACATAATCTGCTGCTGCCTTTCAGCAACTCTCCCTGACCCTCAGCGAGTGGTCTTTGACCCCCATTCTTGTACCTCCCCTACCGCAGTCAAGGTGGGGCTCAAGTTTTTCAGCAATACTAGACTACTACTAATCATACAAAGTAAAGCAATGCCTGAATGCCCAAGATCAGAAACCTTGGTTCCGGGAACAAGCTGGCTGGGGTTGACTATGAGTCCTGGAGATCTTGCAATGAAAACAGGGAACAAAATGATGGAGGGAACTTCCAAGCACAGCAAGCAAAGCATTTGTTGCCAACATTACATGAGAGCTACAGTGTCCTTTTGCAGGATGCGCTCCTAAAAGCGGCGTCTATCCTCAGCTGATTTGTATCTCCTGTGCCAAACCCAGGTGTGGACAAGCTATCTTACACAAGCCAGCCCTTGGTGAACAGACCAAGACGTAAAAGGCTGCAGCTGCTTAGCAGTCATTAGTAACAGGTAGTGCTTCCTCCCTGTGTTTCTAGAGATCTGCAATATGGCAGCTGGAGAGGAGGGGGTAATCACTGACTTGAAGTGCCCCCAAAACACTGAACCAAACACCATCCAGACTATGTCTGTCTGCTCAAATGGGCTGGAAATTCAGCAGAGTTAACTGAAGTTCTGGTATTTCTGGCCCCCTTTTTCCACTTCTGTAGAAAGGGCAACATTTCACAGGTTGTCAAGCCCCTTCCAATTACAATTCAGCAATACTAGCACATACTAAAATGGGGGGGGGGGGAAGCTAACACCATAAATGTTTTCAATAGTCAAAAAAGGAGATTAATTTCAAATTTGGGACTCCAGATCATTCTTTCTTCTCACTTTCTTGTTAGCAGGCCTGAACTGTAATTTTACTAGAAGGTGCAGTTTCATATTTTAATTTTGTCAATAAATCAAGGCAGCATTTTCTGCATTACATTGTTTATTAGCATTAGACCCAGAAAAACAACAGAAAATAACACACTAAAACTTACAAAAAACATGCAACAAAACAGGCAAAACCACCCCCACAAACCAACAACAACAACAAAAATCAACAAACAGAATCACATGTTAGAAACACTAGAATCACAGTTTTCCTGTCTAAACTCTGTTTATTTAGGCAATTACATTGTCTGCTACTTACCCATAATGTTCTCCTTTTAGTTAGAGTGCTCTGTGGATGATTTGATGCTGATAATGTCTAGTTTTCTGGGAGGAGAGATGAGAAAGGAAATGTTACTCCTGAACTCTGACCTCAGTAGATGGCTTTCTGGGGAATGCACTCCACTAATTGTCTTCTTTTTGAGCTGCAGTGGATGTAATTGCATATATATGGCCTGTGTTTTGCTTGCGTTACTTTTTTACGGTACAGGTCCGTGTCCACAATGGTGCATTAAAGTAATAATAATGAAAATAGTATCCATCAAGTAATTTCAATGCTGTTACCACCCTGGGATGTAACCGCCCTGCAAACCCTGCGTGGTTACACCTGGGCTCCATCCACCTCCATGCCATTAGCTCTCTGTTCTGGATGGCTGGGCAAGAGGCACCCACCTTGCAATTCCCAGGCTTGCAGCTTTCTTTCCATCTAAAAGAGTATTTGGCAGTGTAGTTAGTCCTCCCTCCTCTGCTATAAGCACACGTGCATTTTGGTGTGTGCACATCTTCAGCAGAGCTAGAGAAGGGGCTGCTCAGGGAGAAGCTCATGGGCCCTCAGCTTCATCCTTCTATGAGGGAGAAAATGCTATCATCGCATTACAGATGAACAATCAGATACATTTAGGCAATATACCAAGCACTAGCACATGAATTAGTTTAAAAATAATGAAGGTGGCCATGCTGTTATTGAATCTTCCTCTCACTCTACAGATATGCCTGCAAACCTTCACGGCTGGCTGTTTGTGCAGAAGGGCCCTGTGAAGGAAGCAAGTATAGGGGCTGATTTCTGCTTTCAGAGATTTTTCCTCCAAATTAATGCCTTTTCCCCAGCTGAAAAAAACAAAACCAAAACCAAACCAAAATCAAACAAAAAAGCCCTACCCAATACACTACCATCAACAACAAAAGAAACAGCTTCATTTTATTCTTCATCTTACTCTCATTTCCTCGTTCTCTTTAGCAAGGCTACTGTTAACACTAGTTCCATGCCAAAGTGATGTGTCTCATATTTTGTTGGGGTTTTTTTCCCCTCAGTAGAAAACCCTAGAAATAAAAATATTCATAAGAGACTATCCATCTATTTTTCAATATTACATTCCTCACTAAAGTTACTACATTCTTCACTAAAGTTTTTTCTGTATTTGCACAAGAAATTTGTATTAAAGTCCTACTTTCTCTTATTAATTTTGTACAAGTGTATATGATAATTTCAGTACAACTATACATGTATTTTTGTTCTGCATATCCCTTTTATATATCGTAGAAAGACACCTAGTCTTTCTATATGTACAAATAATATAACAATACATCTCCCTCTCATGTTCTTTGTGTTTATAGACATATATACACTTATGTATGTATGTTTATATATGTGTATATATATGTATATCTGTGTGTGTCTGTTCCCCTGTATGTATATATGTATATATATGGATAAAACATACATAATTGCCCAGGCTTTACAAACGGATGCCAGCAAGCAAATACCTGTCTATTGCTCTGTCAAATGTGACTCACCGGGAAAGCTATTGGGTTTATAGAAGAGACAAACATTTCAGGCACGCCATTCTGGGGTAATGAAGCATGGCAACAAAATATACCTGTGCAACATTTGATAAAGATGAGCTGACACACCAGTCCAAATAGGTTCTTTTGTGTGTCTGCACGTGTCTACCATCATTGCTTTCATCTTAAAACAGGAAGGTAGCAATAGCAGCAGCAGCTGGCAGGAACCACAAGAGGAAGAGCAGCTCACACAATTAAACGTCGTTTACCTCTGGCCTTTATTTCACTTCTCTCTCTCCCTAATTTATTATGTGTTTTCTCCATCTCTATGCAAAAAACACAGGCTCAATTTTTCTTTCTTTCTCGTGCTATCTAGCTCTTTTTACAGAGGGACTAAACAAGACAATAGGCAAAATCCCATGGTATTAAGCTTTGGATCTTAACTTGAAATGCTTCTAGTGGGGTTTTTATGGCCTTTATTGTTCTTTGATTAATGTAAAGTAAAATTAAACCCTACAGTTACACATTAGAACATCAACTAGTGAGAAGGCAAAACTGCACTGTGTACCTCGCTTTACAGAAAACATCTTTTGTTGTGTTTAATCTTCAGAGCAAAGGAAGGGAAAAGCCTCACCTGCTGCATGGATGCTGGAAGGGAAGGGAATCGGACTTCAGCTGGAGTGCCAAGCACTGTGAGTGATCCAAGTTAAACTGTTGTCCTCCTTAGGGGCTGGGTAATAGCCCTAATTTAGGCACAGCTTCTGTTCAAGTCAACAAGCATTGTCTTGGTGTATGGAGCCCAGAGAAGAGGTCTCACAGGCTCTGCCTGATGGCCAAAGATCTTGCTTTTAAGCAGGGTGCTATTTAGATATAACCAGACTTCATGGTGGTTGTTATGTGGTTCTGCAGCAGTTTTTCCCAGAGAGAGATGGCTGCAGAAATATTTCTTTCATGTTTTTATAGCATAGAGATGTTATACATATGTGTATGCTTGCAAATATTTGTATTCGATTCAAATGAAAGCTTAATTACTTATATCATTCTATCTAGCATCTTCTACTGAACAGGCTAAAGTCTTTCTCCTATATATATTGTATATGACAAATATGTGGGTTTGTTTTTCCTTTTTTTTATATGCCCTCCTCTTATCTCTTCTCCTTGCACAAAATCACTTTAATGTGTGATTTTTCCCTCTGCCCGCTGATTAATTTCTACTCCTTGTTTCCAGTGATTCTTTTCTTTTCCCACAGAGCTTTCTAGATACAATACATAATAGTTCAGCTGAAGTAAAATATTCAGCATTATGGGGTTTGAGTGGGGTTGGAATGGGGGAGAGAGACAGAACAAGTTTGACTCCTTGTAATCTCTGTACTGAAGCAACACAGAACTGAAATGAATCTTTTTTTTTTCCACCTGGCTAGTAAAACCCCTGGCATTACATATCCCTCAGAGCAGCAGTGTTTTCATTATTTACTACTAGTCAATGTGGCTGATAATAAATGCCTCTTAACATGCTTATTGTTTTCAATTTTCATCAGTAGTCAGAGCATGGGAACTTCAATTTCAACCTCTGGTTGTCCCCCACCTCACACTCATTTCATGAATCTATTGTATCTGTAGCCAAGTTCACAAGTTAAATGACACATATGTGGCCTTTCTGTTCATTTCATCTGACACTAAGACAATTCAATTGGCACTCAGCATAAAAAAAAAATCCCCAAAATTACCGAGCATCTCTGCCAAGGGTAAGAATAGGTCAAGAGCCAAAGGAATTTAAGCAAACTGTCTTTTATACACAGAATGCACTTAACATATGGAATAAAAGAACAGGGATAGCAATTGATGAAACATTTGGGAGAAACTTAGATAAACAATCGTAAAAAAGATTTAGACAAGTGCTTGGAGTAGCTAAAAAAATAAATAAAACTGGTATAGAGTGTGCAAGTGACTTCATGGTCCCTGTTCCCCTAAATAGCTGAAATGAAATAGCTGAAATAAAATAGCAATGAGCAGATAAACTACAAAATATCATTATGATTTAGTAGCCTTTTCTTTCCATCAGAGCTACTGTTTTAATTTTCATTCTTCTAAATTACAAAGTAACAATAAAATATCTTTTTCGATTTATGACAATGAGACCCTTTTAATTGAATTTCAGAAATTAGTTGATTTGACTGATGCGTAGGTAATGGGGATATACTATTTACAGTTGGAAATGCATTTCTAGTGGAAGGATTTGAAAAAGCACAACCAAATAGATATTTATAAGCAGGATTTCAGATGGCTTACATACACACACACACAAAAAAAATAGATATGTTCACCTTGAAGTACAACAAACAATATTTCTGTTTAATCCTAAAAGCCTTTACCAAAGGAAAAAAGTTCATGAGCACTTAGACCATTTATTTCAGTAACAGCCAAATGTACAGTCGCTATGACCTCATTATAACTCTTACTTTTTCTCACTGTATAGACACTTGGGATTGAGGGTGTTTTTTTCCTGAACATTAAGCCAAATCTGGAAATATTGGCAACTTACAGGCCATCTCACCCTGCCTGAGAGTTTACATGGAGTAGTCTACATCAGCCATCACTTTTTGCATTGCAATGGCAAAATTCCAGCTGACTTTAATGGAGCCAGAATTTCACCCCAGGTGCACTATTACAATTGCCTAGGGTCTGATAGATTGATTCCTGAGATGCTCTGGATTCCAGATGTGGATCTCATAAAATTGTAGAGTGTGGTGTGTGCAAAGCTTTTTTTTTGGTCTTTTTTCCCCCCATTAAATAAATAATAATAAAACACAGTCCTTTTAAGCAGTATAATGGAGAGTATGTACTGGGGGTTTTTTCTGTCCTCCAAGAAATTGCTCCTTCTTCTTCCTCTACTACTTGTGATCTTACATTTATATAGCAAGGAGAAACAGCAACAACAACAAAACAGCCAGTGAGCTGCATCTGGTTTAATGTATATGTAGAGCTGAGTCCATGTGTGACTGTTGAAATTTTATCAGCAACACCTGCAATAAAAAGTCTAATCAAAAGGCAATTGTGCTAAGTTACAGAGACTGAAAAATAACCTAAAACACCAGGCAGTCCACAGAACTGTAAGAGGAATAGTGCAAAAGAAGTCTTCAACTGCAGGAGGACTTGGTGCAATAAATAAAGGGAGAGGAAAGGATGAGAGTCCTCCCACTCTGAAAAAAGCCCTCCAAAACCTGGAAACCACAAGATGCCAACAGCAGGGCAGATGTGTCCTATCCTGAGCCTGTCAAGCCTTGGGAAAGGGAGGATGGCTGCCCTCCTGTAATCAGATACCTGTGCTGGCTCTTCCAATTCTCCCTTCTGTTCTCTTTTGCTCTTATAGTTATTTGAGGTAAATTCATCTATAAGGAACCTAGGAAGAGGGAAAAAAAAATCTCAATTTCCAGGAGACAAGTAACTGTGGAACAGTGTCCACTCAGTAAGGATATAAGGGCAAAAATTTGAGCCTTTTTTTCTCACTAATACACTCAGTAGCAGCAGAGAGAACTATTCCTTATGCCTCAAAACACAGAGACAGGGAGATGAAGACAATAGAAAAGCATGAAAGAGGAAGATGATCAGTCAGTAGAGTTATTCTTCTGCTGTCTTTGGCTTCCCAGGGGTTAGGAAGCTTGGGCAGAGCAGAAGTGACAGAGCCCAGGTAGGCACATGATATTCTTGTCGTGTTTTCCCACAACTTTGTGGAGCACGTATGTGCTACATGTAAGTTAAAAACAGAGTTGTGAGGAATGTGCTGTGTAGGAAAACTTCCAAATACTTCCTAGAAAAGGGGTGTTGCCAGAAGCAGAGGACCACAAAGATAAATAAGCAAGGCAACCAAAAAGAAGTAACAGTCAAAAGGGGGATGCTTGATCTTGGGGTTACCCTACTTGGGGCTTTAGAACCCACCTCTACTCCAGTCACTGAGTGCAAAGCAGTGAAAACAGGCTGCACATCACCAAAGGAAATCCCAGAGATTATTAGATGATGTGCTAGATGTGATTGAAAGACAGAGTGACAAAGAAGGAAGAGGTTGCATGAAGCTACATGAAACAGAGATTAAAATCACTGTACTATATTTAAAACCCCAAACATATCCACTATATACACCAAAAAAGCATGCCAAAAATAACTATCCCTCTGTTTGTGAGCAGTATAGTGGTATTTTAAAACTATCTGAAAAGCACTCTGTAGCCATTGTATTAAAAGACATACCTGGTCTGGTCAACAAATGCCCCTCTTTACAATTCCTACTGTGGACACAAAAATATTTTGTGTGAGTCTGTGTTTGTGCAGAATTATCAGATGCATCTGCCCATGGAAGGACAAACATGGACAAGGTCAAAGGAAAATATTCTTTAGAATAGCCCTTAAGCAGGCAGAGGAATTAGACCTGATTTATGAATGTATTTCCACAATTCACTTGAAAATTTGTAATGTCTGTGCAGCCTGGCAAGAAAAAAAGTTCAGGGTAATGTGAAGGAATGCTTCTATTCCACTTTATTGTAAAATTATCCCATGTTACCTGCTCTAATCCCCTGAAAACAAATTAAATCCTCACTAAGCTGACTTTAAATCAATAGTTTCATTTAAGAATAGTGTGACTTAATAAAAATAAAAAACTAACTGGTCCAGCCAATTTAAGAGGGAAATAAATCATTGCCCAAGGAAAAAAGCAGATTTGACTTGTATATGGGCCGCAGTTTTGTTGAGGGGCTAACCTGCTGTCTAAATTAGCTTGGGGTATATTACAAATCTCATCAGCCTCATTCAGAAATCTACTCCACTGTACTAGGGAAGAGTACTAAAAAACAAACACACAAACAAATAAGCAAGCAAACAAAAAACCCTGGATATTTTATTATATGAAACATCATTTTTGAGGAGACTTAGTAAATCATATAAGAAGACACACCTTTGAATTGCCCTGAAACATCACCTTACACATCAGCATCTCCCATGTCTAACTTGTTTGGAGAGGATATTTGTGAAGTAAAAAGGATGCCATATTTGCAGCTAGAGCAAGAGCAAAAATAGCTACATTAGAAATGGGAGAGAAAGGAGTAGAGCAATGAACAGACAGGCAAGCTGCCAGCTGTTTAATTCATTCATACAGCAAAACTAGTTAAAATAATAACTGAATAAATTATTTGAAAATCTATAGATTGAATTATCCGTGCAATCTTTGCAGCTTGGTGAAGATATTACTTCAGTGTTATTAAGTGTGGATATATTTATCACTAATTTACTTTTTAAATGTTATGAAACTTGCATAATAAAAGTCTTAAAGGTTTAGAAGACTAGAATATAAACAAAGGCTACAATGAAAAGGCTTACTCAAATCAGTGCAAGTTATGCATTGCAAGCCACTGACAGCAGGAGAATTTAATAATCCTGACTCCAGCTGACTTATTCTAAGCATTCCCGGATGAATACCTTTCTCTGTCACCACATTTCCAGGCAAGCCTTTGAAAACTATTTTTTAAATAACCTAGGTAAGGACACCCCACAAGCTGGCAACAAAGGACGGGACCAGCTTGTCCAGAAGCTCAGAAAATGCTTTCACTATGCACCTGTCTTGTAGCCCATTGTCATAATCTGTAGAAGCTGACAAGGTTTCTGGATTTGCCTCAAACACCCTGGATTCAAGGAATAGATTGTAGTGAATTTGTAAGATTACAGACTTGGCTTAGAAGAAAGGACTTCTCATGCAGATTCCTTCACATTTATCTGATTTCCCCAGGGTGATCCAAAAATATGTTAGTCTCTTCATCTCATTTCTCTTACAAAATTCATAGACCAGTAGGAATAAACACTAATGATTCTGATGATGAGAACACTAAGAAGTAATGGGATGAATAGGGGAGTAACAGTGATGGGCTATAGACTATAACCTCAGTATTCTCCATGCTGCATCAACAGTACAGGCTTGCCAACACTGGCAGGGCCAACATAAAACTACCTTGCAGAAATGTTTCCGTGGAGAAGGGAAATGAACCATAAAGTGTCCAAGTTTACAAAACTGGGGAAGCTGTTATTCTTCACTGAGTTTTATTCCTAATACAAACATTACCATAAAAGGTAATGATAAAAAAAAAAAGAAGAAAAAAAAAAGATGCTCCAGGGTGCCGAGATTGACTTGGAAGGCTCCAGAGGAAATGGAGCATATTGCAGACCAAAATTGTCCAAACTGCCCTGAACCTGCCTGACAGAATACTATATGACTGTGTGTTTCACAGGTACTTTGGAGTTGCAGTTATTCATATTTGTATTCCCCAGTAAGTGCTCCAGGTTCTGCTGTCCCACTGTGATTTTGAGATATGAGGTCTTAAGGAGAGTTGGATCAAATAGTGTCTCACAAGATCATCTGCACTGGGCCTTTTTTTCCCTTTTGGTTATCATTTTTCTTATACTTTCTTGATTCTGAGCTTGCCTATTTATTTGTTATAGGGATAACCATCTGTGTTAGAGCTAGAATGAAGGATCATTGTACATGTTAACATTTGTATTTGATGGACTCCTTCTTGCTAGATAAAAATACAGTATGCTGTTGTACACTGTATCAGACTGAAAATACAGAAGTTAGTTTTCTTTCTGGCTCTGTATTAAGTAATAAACTTTTAGATGAACTTTATATTCCTGAAGGTTTATGGCTGGACTCTCCTGAGTGGAAAGGATTTCACTATCATCTGAACTTTTTTTTCCCTAAATTCCTTAGAAATTAATGGTTGCCTTCATGTTAGCCAGAATTTTCCAGGAATATGTGAAGGAACATATCAAGTTGCCTAAATCATTGGGCCATCCAGTGTCCACATAATAGTATTTTCAAAACATACTCTCCTTTTGTGCTTCTTAATATCTTTTTAAAATTTTGCATCTCCAAACCAGGATCCTCAAAAACCTACAATATCAGAAGTTAGGGGTGTTTTTTTTGAAAAAAATTCCCCAAGCCATGGGTTGTGACATTTCTGTTTGCAAACCCTTCCTTCTCCTGTTTCAAAACCAAACGCTGAGGAAAAAGTGCCTATTTTACATCTGCAGGGTACCTTCAAAACAACTGTTGCTTGTTGTAATTTGCAACTTACATGTGCAAACTCAAGCCTGTTAAAGAGAGAAATGTGAAGAATGTAAATCACGTCAGAATCATACTGACAAAATGATAACACTCAGAAAGCACTTGTAAGGTTGTGGGAAAGGTCCACACCTTGGAGCTGAATTTTGAATACTTGCCCTTTAAATTCTAAGTTAAAGACAAACCTTTGGGCTTCTTAACATACAGTTTTGACAAGTGAATAAATTACTAAGAGAATATAATTCATTGATTTAACAGAAAGGGAGAACAAGTAAGTATGTAAAGACAATAGTAAATGATACATTACAGACATCATCATTGTAGTGTTAGACATGGTATTGTCCTGGGGTGTAAAATTATTTATATATTTTTAACTAGCACAGAGACAAGGGCACAACTTCATTGGTAAAAAAAAAAAGTAATAATAATGAACTCATTTAGTGAACATGCCACATGCCCATATGGCATATACACTGCACAGGGAAAAGAAGCAAATAATTGCATTTTAAAACCAAACTTTTGTAGAATCTCTACTTTGTCTAAAGGTCTCCTTGTTACTCTTGCTCAAAGATTTTTATATTTTTTTCAAAATTCCATGGTCCCATTATTTCCAAAAAGGATTAGCAATCTAAAGTAAAAATGTGTGCTTTGCTATTTGATAAGGTCTTCATGTCTAGGGTCACTCCATCCTCCTGGATTCACTCTACTGGTCAGACTTTCAGGATACACTTGGGTGCAACAACCAGTACATAATAACCAGTTGATGACAATACTTATTAATCTGGGAATGCTTCATAAATTAGATTTTGTAATCTGTTTGCTATTGCATGTTAATGTCCTTGGCACCTAATGCACCAGAACATTAGTCTTTGATCTGGATAACATAAACCACAAATGCTCAGATGTTCCTCATCACCTAGATGATGAGAAAATAAAAGTATTCAATCAAACTTCTAAAGATTAAACTATAAGAGTTGCAAATTTCTGAATAGCTCTGGTACAATCTGTGGATATGTTTAGCTAGTGCAGTCCACAGACCCTCTGAAGGCGGTCAGCTGAGGAAAGGTTGTGTGGTCATTACAGGAAGCCAAGTACCCATTGCCATGACAAAGGGTTCCTTGTGTTACTTGTACATGCCTAATTCAATTGGACCTGTATTTGCAACTTGCAAATAGCTTTTCCTGAAAGAGCTAGATTTGGAGGTGGTATGCAAAACTTTTCCTTAGTAAGCCTCTTTGGTTTTAATTGAAATAAACAAATGCTCTAGATCTTTAAATAGTTCCATCTTCTGCTGTTTGTTTATGGAATCACAATAAATATTTGGGATTCTGGTTTTCTTTTGCCTACCATTTTCCCCTGTCAATGCCCATCATATAACTGACTGTATATGGAAACTTACCAAGAGAGCAAACAAAGAACTATAAGTCTTTCTAGGTCATGGTAATCTCATGTATTCCTGGCTCCCAGCTGATCTATGAAGAGGTCATTTGATTGAAAGCCAACTTGCCAAACCTCCTTCTCTTGTCACTGTTTTAATTTTCTCTTTTGCTTGCTTTATTCTCAGTACTGGTACATTTTAAAAGAAACAGCATTTGCATCTTTACAAGGAATGCCATTTTAAATAAGACATTCTTGGGCAACAACAAAAAAGAACCTCTGTCTCTGAGGATGTGTCTTGACAACTTGTTTTTAGTGTTTGGGAACACATACCACTTTGTTCAGTTCTGCACAAGCAGATAGTTTCAGACAACTATTTCATAGTACCCCAAGGAAAAAAAAAGCAAAGGGTACACAAATCGTTGGCTACTTATCCCAAGCCTTGATACTTACTGTACACGGCAGTCTTCTCCCTGTCTGATGGCTGAAGTATTTTCAATACACACAAAATATCTTCTTTTGCAGATTTGTATATTGTCTAACTCACTGAAAGTCAGACACGGGATGGGGGGCAGCAGTCTTCCAGCATTGCAAAGAACAAACTTCTTGACTAGCCAGTTTTCTTTTGGCTTTTATAAGTGAGAAGCACATATTGGTCTTGATTAATCTAACAGTCTGGTTTTGGCTTTCTAGTCTTTGGTCTCTTTCCCAAGTTGGCTGTTGACAGACCATGGAGTATTACACATGGGTTTTAATCTTCAGGAAACATAAAGCATATGTAGCTGGCTCCAAATCACCAGCTCTCCCATACCACAGAAGATGAAACGTGGGGTTAGGGGTGGGGCTAGAGTAGAGAGGGATGGGAGTAGTAGGAGCTTTCAGAGTATTGCATATAACCCCAGTCACTGCCATGTTCCCAATAAGATTGAGACATTTAAAATTACTTGACAAATATCTCAGCTATCTGAAGCTAGTCCAGGAGCTGTTTGGTGTGTACAAATAGAAAGTTATCAAAGCACCAGCATAGCATTGTCTCTTCCTCTCCTCAACCACAAGTTTTTCCATTTACACGTAGCTGGTGCATTCAATCCAATATCATGTTTCATTCTTACCTGAGATGCAGCTGGAAATCAAAACAGTCCTTCAAGCAGAAAAAAAAAAAGGAAAACTTTTCTGCAGATAATGTCGCTTCTTTCTCTCCTTTCCCGGTTTTTGTTGCTGTTGTCCTTTGTGGTGAAGGGAAAAAGCCCTAAGAACCCATTTGATTTGCTGCCAGACAGGGATGGCAAGGCTCTAATTTGCTCACATTCATCTCCAATTTCAGGTGATGTGAGTTGAATCCTGTCCCAGATTCTGCAGCTCAGGCTCATTTGTAAAGTAAAACTCCCTCCAGCCAACAGTGCCACAGCCCAGGGTCAGTAGCACCACCAGCACAGCAAAGACCACTGTCGCCTTCTTTGACAGGTTCACAAAACAGGAGCTCTTTAGCAAGTTACTTAGGAATTTCCCTGTGTCTAGGCAGCCTTTGACAGAAGAATGGCCTATGGATATTTGTGTGGTCACAACATATTCCACAACATAATCCAGCAACTGGCCCAGCCTCTCTGTAATTAGACCAGAGTAATCCCAGCTCCCCCAGAATCTGTGCACTTTCTCCTTCAGCAGCTCAACAAGTGAGGAACAAGCTCACTGATCGAGTTATGCTTCTGTCCTACTGTTATCTGATAGCTTTGGGAGGGAAAGGGGGACTGTCAGTAGTTTATAAGAACATTCCTGGAAGAACGAGCCAGGAAAGAAGATGCTTGTGCGAGAGTCAGAGTGCTGGCAGATCAGCTACATGAAGGACAGGATTTCCTACTTCCAGCCAGCAAACATATCTCAAGACTTTTTACCCTCATATCTTTATATTATAGTATTATTGCTCTTCGTAGTTTAATAAGTTTTCCCATTGTTGTGACATGTGACAGCAGACCTGTGTTGGTGGATGAAGTAAAGTGGGAACAATGCCTTATTTTCTGTAACAAATAGCTGTCAATTCCAGATTGACAATTTCTACTTAAGATAATTTACAAAAAGAAAGCTAAAACACCCTCTCCTGGGGTACTATGAAAAGAAATAACGAAACACTTGATATATGCTTTTACAACTGGAACAAAACCTAAAGCTTTAGCTTAACAGCATAAAAGAAAATAATAGAAGGAAAAAAATTAACATGTGACCTGATTGACAGTTGCTCTCAAAAAAAAAAAAAAAAGGTTTATATCTATGTATATATTCTTATCTATAAAACAAATGTATTCCTCTGGAAACTGGTTGAGAATCTTTCTTTTTCTCTTCTGGAATGACCTAGAGGAGCCACAAACCACTCCCAAGGCCACAATCTGTAGGTGATAAAAGTGGCTTTGGCCTCCAGGACCACAACTTTGCTGATTCACTCACTCAGTGAACACAGGGCCACACGTGGTTTCTATCAGTTTTATACCAGTCTGTTTATAGCATTTAATAGAGCAGAGCACAAGCTCTCCTAGAAAGGGCTGGATATCCTGCAGAAAAGAACTGCTTTAGCAGTTCCCTCCTTCTTTCCTCCACTTTTAGGGAGCTGATGATGGAGTTTGGCTTTCTCGCAGTGCTGATCATCCTCAACCGAACCCAAACAGGAAAAGAACATTAAATGTCTTCTTTCAAACACTCCGTGCTGGCCTGGGCAGTAGCATGCAGAAGGGGGCTCTGAAAGACACAGTCGCTCCCCTTTCTCTGCTGCCATATGCACTTCACCAGCACGTGAGCCACGCAGCAGCGGAGCCTGCAGGAGCGCACTGCGGCTAATGGCCATGTTAACGAGAGGCCGAGTGTGCTGAATACGGGCAGACAGACGGCATGTTTCAAGAATGTGTTCTCTTAAACACATCACTTCCCTATTTTCTACCTTCGGCAACTGAGAAAATGGGACTTCATTAATGTTATTCTAGACAAAGAGAGGCAGAGAAATGTAACGTTAAAAAAACCCTATATTTTTAAATTGAGAGAGACCAATTACAAAAGCTATAAACACTTTAATCATTTCTCTGAACATGTGGAAATACATACATTGGGAACCTTTTTCATAGGAAATGCTTAAATCCTTTCCTTAATGGCACATTTTCTTAATGGCTTTACAGTTTCTCAGTTCATTTCAAAGGGCTGTTATTTGTTATGTGGACATAAGTTTAGATTATGGTTTAGAATGCTGAGAGATGTTTGAAAGAATTATCTGGTGGATGGTGGCAGCTACTTTTGCGTTGCCTTCTGTTCTTTCTTTGAAATATATGAGAGTGGAGATACAGGGAGGTGGAATGTCTGTGTGCTAAAAGTTCCTCATAAAAATGTGGGGTGCAATCCTGTCCCTGGTCAAACCAGGAACATATCTGGCATTTCTTCAACTGCCAGATTTTATCCAGGTATTTATTAAGTACTAAAATGAAAATAGATTTTATTAAAAGGGATGCATTTATTATTTGCATTGGGTTTTTTTACCTTATGCTATGATTCTTTGATCTTTGGGGCATAATGATAGTATGTGCAAGGCTGAAAGAAAAAATAAAGAACAAAAATGTGTTGTATAAAAAGAAGTCATGACAGAGGTATTGCAGATGATGAAGTCATAAAATTAAAAAACATTGATAATTTCTGGAAACAGAATACTCTTTGTAAAAGATTAAATGTGGGCTACATGAGTGTCTTAGAATGATGTGCAGATCTTGGATGAAATCCCAGCCCTGTTGAACATAATGGGAATTTTTCCATTCACTCTAACAAAATCAAGTTTTCATTTGCCCCTCACTTTAAAAGTATGTGGAGCTCAGAGGAATTTCTTCTTTAGAAACAAATTTTGTCTAGTTTAGACATGTGCACTCCTTTCCTGCCCTGCACTCCTCTCTGTGTCTTCCAGAGCTCTTCATTACTCTAGTATCTTGCAGAAGGGAATTCTTCCCCAAAGTCAGAAACTGAACTCACTCACCAAATGCCTAATTTATAGAAATTGCATTGAATAGGTATCAACACCACTCTACCTTTGGTAAGAAGCCCATTCCACTGACTCTAAGAGCATTTATACACAATTGAGAAAGCCTGAGGGAAATTTCTGGGAGGTCCAGCAAATCATTTCAAGTTCAAATACTTTTGTCCATATTCAAGTCTTGCTGGAAACAGTAGGGAAGGAAAGGGTAAAAAATAAAATAACGATGGCACATTTTATGGTTAAGTCAGCCTTAGTGGCTGGATTTGCTATTACTTCAAGTAATAGCAAAGCAAGCACAAATAGCTAACACAATGTGACAATGCTTATGTAAAGTGAGAACTGAAGCTTCCTCGGGAGCCTCTGAGCTAAAGTGGGTGCCAGCTTACCTTGAGTCCTTCCTTCGCTTCACCATCCCCTGTTCTGTTTTGCATTCCTGATAAGGAGAATGGATGAAATTGACTGTGAATCATAAATGTTTGTAGTTCTCACCACTTAAAACATAACCTCTAGGAGGTTATTCCACTCTTACAGATATTTTGCTTCTGTTTGTTGATGTTAAGGAATACTCTGGGTCATTGCTGTGTTCTCTTCTATCACAAATACAGATATTACTCTAACATGTCTTTTGAAATGACAAGGCAAATTTGACATGACCTGTGGGATTCCTCCTGTGAGGAGTCACCATTTCGTCCAAATCACAGACAGTACAGTTCAGTTGATGTGGACACAAATCACTTAAAAGCTTATTTTTTTTTCCCCACTGTGGCTGATTTCACAAGCAAGGAAGAGCTGGTTTTGTGCTGAAACAGTAAAGTCTGCATCTTTCATATTTTCCCAACCACTACCACACACACACGAGAAGTTCAGTTCACCTGGTATTTGGGAGAGGGTTACAGATCCCTCCATATTAGGTACTATTTTGGGAGACTGTATCCCATTGCTTTTTTTGTTTTGATGAAAGTCTCAAATTACCTATTCTGCTTGCAGACTGCAATCCTTGCAGGATTTATTCTAAACAGAGGTAGATGCAAATTGCCTCCCCATCTGCATCATGGCTTGTCACTTGCCACATGCAGGCTTTGCACATGCCCAGTGATCTCAATTCCAGTGTTGACAAGGCAAATATTATGAAAAAATTCTAGGGAATTCATATAATATGTGCAATTAATCTGTGGTTCACACATTGCACAAAGTTCTTGGAACGTTCTCACTTGTTGGAGGATCGCAGGTAAATTCCATAAACGTCAATCTCTAAAGAATATATTCAAACAATTATGTTGTTCTTTGTCTGTGGGATTAAAGATTGAGCCTGGCAACCAGATGTCCACCATGCTTTCCACCCAGAGAAAGAAAAGGCGTGTGCTTGTGTGTGTGCGCATGCATGGATGCGTGTGCATGTGAGGGAAAGAGGGGGAAAGAGAACCTTGGAAATGCAAATTTCTTTCTGTCTTTTAGCAAAACAAAAAAAAATTAGTTTTGAGAATATTCTTCACCTTGAATAAAGCACACTTAAAATATGTTGAATTTGCCTTCCTGATCTAGCACAAATGATTCCTGTATTTTAATCCCAGCCTGTATACTAGGATATTTCAATGACTTTTCTTAGCTGTGTGAAACAAGCTGGGAGGTCTGCAATATTTCACGTTGTAGTTCTTCCCTATAAATTCGAAGTTGGATTGCACATTGCAGCTGTGGGTTGCACATCTTAACAACTATAACTAGTGCAATATGAACTACTTCAAAACAATGTGTAAATGGTGCCTGAAGAGCCAAAATGTTCCTCCTAGGCATTCAGATAGCCTAGAATTCTCTCTGAAAAACTGACTGGAGCAGTATGCAACTCACGGAGAAGTGGCAGGAAGCTCTCAACAGTGTTTTGGTGCATATCACTTGGAGAGAGAAAGGGATCCAATGGATGTGGGAAGGGAGAAGATTCTCATGCCATCCTCTCCTGGGGCAACAATACCAGTCATGGAGCATGAAAGCCTGTACACAGCAACTGAGGATTAAACATTAATGTGAACACTAATGCCCATGCTCATTCTGCCTCTCAGAGTTGAGGAGAGCACTTGGCATCATCCAGAAAATGACAAGCCTAGCCACATCCACCAGATTCAACAAATTCATGCTTCTCGCTTGAGCAATAAAGGAAGGTGGAAGGAGCCTTATGCAAAAAAGGAATGTGAACCACTTATATAGTAAGGTTGATGTTGTAATTGGACTCTCAAGAGGGCCTTAAGCTCTGGGACTTCAGTGTACATCTAGAAATGCTGTGCACAACACAGAAACATCTTTGCCAATACACAAGAGTAGAACACAGAGCTCTTCATGTCCAAGAAATCTCCATAGCCATCAATAAGATTGGATAGCTTTATTGTTTTCATTAGCCAGTGTCAGATTTTTATGCCAGCTGAGGCACAGGTAGAGAAAGGATTGGTGTGCTTAAGATATAGTGCTCATGTGATTAGCCTTTCCACCCACCCCAGCTCATGATGCCATATGTAGTGACATGACTGTCTTATAGTACTGCCCAGACACCACAAGCCCTGTAATTTATTTCTTCTTCCTAATGTCTCTGAAAGGCAAGGAAGTGTCATTATACCCATTTCACAAATAAGGAGAAAAATCACTGAGACAGAATCACTCAGCAGATAGAATCACCTCAGAAATTCACCCAGGATGAAAAAGGGTGCTAGAGTCCCTCTTAATAGACTGGCCAAGCCTATTTCTTCTTGATATTTGTATGTGATTTGCTAATATTCCCAGAAGCACAGATGTTACAACAGCCTTCCCTCCCATCAGTTTGCAAACATGCTGGGAGGCCCTTCCACTTTGAAGGTTTCAGGTCACATTTAGCCTAAATCCATCTCTTTGCAATAAAACAGAGAAACACCTGTCAGTTTTGGGAAGCATACTTCAGCTTTAGGAGGTGAGGGACACTGAATATGGAGAGAAGAACAAAAGAACATCTGCTGGTTCTCGCCCCAGGGCAGGAGATCAAAGATCACCCTTTTTCAAAGGTGATCATACTGTCCAGGAACATAAAACAAAATAAAAGACAAACCTATTGATAAGTAGATTCTATCACTCCATAGACCTCTAACAAGAGAGAAAAATATTTATTTATATTTTCTATATCCTTTTTTATATTGCTTCTTCCCTCCCTCAGTGCTTGCCTTTTGATTTTGACTTGTTTATTATACTTTCTCATTATTGTATTCCCTGCACTTTAGATTCTGGTTTATGTTCAGATTCTTGTTTTACTAGAAATGCTACATCCTGGTGGAATTGAAACCCAAATTGGATTTAATTTGTGCTGCAGTGTCCCAGATGTTGGTTGGGTGCTGTGAACACTGCAAAATCTAATAATATTTTTCACCTAAAAAAGATCGATTAATACAATGCTAGGAATGAGATGTGCTGAGAGCCAATGGAAGCCAAAACACATCTGAGTAAACGATGCCAAACTGCTTTTTCTCCCCTTGGTTCCCATCCTCTCCCTAGGCTTCAGGTACTGCAGCACATGTGGAAGGCCCTTGTAACACTAGGAAATGCTATATAGTTGTGATTTTACAGAACAAAACAAATTGTTTTACCTCTTCTAATATTTAATCCAGATTTGTAGTTTCCCAGTGCACTGCTGTAAAACCATCCAGTGTGGTGGGGTCCTTCAATAGTGCAGGAGTGCCAAGTCTCAAGGTGGCTGAGCTGAGTATTATGTTTCAATTTGGCAGTGGAACACCGTTTCCATAGACAAATTAACATTGTTTCATTTCATTTTGACACCATAATGTCTTTTCCATAGACCTGCACTGACATGGTCGTGAAATCATTGCGTCCCAATCAAGTGAATGGGAAATTCGCACAATGACACAAAACATACTGAGAAAGTAACCACTGCTTAGTTTATTTGTCAAACTGAAATACCTCAGCCACCTTCAACTGCATTTTCTGAAGCACCAGAAGATGCAAGTGCAGGAATCAATACATAAAAAACATACACTGTTAAATATGTTCCTTTCATTCAAGATTTAGGAAAGTTGCTAAAAATGAATGGCCCTTACTGCTGGCTTTGCAAGTTAGGGCTCATGCCCTCCATCCCTTTCCTCCTCTCTCAGCATTTCTCTGTGATGCTTGCATCTGAACTGAGGGTTTGTAGTTCCAAGGAATCGGTGTGACTTCGCCATCCCTTGGCTTCTCAGTGTGCTCAGTGCAGCGGGTGCTGGAAACATTGCTGTTAGCGTTTTGATGGGACTTGAAATAGAAATCATTTGGGGTTTTCCATGGTTCGAGCTTGAGGGCCTTCGTAAAACCGCTGCCATTGAGAGCTAAATTTGAAACCACAAACAAATCTCTGTTTATCGCAGATACATCCTGTTTACTTTAAGTTAGAGAACAGGAAACAAACAAACAACCAACAAAAATACAACAGTAGCCCAAATCACAGGTTTCTTAAACTTTTTGCTCTCAGACACATCCTAACAACAGAAAACACATCCATCTCCTGGTCTAAGCATATTAAAGGGTCACATAAACAATATTTCTCTGTGCCAGTAAAATGTACAATACCAACCTACATAATGATTTTAATTTCTCTTCATCCCATCCATGCATATAACACAAATATTAAAAGAAGTCAAGGCTGCACAGCAAGCACTCAAAAATGTCCCAATTTGCCTCTATTTGCATATATCATACATTATTACTCCACTTGTGGTATCTGTCACGATTTCTTTTGTGCCAGTCCACAGCCCACCTCTCCTCTTGCCCAGAATACTCTGCTCTGTCCTCATTTCCCCTCCCAAGCCATTTCCATGGCCGCATTGCTTCCCCTGCCTCTCTCTTGTGCAGTCCATCCATCCCATCTGAGGGAGGACGCATCCCTACTGCCCTGGACTCTGCTTCTGTGGCATTATCAGATGAGAACACCAAGTTTTACTTTGCCACAAGCATATATTTTGGGGTTTTGGAACCCAAAACATCTGCACCCCTTCCCAAACTCTGTGATTACAATGGCTGCCAGCAGGACTTGGTTCAGCAAGGAGAAGCTCTCCGATAAGGAGAAGGCACTACTTCTGAAAGTGATGGTAATCTACATCTTGTGTATCAGCTCACATCTTGTGCTCTCTTTTGAGCTGAAGGGACCGTAAAAATCAGCATTTTTGACACTCGTTCACCCCAGTCATGGACCCTTGCCAAAAAGACACTCCTGAATAGAGTTCAGCCAAGCTGATGCCTGAGTGGTACTGTGCCATAATCCTCTCCCTCCAGCTTGGCCTCAGGCACTTTTGCTTGCTTGTACTTGTGGAAAGGGCAGGAAGAGGCACAAGTGTGGACAAAAGGTTAAAAAAAAATAAATTTCCACATTCAACAACAAGGCAAATGTATTTCACTCCTACCACCTCAATCTTCTCTCTGCAGATGGAGAAAGTGAATTAGATTGAGTCAAATTTACTGTTTTAAAAAACAGCTGCACACTGCCTTTCAATTTTCAGTGTCTTTTCCTCTTTGATGTGTTCATACAGTTTTCATTTATACTATGCAAGAATCTCAGATATTCATGAAGAAGCAGCTGGGCCAACTCGCCTGTCACTTTACTCTCTATCGTGCTGCCCTGACAGCATGAAGCAGATGAACTCTAGTGGGTATCACCCTCTGGAAGATTTCTCTTGCCTGATGGGAACCCTCTGTTGTCATCAGGCTGTTGGCCAAAGCACTGACTTGGGAGGTGTTTGCCTCTTCCCAGCTGGCATCAAATTACCGTAACAGCCTCTCGGGTCTTCCAGAATAAGTAGGAGTTCAGAATTAATCTCCCATCCTGTTCGTAACGACTGTATCCAGAAGTGAGTTTCTCATATTCATCCCACCCCTAGGGTGAGCGTTCACATGGAGACGGGCCTTGTCACGCTGTGGAAATTCATCTATCCCGAATGCCAACCCTAAGCTCATAGTGCTGCGTGGGGGCCTGGGAACACCTGGTTGAGTAGCCCCATCCCCAAAACAGTGAACTTGTTCCTCTCACTCAGAGCAGGAAGTCCTCAAAAGTTCCACTGGCCCTCTGGAACTGTACTTGCACCCTCAATTGCTTTTGCAGACAGAAACATGGTCTATAATGATCTGTGGACAATTTTACCCCTCTACAGTCTTTTTATACAGTTCTAAGTGGCCAGAATAGGTACACAAATCTTGCTCTGAGTGCTGTATGCCAGATTGTTCAAAGTATTAGGTGGCTGAGAGACCAATTAGGGCTCTCTAACTGTAATTCCCAGCTCCTTCATTCCTTCACCTTAGCAGAATCACTTTTAGTTACACTGTATTCTAACTCTTTTGCATGGAGAATGTACCACAAAAATCCAGTCTGGCATTTGTGATTGTTTTGAATTGCCTTTCCAGCATTTCTTAGTCTCAAGTTTATGCTTATTCAAATTTCAGTTAGTCTGTTTATCAAAATCCTATGTGGAAAATATGCTAATTGGCAGAGAAGCCCTTTTTTTCAGTGTCAACTTGCTCACACTGGATTTCTTACAAATGGAGCTGTAGTTTATTTTACAGGATACCTCCCAGCCCACAACTTCCTCAGGTATCTGATGCAAAGCAAGAAGCACACCCAGCTGACATCCTCTTGGGCTTGAGCTTATTTGTGGGGTGAAACCACAAGTGATAAGTGCACTAAAAAGATTACTAAGGAGGAAGCTTCTTAGAACAAGGCTGTAAGCAGTCACATTGCTTTCATTTTAAAAAAGCCAACAGTACAAAGTTGCCACATCGATACAACTCTTCCAAAAACTGTCACTTGTCTGTTCTTCAGGACCTGTGCTGTTATTGTTGTTGTTTGGTTGGTAGCCTGCCTGCGGAAGGGAAGAGAAAAGGAGACAGAGAAAAGAAAAAAAAATAGCGCCGAACTTGGGAATCATTTCAAGGCCTCAAATGTGGACAGGTTTGCCGAGAGATATCTTGGAACTGTAAAAGGTAAACATGGTCTAAATCACCTGCTTTGGGAAGATAAGTACTGCGAGTTCTCTAAGCTAAATGTACACTGCTGAAATTTGATTGAAAACTTTGCGATGTGAAGACTGAAAATCACAAGAAGGAGGCAGGAAGCGTTTAATCTCCTGTTGGATGACAATTCAAGATAGACTGATAGAGATACCTGCTGCCTGATAAACCAGTCAATATTGTAGATGGTAGATACTTGCAGGAAACAGACACTGCAAAAGGGGAAAAAATCCTTGGTATTTTTATATTTTCATCCTGTTCTCAGCTCCCTGCTAAGCAGGATGAGACTCGTGTTTTCCTCTGTTAAGTTATTACACTTCAAATACTTTGAGCACTCCAATTTCTTTTCAAGGGCATGTTGTTTAAGTTAGAAGTAACATGTATACAAAATGTATGCATGAAATCCAGGGAATTCTAAGTGTCTGGAAACCACAGCATGATAGAAACCAAAGGTGACAGACAGATCCAGCCACGATTCTGTATTAATTTTTTATCTTGTCTATTATGGAAGAATTATGTGACGACTAACCTACTGGAAACTAAATTATGATGTTTAGTATAAGCAGTGGATCATTCAAAATAAGCTTACCTGGCTGTGAGACCAGAAACACATGAAGTTTGAAAAAGCATGAGGAAATCACAGACAAGTGGAAAACACTATTTACACTTCTCTTTAAAAGGACTTAGACAAGTTGCTGTATACATATTCTCACCACAACACTTCATATTTTGTGTGTACCTATCCTTTGCCTTGTGTTCATTATGAGAGCTAAGACAGCAGGCTTTCTAACAGCTCTCTGCTGCTGCTGTCTTACTATGATTTTCCTATCTTTTAATTAAAAATATATTTCACAGCCAAGCCAAATGTTTTATAATAACTAGCAGGAAATGCAGAGAAACAGCAAGGAAAACTTTTGACCTGCTGCAAACTGAACATACTTCTTCTTGCCATGCAACGAGACTAAATCATCACATGTGTTGCTGATGGACGTTCATCATTATTTTTTCCCCAACTGAAGGCATATTTTATTTTCCTGAAGTCTGGGTTTACTCCAAGTTTTTCAGGGAAATTTTGCTGCCATTGGAGCTTGTTGCTGTGTGTCACCACCTGCTGGCAAACATCAGTTGAGGGTTTCTGTCTTGATTGCGCAGCTGAAACAGAGGAGACAAGGACTTTTATCTTCCTTGATAGAGACAGATAGGTAGCCGCAAATAGAACATATGTTATTTAAACAGATTTTCGGTCTTGAATGCATATATTCAGACCAAGCCTGTTTGTATAACATGCAATCTGGATCCTGCAAACCATTACTCAGGCAACTAGTTCTTCACACAGGAGAAAAGATGCAATTGCATAGAAAAGGTTACCAAAGTAGGAAAATGTTCATGGACAGACCTGAGTTTGCCAGAAAAATAAATAAATAAAAATTTAAATATGCATAGTAAAGGCTGCTGCAATATTTAATTTAAAATAATGTAGAGTGAAAGCTTACAATAACATTCTAGAGACAATCTCAGGTTTAAATTTCCTGACCTATGCTACTTATTTCATAGGAGTAAGGATTAGAGCTTGGGGTTTTCTCTTTTTTTTTCTTATTTTCCACAGATGTTTTTAGAAATCAGACCTTTGAATATGAAAGTATATTTTGAAGCATATAATATTTATTCTATCCACTCTAATAGGTGAATGTGCATTGCAGTGTGGGCACTAATGCTGATAATTCATATCATTTATCTGATAGATCAGGAGCCATTACAGCCTGTTGTGTAAATTCATATTTTGGCACTCTTTAAAAAGTGGATTATTATTGACCCAATAGACCATAACAGCTCCAAAGAAGCCATTACTGTCTATTGTGTAAGTCCTTCATGGCACATGTTTTATTGACCCTTTGGAGCCATCATGGTCTGTCTTGTCAATCCGCTTGCCATACAAGCATATTAAGGCTGCCTGCGTAATATCCGTGCAGAGTGGTAGTCACATTATTGATGCGCGCCCCTACGAAATTACATTTTGAGCCACGTCAGCCAGCTGTTTTTTTCCTCAGGTTCCAAAACACCTATTGTTCTGGTTCGCATCCTGAACTAGAGGAGAGGGCTACAAAAATCACCTGAAGATAATGAAGCCATTATTCTTTTTTCCTTTAAAAAAAAACACCAAAAGAGTGAACATCAGGCCCTCCATCACCAAGAAAAGAGAAATGGCTGTGAGTGGTCGAATCACCGCAGTTCTTCTCCATGATCCCTTCTGTTCTCCCAGTGCACACACATAGGAGAGCACTACAAAGGAAGATGTCCTTTCCTCCCTTCATGGTCCACAAAAGCCACCTTGCTGGAGAGCAGGGTGGCCAGCTTGCCTGTGCAGGGGGAAGGCTGACCAGGGTTTGCCCTTTGCAAAAAGATGACCACCCTGCATAAGGAGCAAGCAGACTTGCACAGAGCACTGGGAGAAAGGGTTCATATGTGCTACATGAACTGAGGGGCCCAGATTTGAGGGCTTTTATGAGAAACAGAAGGGATAAAAACAAGACCCCAGTAGAAAACCTATTCCAAGGGACTGCCTACAGCTGCTCCCAGGCTGACAATAATACCTTGGCCAACCCTGCAAACAAAACTCCAGCCAATCCTTTTTATCTGGCTGACCCCTTCATACGGGAGCAGACAACTCCACCCGGAGCATCACCCAGCTCAGCACACATCTGTCAAGGCAAATGCAGCTCGTAGTCACTGACCTCTTACCTGTGGACTGCCTCTCTCCTTTCCTCTGACACAAAAAACGCACAGAAATCACATGACCTGAGCCACCTCCAAAGCAAAGTCTTCCTGTGGCTGAACAGCAAGTGGGGTTAAGTTCAACCTGCAGCTGCCTAAATGCTTGAATTATTCCTATGCCTGGCATAATAAAGATCTAGTGTTGGCAGTGCTTGCTTGTCTTATACATTCATAAATATTTATCCAAATATTAATGAGCAGAGAAACAATTTATTTCTTTTTTTCCTAATTGTAACATCAATTCTAATACATTTTGTTACTTAGTCACCTCACAAGTATATTGATTTTCTTATCCACCAATAGGTATTTAAATGTTTTACAAGTGCATGCCAGGATCCTGAAATGAGAACTGTGTTTGGAAGTTGTAGCATGGCTGTTACTTTTAGATTTATTTAATTCTTTTGCTAACACAGTAGGAGTTATGTAATAAAAATTTAACATAAAGGATGGGTAGTGGTTTCATGCAATGTTCATCTCTGAAGGCTTCTTCAGGCAGTATACAAGTGCAATGTATAGGTGCAAAATGCATCTTGTTGCAGAAAATGCCACTCCACTCCACACTTTTTTTTTTCTCTTTTCACACCAACCCCCCCAAAACACACACACTCTTGTGCATAATATTGGCATAATTTGCAATTTCCAGTTGCAAGTCTGGGAATCTAATTTCCAAGACAGCATTCAAGAGCTCTCCTTGTAATTTAGTTTCCAATTCAGCAGCCTGCTAAAGCACATGGCTGGTTTAGTGCAGACAGAGAGTCCCAGCAAAGGCAGCTATCTGCTTAGCCACCTTGCTAAATTGAGGCCTCGCTTTTGATAGATCTCAATGACTTTTCGTCACCCACCTAGATAGTGAAAGATGCAGGTAATCTGACCTTGCATAGTAACTGAAAACTTTTTCAGTGATATTACTTGTGACAGCTGTATATTTCCTCAGAGGCAAAGATAAAGCCTTTGGTCTCTGCAGTTCACTGAAAGAACATTTTATTAGTCTAGCATTTCCTTGTCTGTGGTTGGAATTTTTATTGGGTGCTCACCAGCACCCTGATGGGCATTAATGCGAGGACCACAGGGAATAACCTCTAGTGCTGATAAGAACTAGGCATGAGACCCTCTTCTTCCTGCATAGGTACCCATAAGCTCTCTAGGTGGCATATATGAGAGATGAAGATTCTCTGACCTTAATGGAGTTACATTAATGATCCAGGAGACTCATCTACTTCAGGCAGTCCAAAACTCTCTCTCAGTGCCCTTCTAAATAATGGAAGTAGGGGGGTTTCTGCATCTTTTCTATAAACATATTTGGTCATTTTCCTTTTATCCTGATAACAGTTTTATTTGTCATTATTGTGATGAAGGGAATAAAAAGGTCTCCTCATACAAAATTCTTTTGCCTAAGCTTAAGAAAAATTTAGGTATCCATGAAGTTCATACACAGGATACAATGTTTATGAATAATAAATGGTAGCTTTACTTCTTTGGTAATTCACTTATTTTTAGAGATAGGAAATTATTTGTACAGAAATAAGAACAGCAGCTTCATCACCATCTTCAGGTTATAGCCAGCATACACTGTTGTGAGAGTAGGCAGAATTTCAACCCAGTATCCTGGCTTAAGGGCTCCTTTCCTTCTACTCACAGGTTTCTGAGACAATGGATGATTTGTAATGCTGCCAAATAAAGCCCCTACAAGGAACGTGTGTGGATGTCCAGCAGAGCTTAAAAGTCTGAGAGCACCAAATCTCAGTTTAAGTCAGGAATAAAGGTTGCATTCTCTGGGCATATTATGTACATCTTACTGGTGTCCATGTTAGCTATAGGTAAGGGCAACTAGACCTGGCAGCTTCATCTCAAAACTGCAAAACTAATTGCACTCAGATTAGAAAAATACCCGAAAAGTTTCAATAACCATTGTCACAGTTTTTCAGTCCATAGCTTTATATATCCAACAAGTAAATGGTCTGGGATTTTATAATTGTATTGCAGTGTTCCACTTCTGTTCACAAAACCATGGACAAGCAAGCCTTTGCCTGGCTCTCTCAGGGCACACATCTCATGATCTCCCTAAAACAGTAGGGCCACTGAGAAAAAATACAACCAGAATGTTGAGTGTCAGGATCACCTCACTCATAAATTCCTGACAGACTGAATACACCAGAGCTGGAATTACTGGAAAGATGTTGATTTACCTTTTTCCCAGTTGCAGACAACTCTGAATCCTGCCACAAAAGGCAAACAAAAACCCAAGAAAATATTTGATGACTTTGTGTTTTTCTATGACAACCAACATCATTTATGACCCATTATGTAATGACACAAGCATTGTACATTGAAAAGCTGTCTAGAAAGACATTGTAAATAAACATTTCTGGTTTGCAAACAGGAAGCCGGAGATATTACTGTGGAAGCTGAGAGGACGGGGTTAGATTCTTCAAATGTGAGTGATTTGTTTTTTCCTTCCATCTCTCCCAAATTCACGGTGTAGTCATATTGTTATTAGCTAATGCATGTCATTTTCTCTCCACTGTTATAGCTAAAATATAACTTGGAAAAAAAAAGAACAGTAAGAGAAAGACAGACTTGATAGGTACAAGATGAGAAGGAAAAGTGACAAAAAGCTAAAATAGGAGACATAAAGTATCTAGGACTACAGGGACACAAACCAAGTGCTGAAAGAATCTAATTCTAGCAGTGGCTTCAGCCAAGGCACAAAATCACCAGGAATAAATATTCCTGTCATGGAAGCATCTTCAAATTTCACATGTTGCATATGCAGGTATTTTGTGCGTAGTGGGAGGTTTTTTCAGACATGAGTAGGCATTGTAGCAATTGGAAGGGTACAAAGAGAGGTAATACTTTATGCTAGTTTAAGTATTTCCAGAAAAAAAGAGTTTGTGTCTCAAAAACGTTCTTCAAAGCTGAGGCAAGCAACAGACTTCAAGCTAGGCTTTGCTGATTCTTTTTGAGATCTGAAGAGGGACCTGTGTACTTAATTTCTGTCTGAGTTTTGAGCTGTGTTTCTCAGTCCAGTAAAAACCGCTCTACAAACCTTGCTTCGCCACTGTCCTTAAGCCATTACAACTACTAATGCACTACTAATTACCTTCCCTTGACTTGAGTGAAGCAAATTCCTGACAACAATAGGTTTCAACTGGTCAAACCCCACTCTTTCCTCACTGAATCCTGCACACGGGATCACACTGCTGGCTCCTGCACAGCCCTCCGTGGCCAGAGAACGATGGCCTGCCAGTCGACACAGGACATGACAGAGGGCTCACCACCAGCTTTCACCAGAGTAGGATTAGGCCCTTTCTCCTTCTGATGTATTTCAAAACATGCCTTTTTATTATGCTAACTGCTCATAACAATTGCCCAGTCATAGGCATCAAATAAACACAGGCTTTTCTATCCCGGCATTGGTGTTAATGTGAAGGAAGTGTTCAGTCAAACAATATCACTGAACAAAATCTTTTTTCCTATTGATGTGTGACAATTTTTTTTTTTTGGCTTTAACCTGAATTTCTAACCCATTTTAAATCTGCCATTTTTTCACACATTAATGGGAAGACATTTTTGTCTTCTTCTTCTTCTTTCTCTGCCTTTTCCCCTGTTCAGTAGATGAACTTTAAATGCAATAGTGTGCTCATCCTGAGTGACCCTGCCTGCTGGGAGTAATTGTCTAGAGGAGAATAGAAGAATCTAAGAGCTTTTGTGCAAGGGAATAGAGAAGACAGACTTTATTATGATTCTGAATCGTAAGCCTGCTCTCTCTTTTTTTTTATCTTTCTCTCCCTTTTTTTTTTGGGGGGGAGAGTGGGTTTCTAACAGCTGTTTCCCATCACAACCAGTGTTTGAAAGACACAGCAAAATTGAGTGTATCAGTATCACAATTAGTTTCACAGGCGGCTAATAACTTACTTGCCAGCCATGCCTGATTTAATCAGGACAGTGCTGATTTATGGTTGTTTGTCCCAGTGTCCGATTTTCTCTGCCAGTTCCAGCACAAGGAGATGCATGCAGCCTGCTTCTGCTCTCTGTCAGGGCCACCAGTTCACTACTCGTGGGCTTGCTGCACCAGAGGGGAAAAAGGAGGAGGAGGCTTAAATGAGAAGTCTGGAGTCCTCTAACACAACTCAGGAAACATATTCTTCTTCCTGTGATAAACAGAGAGGCTCACACTGGTGCAGGCGTGCCAGGCTGACTTGTAAGGGCTTGTACATTTATCAAGGTATCTTACAGTGGCCTGCTACTCCCCTCTTCCCTTGTGACCTGGAGGAACCTCCTGGGTTAGGGTCAAGAGGTGATTTTAGCAGCACATTATCTCAAGCCTGCAAGGCCCTGAGCTGCTGCAAGTGGGTCTTCTGTCAATGGTGCCAAATTACGCGTGGCTCATTTTTGCAAAGTGATCTACTGCTGCTGCTCATTGGGGACAGAGCTGAGACCATCCAGCTCATTTTTCTTAGGACTGCAAGCTGGTCTGGAGGAAGTCTCAGCAGCAAGAGCCCAGCTCATGCCTTTCTCACTCAGCAACTCTACTCCTCAGAGCTGAAAAATATGTCCATGAGAAGCTATTTAATAGATCGGTTGTAGCACTTAAAAGATGAGATCTGAGGCAGTCTTGCCTATTGATGCAAAAGGGTAGGAGAAATAAAAGAAGAAAACAGGTTTGTAGGAGGCTTTTGTCTAGGCTGTCTATACTACTGCTCTTCTCACTCTAAAGAATTTGGCGAATCTTTTCCTTAAAGAACATGACAAACTAAGCAAAGCTGTGTTATAAACAAGCATCTGAACTAACACCCACAGGTCTTTTCAGGTTGATTTTCCTCACAGCCACCTGCAGATCACTCCAGAGCTCTCTCACATCTCTCTGCAGGATTGTCTGTACTGGGATGGTTACAAGACCACAGCAGTCACTAAGCCTGCACTGAGCCAAGCCCCCTGACCATTGCTGTCTCACTTTCACCTTGGGCTCTCCAAAGTAAGGCAAGGTAAAAGGACTGTCTAAATTCACTGTTTCTCTCTCATCTTTTGATTTTGTTTTGCCTGTGTTTCTGAAATGGAGAGAAGGCTGAGGCCCAAATCCATGGCTGTCCTTTCTACATGCCACTACAGTAACAATAACCCTCAGGAATGTCTAATCAGGAGAGGTGGAGCACATTCACATCAGAGGGAGCCTGTGCATCATGATTAAGAGTGTTTTCAACCTGTGAACAGAGGTTTTCTGCCTTAGTTTGAAAGCTTGTCATGGAAAAATCCCTTGCATCACCTGTTTTAAAAGATGTGTGTTACACTTCTACAGTTAGCTCTGAAACATGAAAGACAAGATGGGCTTTGTCATCACCTTCTTAAGCCAGGGATCTAGAAATTTTTGTCCCCTGATTTGAAAGGGGAAGTGCAAGCAGATGTTTTACACCTTGCTTGTATTTGGTGGAGGATCACACTGCAATGGCATTGCTTAGGGCTGCCACACAGCCCTGGTCCTTGTCCTAAGGAGCTTATGGTTTGAGTAGACAAACAACAATCTCATTGAGAGGCTTGAAAGAAAATGTTGTTGTTTTGTTTTTAATTTTCCTCTTTTCTTACCTTATATGTAGCATTTGGTAATGTATAACAGAGGACATACGTCTCAGTTAGTTGTTGTCTGAAGCCTAACTACTATCTAAGCTACAAGAGCTACTAACTAGTTTCTTGAAAGACAAGACATGAGCAGAGGCCACAGTACATGTTTTTCTCCAGCTGCAAGAATTGAAACTACATCTGCAAGCCCCTATCTCCCTAAAGAGCAAGAATGAGGGCATCTCAGTTGCTGATTTCACTTGATTTTAAATAGATTCAAAATGCAAATATGTGTTCAGGGTTTGCTGCTAAATAAATGATACCTTGCACAATGCCCTTTACAGGAGGTATTCACTGTGCTTTACCTGGACATTTGCCTCCACCTCTTGGGTTTCCTATCAGCTATTCCTAGGTGTCTCCCTTCAGTATGGAGACATGCTAACTAATCCTACAGCAGAGACCATTCTGTCTATATGGTCCATTATGGAGGGCTTAAGATTTTCTCAGAGGCCTTTAGAGGGGATTCATGCTCTTCATTTCAAGCTGAAGGGAACTTGAGACAGTCAGGAAACCCTAACTGTGGCAACAGCCTCATTTTTAGGTTTTACACTGCTCATCAGAGGTCCTGAGGGAGAACCTGGACCTAACATGTCCATACAAACAGGTATAGAAGCACATGGATTTGAGTGCTAATATCTCCATCTTCTTTCATAAGAACATGTCATCCTTTTCTTATCAAAGGAAGCAGAAAGTAGGACTGGAGCTGTAGCGACTCCTGGAAGAAGTCTAAACTTCGGATTCTTTCTTGCTGTTCTCTTTTCTCTCTGTGTTTACACAAAAGACAGACCATGTTCAATGGTATCAGTGCAACCCAACCATGAAACTCATTGAGCAGTTGACACACACGCAGATACAAAGAAAAAAAAAAGAAAAAGAAAAAGTGACAGTCTATCTATCTCACTTGGCATGTTTACATGTCCTTCTTAACCATAAAAAAGAAGCCTGTTTACAAAGTAGAGTGTCGGTAACATTGTGTAAAGGAACACTTATCTGAGAAACTTTGATCTCCTTCTGAAGCACCATTACTCTGAGGCTGAAGGGCTAATGGCTGTTTGGGTGGGAGAGAAAGTTTTTCAACAGCAAAAGAAGGAAGTTTATTGTGCTATCTAGTGGACACATTTAGCAAATCCTGTTCCTTGGAAATAAGTTGCAGCCGTGTCACAGGCAGCCTTATCCCACATCACGAAGGCTGCTGACTCGAGGGGGAAATAACAAGACGCTGAGGCCTCCTGTAATGGGATAGCAGGGACGTTGTTACTCTAGGGCAGGCCTGCTATCTCACTCATTTAAGTAATGGACATATTAATGGAGCCGAGAGCTAAACCAGACACATAGCCTGCCTATTGGAGCAAACGTTTTCCATTTACAGACTCTGGAACACATTTTACAATACTGATCCATGTATCTAGGTCCTACTTGGGTGAGTAATCATATTGGCTTTGAGACTACAAGCAGAACATTGGCCCTAACAACAGGAGTAAAAACCACTGCCAGGAGAGTGATGCAGTCAGATCTTAAAACACCTAGTGATACCACAA